>VWZF01004985.1:355552-551413 GCA_013396755.1 Sclerurus mexicanus
CGGGCGGAGGGCGGGGGGGGGGGGGGGGAAGGAAGAGAGAGGAACAGATTATACAGGATAAACCCACCAAAACAGGCATGGAGACAAACCCCAGACTTCATCAGTGCCACTGAGGGGCTGCTGAGGAGATGCTCGGTGTCCCGGTCCCCTGCGGGTGGGTCTGTCTGTGTGTCTGTGTGTCCCTCAGCCTGTCACCACAGCACTCCTCCTCCATTCCTGCAGGCTTATGGGCGTGCTGAAAACCCAGGCACCAGTAGCTATGGCCTTGCAGTGCCAAAAATGACCTTCTGTTGGCAATGGACCTTATCTTCTCCACCTTCTTGATGCCTGACATTGTAAGAGATTGCAGGAGCTTTAATGAGAGACCATGAATTTCACAGAAACCTTGGAAGTCCAGGGATACTGATCAGTTCAGTCTCCTTCATCCAGAGCTCTTTGGTTTATTCACTGAAATCAGCCAACCATTTCACTTCCACAGGCTCATCCAAATCCCACTTTTTTTCCGTGACAAGTCAGGAAAGCATGAAAAGACTTTGCTGTTGTTACAAGAAAATAATCACAGGATCATAAACACCTCATATTTCTGTTTATTCTTTGTAAAACTCCAGAGCTGCCTGCTTTTGATAAAATTTTATTGACAAGATTTGGTTATTTCCTCTCTCTTCATCTCCTCCAAATCAGAAGTGACTTTATTTTAAAAAGCATTGTAATTCCACGCACTAGGACCTCCTTATCTCTTTAGGGATATGATTTCTAAGGTGTCCAGGATAAGAACTTCCTACCATGTGGTTGTGCTTCTCTGGGCTGGAAAAGCCCTGCCAGCCCACAGAGCCCACCTGTGCCCAATGCCCACCTTGTCCCCCACCCCAGAGCTCTGAGTGCTATGGCCAGTCCTGCCTTGGGCACCTCCAGGGGTGGGCACTCCAACCCTCCCTGGGCAGCCCCTGCCAAGGCCTGAGCACCCTTTCCAGGAGGAAATTCCTCCTGATTTCCCACTTGCCCCTGCCCTGGCACAGCCTGGAACTGTTCCCTCTTGTCCTGGGAGGAAATAGCCCAAATGAAAGGGTTTAAAATGAATTCTCCCCACTAAAAACCTTTAGTGTTTGGCTGAAGTCACTGAACAAAGGCAGCAGATACTGCCGGCTCTAATTATTGTCTCTGTCAGATTAATTGCCGTGGGGCTGGCTAATTATGGGACCTAAAAGCCTCTTGCTATCGACTTTTGCTTTTGTGTCAGGTTAGTTTATGTCTTCTTATATTTGAGATATTTCAGAATACACTGTGAATCTGCAAACTGAGAGAAGTGTAGGGAAAATAAAATAAGATTATAAGTGTTTTATTTCTTTTTTCATATTGTGTGACATATGAAGATTAAAAGACAACAGAAGTTATGAGAGAACCACAAACAAGTAGAGTTTGTGTTGGTCCCTGTGTATTGCAAACTACACCCTGCATTTATTTATAGCCATGTTAGGTGGTTTTAATGTGCTAAAAATGATGTTTTCTGATCCTGAGTGAGAGTGACGTGTATGAAATGAAATAGCTCCAAATGGGGGGAGAGAAAAGTGGATGTTGAAACTGCTACCTGGAAAAGAAATAACTTCTGAAAGCATTGCCTAAAACTTCAATTATCAAAATTGGAAAACACAGTTTTAGCTCTTTTGTACTGATAATCTTCTATTAAAGATTAAAAGAAAATCCTTATTTTATTCCTTCTCCATAAGGAAGAAGAAATGGAAGACAAGATTATAAATCTTTCCATTATATAATGCTGGGGTAGTTTCCAGGACTGATAAGGCATAAAAGTATTAGCACACTGTAAAATATCAACGGGAGTCATTCTTTCCTGCCCAGTTTCATTATTCTAATAAACAGAAACAATTTCAAAGAACAATTTTATGCAGATAAACCAATCATAATAATTACCTTTTTATTCATAACGGGAAGGCCTCATGGAATCTCCTGTTAGTAAGTTAATTCCAATGTGCCAGTTGTGTGATCATTTCCACACTGTATAAACTTATTCCAGAATTTTGCCCTCTGTAGACTCACACACCAGGTCCATGTTCAGGATCTGTCTGGGATTTGCTTACCAAGGAAGGAAAACACATCTAAGCCTTCCCTTGATGCAGAATGCTTTGAGTCCTTCTGCTTTCATTCTTCCTCCTACAAATACATGTTGAGCCAGCAAGTTAATTCATTAATATCTAAATATATTCATCAATATCTAAATAAATTGTGGTGGCTGAGGAAATAACTACAGGAGGAGGGAGATTTCTAAATGCATGCAAATATTGAGGCTCATACCCAGGTTCCAGTTCAGCTGCTCACCTTCCTTGAGGAAAAATGTGCGGAATGTGAAGCTGTCCTGTCAGTAGGTGCAGAAGGAGCTGTTTTCCAACATAAAAACTGAAAATGTGTTTGTTCAAGGGAATAAATGATTTTAGAGTAAGGATGGCACAAAATGAACCTGAGCGCTCACAGTCTGGTGTCATGGATAAAACATTATAGTCACAGGATAAAACATTATAGTCACAGGATAAGACATCACTTGCAAGAACAACAGGGAATCCACGTATCAAAATGTGCTTTCAGTTAATTTCTAAAGCAGGGAAATCTCAGTGATCAGGGAAATAGTGGGTAAAGGATGACTGGGAGAGGATTTACTTCAGTGTAGGTGAATGTGCCCTCATCACAGTAAGACTGCACGGGGAGTTGTTAAGGAAAAGAGAGATGTCAAAGTGATCAGTAATTGAATTTGGAAAATAATTTGTGAGATGCCCATTTTAAATGTTAAAGGTGCATACGAAGTACGTATAACATTTATGCATAGAAAGGGTTACATTTCATCCCTTAGAATGCAAGGGAAAAAACCCCTCCCATGTCTATTTACGCATTAAAAGAGAATATAAGGTGCAGAAATTCAAATGACAGTTGTTAACATGAAGCCATCTCTGTTTTCCATCAGATATTCTTCATCTGTGTCAGATGCCTCGTACAATTCAATGTCTGCACTAAGTCAGTGCAGAATAAAGGGCTCGGGAAAGCAGGACAGGTACAAAAATGAGCCCTGCTGTCATTTCCAGACCCAGAATTAATGTCATCCCCTCAGCACAGCCCCTGGCTGCAGGGAATTTGCAGAAATCTCAGTTTCCTGAGCGGCACAGCTCCTCATTATCTTCCTTCCTTGCCCTCTGTATGGTTTGTGTCCAGGAAAGCTCAGCAGAAGGGCAGATCTCTGGAGGTCAAGCCACATTTCTGTTGTTCCTGCAGGAAAATGACCCTTTGGATTTCATACCTTTGTTACGTTGCCTGGGACTGGAATTAATCCCAGAAGGGAACACGTGTCCAGAGGGATTCCAGTTCTGCAAGGGCAGCCCTGACCCCAGCACAGCTCACTGCAGTCAGCCTTCCCACCCCCATCACTGGAAGTGTCCAAAGCCAGGTTGGATGGGGCTTGGAGCAACCTGGGCCGGTGGAAGGTGTCCCTGCCTATGGCAGGGGATGGCACTGGATGTTCTTTAAGGTCCCTTCCAGCCCAAACCATTCCATGATTCCATGCCCAAGCTGTCCTCTGCACTGTACTCCTTCCTCCTGAACTATCAGAGTGTGGATGTTCTTCCAACCTTTTTGAAAATTGGCAAATTGAAAAATTAATGTCTCCTTGCCAGAGATGACAAGGAACCTGGGAGTGAAAGCTCCAAGGTTTCATAGAATCCCAGAATCCCAGGATGGTTTAGGTTGGAAGGGACCTCAAAGCCCACCGAGTTCCACCCCCTGCCATGGGCAGGGACACCTTCCACTAGCCCAGGTTGCTCCAAGCCCCATCCAACGTGACCTTGGATACTTCCAGGGATCCAGGGGCAGCCACAGCTGAAGAACTGAGGCTGAAACTCACCACAGCAGCAACATGGGAGGCACAAGTAAATAAAGATATCAATAATTGCCCCCTGGAGCAGTGAGAAATTGAGGAGAAAAACTTCCCAAATGGTGAACTCGGCCATGGGATGCACTGGCAGGACTTGGGCACAATAAGAAGCAGCTGCTTTGTGTTATATCCCAGGGTAGCAACCTGTTCACCAGAATCCAGAGCTCTTAGGGGAGAAAAAAGGTATTTTTGATATTTTTTCTCCTCTAGGATTGCACGTAGAATGCATGGAGTGGGAGATTCAGCCTCTCCCTGGTCTGGATCCATCCTCGTGGCCGTCTTGTGGGAGAAACAAAAGGCTATTTTTTAGTTTCCCACTATGTCTGAAAGATGCAGTGGGCCATGTGGGATAAATAGAATCACAAAATATGTATTTTAAATCAGCCCTTGATATTTTTACACAAATTTTATTAAGGACTGGCTCATCCCTTTAAGCAAAATGAACAATTCTAAATCAAAGTGCAGAAGTTAGGAAAGCAAATTAATAATTTCCAAGCTTTCACCTCCTGTGAGTTATGGGAGCCCATTTTGTCAGTCAGTGTTTTACCGAGCGACCGTTGCCAAAAAAATCTGCATCCTAATCCACAATTCCAAGAAGGATGACAACCTCTTTCTGTAAATGAGCAAGGTTATAATGTGTATTTCAAATCTTTCTGCTTCTTGGGTCTCTCTGGCTGAAAAATAGCCCCGGTAAGTTTTCAGTTTGGTTTATATATTAATTTTTTCCAGTACCAGTCACAAAAACTGCTCACTTAAGGAGATGCTCCCTGTAAGGCATTGATATTTCTTTGTGAAAGAGTAAAAATATTAACACGTTATTTATACATTTAACATATTGAAACTATTTTAAATGAGTAAAGTATCAAGTATTCATGCTCACAGTTTCTCATACTTTGGCAAGTTTTTCAGTATCTGGATTATTCCCAACAAAAGGCAGTGTACAGTGTATATTTTTTAAAACCTATTTATTTATTTGGTTGTTTGGGGGGTTTTTTTTGGCCTGTTTTTTTTACTTCCCTGATTCCAGTGGAAATACATGACACATAAACTCTGTTTTGGCTCCCGTTAATACCTTTCCAGATGTTTTCGACGAGGTTTTCACCAAAACTAGCACGAGCGGTGTGGTTCCACAGACCCAAAATTAATTACATCTCAGGCCTTGCTGGATTGAGGTCTGGAAATAAAAAGCCATCTGGTAGGTTTTCATTACTTATCATAACATCGAGAATAAAAACTCATTACGGGGTACATTCTGTAATATTAAAATCTAAATTGCAGAAAACACAAGGAATTAAAAAAGTGTAATGAATATAGCACATTGTGCAGTTTGAGAGAAAATTAAATGCAAAGCAGTTGTTAAAATGACTAAGTAATAGAGCTCATGGTTGCATTTAATTTTGGGGATAGAAGTTACGGTAAAAATCATTGTATTAACCGCATAATTATCTACAGATTGGACAAGTAGTGGTAATTATCAAAGTTTAATATTTGGTGTTGCATATGTACACAGTAGAATAACAAACTATGTTATTCTACAATGAGGTATAAAAATAGTCCAGTGAGGTTAGTTTTAATTTTTTACATTCATCTTTAAGAACTTTCCTTTAGGACACAAATAATTTATCAAACAACCACCTGTTGCTTGAGAAATCGGATTTTTTTTTTTTTTAATCAAGGACCGATTTTTTTATGATTTCTATACTGTGTCCACAAAACCTCAAATAAACAAATAATAAAAAATTCCCGGGTTAATTCATTCGATGAGAAAATTGATGACAAAAACAAGAGTGATTTTTTCTTTGTTTATTGGCGCCAAGGAAGTTGTTCATATAAACTATTTGAATCTGGATGGAGCTCGATTCTATAAAACTTGAGTGTTCTTAATGTCTTTGGAAGCTGAACCTTCTTATTATATCAAAAACTGACAGGATACAGTAGTTTTTTTGAATACAATATAGATGAATTCTACATGGAGAAATCCACCTTGTAAGTGCCATCAGGACAGTTCCTGAACATCCCAAGATCCTTCCTGAGCTGCAAAGAGACCAAATATCACGGTCAGCCAAACAGGCTCCCAGAAAATATTGATTTATAATTGATATAAATATTGATTTATAATAACATTAAACACTGAAAGGGCATGAGAAATGCAGGCATTGGCAGCATCCCAAGCACTGCCAAGTGGCAGCAGAAGTTTGATCTTTATCCTGTTGTGCCAGGGAAGGTTTAGATCAGAGAACAGGGATAATTCCATCAAATTGTCACATTTCATCTGTTGTCCAGCCCTGGCACAGCTGCCCCGGGGCAGTGGTGGGGTCCCCATCCCTGGGGGGATTTCAAAGCCCTGTGGATGTGGCATTTGGGGACGTGGGTCAGTGGTGGAGAATGGTTGGACTGGATGATCTCAGAGGGCTTTTACAACTTAAAACAATTCTATGACTCTGATTCTGTTGAAGGCATCTTTTCTAAAGGTTGTTCTTGCACCTGCCAGTCAGGAGTTTGCTCAGAAATGGCTTTGTGTCTTTGTTGGTGCCGTCCAGGTGATTTAATTTGTACTGATCTGAGCGACAGAGACTATTTCAAAATAAGCAAACAGAATTTCAGTGCAATGGATCAGATTTATCTCCCTGCTAAGATCAGACTAACTCACCAAGATGCTTTAAGTTTATGGGCCCAGGCATGCTCAGATATTCACCAAGTCTATTGTAAATGATTTTTGGAAGACCTGCTTTGCAGATTCTTTCTAGCTTTACCCACGTCCATAGACCTTAGGTCATCTTTTGAAATTAGAGACAGCTCCAAGCTTAGGAACAACTCCTGAAAACCTGCTTAGTGGTGAAGCTTCTCCAGGTAGCAGATAATTCATTATTACAATATCCACAGCTGTCTGCAGGCCACAAAACCCTCCTGGCAGGAGGCTGCAGGGAAAGATAACATTTCACTGGCTCTCTTTAAATCATGTTTTCAGAACAGCAGTGACATAACTCACATTTACAGTATCGGGCAACTTCCATCCATAAAGATCCAGATGTGCTACATAAAGACATTACCTCCCCTCCAAGCAGAATACGGAATCTCTTTAAAGGTGTGCCTCAACAACAAGCACACGGTGAAGAAAATGAATGTACTCCCTTCAGAAGACTTAGGACAGCCTAAGTAAGCCAAATAGAACCAGTTTAAATGGAATATGGCTGGAATCTAGGCTTGAAATAAAAAAAAAGCAAGGATCCCAGAGTCTTTAATGATGGGAGATAGGCAAAACGGAAAGGCTTCAGGGAGAATATTTGCATGAAGTGAAGGGATCTTTCAAAATTATGTTTTCTTTCCTTTTGCCTCTTTTTAATGCTGCAAATGTTTTCAGGGAATGCAGAACAGCCGAAGAAGCATTAACTGGAATCCTACAGTGAATTGCACATGCCATCTACTGCAGAAAAGTAGTTAATACTTAATAAACCACCACAAAGAACACAAGGGAAATGAATCCTATTAAGTGTGAATAATTAAAAAGGGCATTGGATACCAGTGTGGTTAAGTAGTACCACATAGAAAAGGTTGTTAAAATTATAATCCTCTGGAAAAGAGAAGGGAAGAGTCCAGAAAAAAAATAAACTAGCACAGGATAAGGAAAAAAGGAACAAAACCATACACAAAAACCAACAGATTATTCAGGTGACACAGAGATAAAGAATCAAGGAAGGCACTAAGAAGGAAACTTGAAGAAAAATGTCCTCAAGGTGCAGCACACGAGGTGATCAGCAGGGTTTCTCTCTGTGGCATGAAGATACCTCATCAGGTCCTGAGGCACAGGGAAGGAAGGCTGCATCCCACATTTCCTGATCCTTTTTGTTAGCCTGTAGAATCAATTATTTTAGAAAACAACCAGTATCCACAATATTCTGTTTGTCTGGAAGTAGGAAGTAATTTATTTTTTATTTCAGAACATGCCACCTGCTTAGATCACAGCTAAATCCATATTCCATAACGGAGTGGAGATTGAAAAATTTCCTAGTGGCAGGGAGAGAAATAAAGGGAGAAACTCCAAATACTTCATAAAAGTAAAACATTAAAGAACAAAAATTCATGAATTATTGATTGTTTAGGTAATAGAAGTGCTGACAGGAGCACTGCAAGTAATTAATTAGTTCAATGACCGGACTAAGCAGATAATTGTCTCCCTTCTTCTGTTCTTTCCACATCCTTTGCACTGTAGGTGAGTGATAATGATAAATATTGTACTGAAAACAGTCAAGTCAAGGGATTGGATAAGCTGGAGAAGAATTCAGGATTCTTTTTCCTGTGACTTGGAGTTGATCAGTGTGAAAATATTTAGGTTTAAGAGGGAAAAGTGTTCAGGTATTTTTTTCCCTGAAACCCTCCTTGTGCTTCCTGCACAGTAATATTGGGAAGATCCAGCTTTTACAAGAGAAAATGTCAACCATCAGTAGAGGAAAATCAACTTCCCCTTCTGCTCTTTAGATGACACATCAGAGTTCACACAGGTTATTCAAAAGACATAATGTGACTATTGCATTTTGTTCTCCACACTTCTATTAAAAATATAATTGCTTATTGTATGTGTATTGGCCCTGTCAAAAACGCCATTCCAGGTGCATCATATTATTTGCTAATTCCTATTAAATCCACCAAATGGTTTTAATAATAAAATAGCACAGAAAACCAAAATCTCTTTCCCTATTTTGACATTGTCATAAAGTCTCACTGGAATTTCTACAAACTCACTTAGCTTAAAGTGGATTTTAAGCAACAGAATAATTCGATTTTTGTTCTGTAAGAATCCCTTAAACTGTCATTTACTCATTAAATTGAATAATCAGTTGTTTGGACAGATCCAATGATGAGCTGCTTATCTCTATTCAAGCCTCTGACTCTTCTTCCATATCCACAAGTCCACTTGGCTCAAGGAGATCCATAAAATTGCCTCACTCCCCCTGCCTTTCCCCTTCCTGGGAAATGGTCTCCAATTACTCCAAGGGAGGGTTAGATCAGACATCAGGGAAAATTTCTTCACCAAAAGGTTTGTCAACAGGCTGCCCAGGGCAGTGGTGGAGTCACCACCCCTGAAGGTCTTCAAAAAACGTGTGGAGGTGGCACTTGAGGACTTGAGTGGTGCACGTGGGGGTGGTTGGACTGCATTATCTTAAAGTCTCTTCCAAACCTAAGAGTCCGTAATTCTATTGCTTAGATTGTTACTGGGCATCCTGAAGACAACAGAGCAGACGGAGTACCTGGACAAGAATGGAAGGGCTCAGGCTTCCAGGCTGTTCTCTGGGCAGGAATCTTCACTTGAGTTGTTTTTCTGTGACCAAAGCCATCTGTTCTTCAGCACCAAGGTGGCTCCTGAGTCACCATCTGCATTCCCAGGTCAGTGATCCATGCTGGGTCATGTCATATGGTCCTGCACCCTCTGATAACTCTTGGGAGGTGACTGTGTCCTCGATTATTATTTCTTTTAGCTGATCCTGAAGAAGTGACAAGACGGTCTGGAGGTCTCTTCATGCACTATGCAAACCCGAATGACAACTTGCTTGGTTGCCTGGAACACCTGTCCAACCCCATCCTGGGCACTCAGAGATGAGAGGAAGTGCCTGCTGATGCAGAGGAATGTGGAGTTGTCCTCCCCTCAGCTTCCTGGTGGAAACATCCCCATGATCCCAGTGCTCTCAAGGAGAAGTTTCAGGCAGATCTGAACCTCCTGCCCCTTCTGCCTGCACCGTGACCCCGAGGAACTGAAAGTTTGGTCTGGTCTGGACAAGTATAAATCTGAGAATCATCAAATTATTGAAGCACAGAGTCATTAAGGCTGTAAAGGCCTCTAAAGACACCAAGTCCAACCATCCACCCAGCACCACCACAGGTCTCCCAATATAAACAGATGTCTTCCATTTTAATTCACTTTTAAGTAGCATTAATAATGATAAATAATTATTATTAAAGCGGCAGGCAGTTTTGAGGTGTCTTTAGCATCTTTAAAATGATTTTGAACTGTAATTGTACACTTTGGCTGGTATAAATGACAATCAAATCTGTCACTGCTAAATGTTCTCTGTGGTCCAGATTTTCCAACTGAGCATCAAAATTTATTAGTTTACAGTTGTTTACATTAAAAGCTGTGAATTTACAGTGAGCTATACGAGTGATCCGGTGGCAATACAAACAAATTAATGCAGTCATAGAATTCATTCTATTAATACACCAATAACAAGTTTCTCCAATAATATGTTTCAAGAGTATAAGCAAACTCACTAGTGGAAGTTCATATAATACTGACATTAACTAATTAATAGAGAAAACATTTAGAAAGCCTTGGAAGAATTTTAAAGGAACTTTCACATGTTTTTAGCAAGCTCCTCCTCACTGCTCAAGGCCATTTTTGAGAAGATATATAGATACCTTTTCCCAGCATAATCAACTTGCCACATCTCACTCAGTGATAAAAGAACTTATTCTAATTGTGACTGATTTCTTGAGTTAATAAAAAACCCCTCAAACAACAGAGATTTTAATTCACTGTCAACCCAAATGATGGGAAGGTGAAGGAGCAATGAGAAATCAGCTGTACTGTTTAAGAGATGCCTTCTTTTCTTCTCAAAGGGAGGGGAAGTCTCGGTGAGTGGATGATGTGAAAGCTCCAGTTTTTACAGGAGACACAAAAAATTACATTTTCGAGTAGAAGAAGCAGAAAATACTGACTGCTAAACCATCTTTGATCATTCTTCTACCAAGTTTGATCCGTGAATTATGATTAAACACTTTCCCCTGTTCAAACAGGACCATGAGTTAAATCCTAACCAGTCTCATTGTGGTTCTTCCTTACAAAGGCACAGAAAGAGAATATTTTTCTTACACTTTTTCCTACCTGTAATATCAACAACTCCACGTTTCCAAACTGCACAGCTATTTCAAAGGCAGATGAAGCCACAAGAAATGATTATTTGAAAAGAAATTGAAATACTGTCAACAAAATAATAAACCCCACATCAAATCCACTGGGGTTGGTAAATGTTTGTTTGTATTTCACTTACTAACCTGAGAAAAAATAAAACGAACAAAAAAAACCCTAAGAAAAACCTTTCCAGTTGTTCCTTTCACCTTATTTTTTATCATTCAGGTACCTGGCAAAAATTATTCATTATCTTTTACACTTTCCTTCTTAGTTACTTTTCAAATTGTTTTGAGTTGGCAGGAAATATTGGAGTCTTGTTCGAAACCTTTAGTTTCATTATGAGTGACAATACTGAAGAGAGGAGTGAGTTCCTGGAGGGACAAGAAATGATGAAATAAGGGAACTTCCAAGAGCTTCACAAGACACCCTCACCAGAAGCCAAAGCACAGTCATTGAACAGCACGGTTATTTCTCAGTGCCCTTGTGGGTTTCCAAAACCAAATTGCTGCTGTTGGAAAGCAAAACAGAAAATCTCTGAGATGAAACGGATAATTAGGCCTGAACTGTAGGTCAGCTTCTCAATAAAAGCTCATTTATTTGCCTATAAATTGTCTATTCCGTTTCTTTGAGAGGCTCAGCAAGCCCTGTGCTGGATGCAGCTTTTCTATCTGTAAGTGCAGATGTTTGTACATTGTCACCTGCCCAGGTGGCCTCCTGAGACCCTCCTGGGTCACTGGGTGCAGGTCTGGTGCCCCCAACATGAGGAGGACATGGAATTGCTGGAGGAAGCCCAGAGGAGGCCACCAAGGTGCTGAGGGGACTGGAGCAGCTCCCTATGGAGACAGGCTGGGAGAATTGGGGATGCCCAGCCTGGAGAGGAGAAGGTTGTGTGGAGACCTCAGAGCACCTTCCAGGGTCTGGAGGGGATATAGGGAAACCAGAGAGGGGCTGTTCATCAGGAATTGGAGGTACAGGACAAGGGGCAATGGATTCACACTGACAAGGGGGAAATTTAGATGGTATGTTGGGAAGGAACATGGGAAGGTGGGCAGGCCCTGGCACAGGTTTCCCAGAGAAGCTGTGGCTGCCCCTGGATCCCTGGAAGTGTCCAAGGTCAGGTTGGACAGGGCTTGGAGCAACCTGGGCTGGTGGAAGGTGTCCCAGCCCATTGCAGGTGGTGGCACTGGGTGGGCTTTGAGGTCCCTTCCCAGTCAAGCCATTCTGGGATTCCATGATTTGGGGACATGGGTTAGTGGTGGCCTTGGCAGTGTTGGGTTGACGAGCTGACTCAATGATTTTGGGGGTCTTTTCCACCATTAATGGTTCTTTGATTCCACGACTTCATATTATTCTCAGGTGATGTATGATAGGTGTGTGTGTAAGAACTTCATAATCTTCTAGGACACCATCCTTCTTTCCCTTGCCCCAGCTTTCCACCACTGGGAGAGCGCTGGCTTTGCCTCGTGTGTCTGGTTTACACCAGAGCCAAGGATGAGCAGAGGGGTATTAGCAAATCCTTCGGAGTCCTGGGGATGTCACAATGTTCTCAGGCACATCATGGGATTGTTGGGGTGTCTGTGCAGGGTCAGGAGCTGCACTGGATGGTCCTTGTTGGTCCCTTCCAACTCAGGGCATTCTATGATTCCATACTTCTTCTTTTGGCCTTTAAATTTGACCTCTCTGTTTCTCAAGATTTCTCACATTATTTTACTGCCCATCCCATCCAAATGTCTCTTTTCCTTCTACAAGAAACTTTTCTCTTATGTGTCTGGCCCTGGTTTGGCAGAACCATCACCAACGCACTCTTTGGCTTGGGTAATGATCCAGTGATTTAAACCCCTCGATGTTGCTGTGTCTTCAAGTGGATCCAATGAACAAACCCACTGCTATGTTCCTTTTGGATTTTCCTCCTTTCTGCTTGTTTCAAATGGTCCTTCATTTCCTCATCACTTCCAAAATGAGTTCTTGCCTGCACTCAGCACGAAAAGGAGGTTGAAAGACAAGATATGTTCACAGCTGCAATCCAGCACAGAAAACACTTCCTTCTTTCATTCATTCTATAGGCTATAAATGCAATTTGGAGGAGGAAAGAGGAGTTGGAAAGAAAAATTCCAGTTTATATCCATCTTCTTCATTTTGGATAAAGTCCAGTGGACTCAGCAGCCTATCTGTGGGTTTGCAGGGGTCTGCAGATGAAATGCATCCCTCAGTAATTGGAATTCTCACTCAAAAAACAAAATAAATAAATTACTGAGCTGCAGATACTAGATGTGAAGGGCTGAATTTTAATTTGAGCTCTTTCTGCTGTTGTGAGTCCTCTGCATGAGTTACAAAGCAAGAAAATACTATTTACTGCTGAAGCAACACCTTAAGATGGGAACTCCATCTCCTATTTTCCATTTTTTTTTTCTCATTGCGTGTTCCAAAGTTCTGTATCCAATAAAAATGAATTTCACTCTTTTGTGCATGCTGTAAAATCCCCATATTTTGCCTTGTTTCCATCTTACAGACAAATTTGCTGCTTTCACTTGGCAAAATGCAGCTTGTGTTGATTTTGATTAAGGAACCACACAGCAAAAAGTGTGAGAAGTGAGATAATACAAGCGTGGTGCAACTTCAGTACTTTTAACGTGACATTAAACAAATTAAAGCTTTAAATTATACCGATTGCCCAGAATTCTCTTTGACTAATGCCAACATTAGGAAGTTGCCTTTCTTATTGCTGTTCATTGGAACACCCTCCTGAAAATAAATACCCCAAGGACTGGGAACGGGCATTAAATCTGCTCTGTTAACATGATTTCCCCCAGGGAGTAAAACACAGTTTTAACTATGGTCTTATTTGTCATTTGGAAAATAGAAAAGAATAAAAAAGAAACAGCAAACAAATCTTTTTCATTTGTAAGTGTTATTCCAGCACCTGTGCTCCCATGTACTGAAATATTTATCAGAATGTCTGTCCCAGGGTGTTCTTTTCTATGTGCAGCCTGCAATCGCTAAAAATACAAAAGAATAACTTTTTAATTAGTAGCCAGAAGTTTGCTCTGAACTTTTCTTGTATTTTGCAGTCCTTCCCCAGACTTTAAAGCATATTACTGTTGCTTTTAAGCATACTGGACTATAAAAATACAGAATATTTTTGAGTAAATTGATTTTTTTTTAAAAAAAAAGAAGGCCCACAGGCTACATACCTCTAATTTTCTGATAATGCAAACCTGACATTCTAATTAGAAAGTGTGTGTTTTCTATCAAGGTCTGACTTTCTTTTCCCCCTTGACTCAAGGACTAAGGTAAAATGAGAGGGTGGCAGAGATGGGTGACAGTCACAAGGAGAGATTCCAGGGATTTTCTGACTTTAGGAAGAATCCTACCTGTATGCAGGTAGAATTAATAAATAATAAACCAAAAAAACTCTAATAACCCCACAGGTTTTGATTTGTGATCAAACACACAAAACCTAAAAATTAAAGAAAAATATTGAGCAGCAAAATCAGGGTCAAGTAAGTGCTAAAAGACTGTTTTGTGAGTTTTTTTTCCCCCGTTCCAATGAGATTTAGATTAGGAAGAATCCTTTCATGTCACAGCCCAAGTGATGTGTGAGAATGATGGTCCTACAAGTGAGGCTGGGCTGTAAATACAGCAGGGAAACCTGCAGAGAAAGTGTTTTAAGAGATCTTTTACTCTCTGGCTTTTCTTCCAGGAAAGGATTTTTGTTTCTCCCCACGGCTTGATCAGGAATTCAGTTTGGGACCTGTATTTCTCTGCTGATCACCAGACTTTGGGACATGTCCTTTCTGCAGCTGACAGGGAAACATTTAAATTGTGACGACTCAAGTGATCGTTCTTCCAGCTTTTTGGGGTTGACTTTCCTCTGCCAACTTGACTCTTTTCTACTTGTTTGAGGGCACTGAGGAACTTTCCATCGGAGTCTGAACCGGGCAACTGGGGCTTAATAAATCCTGGACTTCTTTGTGACATTTCCTACATTCATTAAAACATTTTTTGCCAGTTCTTTTCCCTTGCGTGTTCAAGCTCAGTGTGACTCTGCAAAGGGCTCTGTCGTTACACCAGGGAGTTCAGCGTCTTGAGTTCCCCGAGATGAATTAAGAGCTAAAGGCTTAACTCAGCGGGCTTTCCTTTTAGAAAGCAGATGTTGCACATCAGAAGAGCCTGATACTCTTCCAATGACCGAGTTAGTTCAGGTCCCCTAATATTCTTGTCAGGAAGAAGCTGTGAGTTTTCCTTTCAAGGCGACGAGTGAGTTGAGATTGGGATTTTTAAGGGTACATCACCATGTTCGTTCTTTCTGCATTCCACTGTGTGGTGGGGCAGTCCTTTTTTCCAGCTGCCTGCCGTTCTGATGTGTGCTTTCTAAAGAGTTTTGTCGCAGGTTTTGAGAACGTACAAAACCCCAGCACACTCCTGAAATCCTGTGTGAAAGTTTTCACTACTGCAGCGGCCACAACAAAACTATTCCATCTCTCAGTTTGACTTTCTCTGCAATAAAAGTCAAAAATACAGTTTGGAATCACATTACGCACAATTCCCTGACATGCAATAAAGCAATATATCTGTGGCTCTATATGAGGCTGCAGGAAATGTCAATGTCACCTCTGCTTTGGAGGGTTGTCATTTCAAAATTTGGCCTGAATAAGTTCCATGATTAACTCTTCTTGTTTAAAGTGTTCCCTTTGCTAAAAGCCTTGCTTGCGGAAGTTCAGCAAATATTAGCTTTTCTGGAGAGGCCCTACAGTAAACATTAAAGCTGCTGAAGTGCCATGTGTATCCGTCAGATACTTCCCTCCTTTCACTTAAAAGCACCTTAGGGCTTCTTTTAGGGAAAAGAAACCACTGGAATGCAAGAATAATTGTCATTCATCCTGTGAGTCACAACAGAACTGCACAGCACATCAGCTGGTCCAAGGGTTTTGCATCAAGGAGCACAAAGCTGAAACAAATCCTTCAGAGACAAGAGTGTTTCCTCCAGCTTGTGAGGAAAGAAAAGCCCTGGGGGAACCTGACAGTCCCTGTGCCGGGACTTTTAAAAGCAGCTTGGTAAAGGGACTGTCCCAGTGAATGGTTGGAGGGCAACCACAAAACACCGACAAAGAGCCCTGGCAGACTTAGTCAAGACCAGTGAGGTTGGTTTGAGTTGATGGGAACTGAAAACCAAGTGGAATGCCAGTGATGGATGGTCTGAGGCAGATATTTGGCCTCCTGAGTGAACTTGTGAGGGGCATGGCTTTTCCACAGGCCCATTTATCCATGTGGCCAACTTATGTGTGGGAAGAGGCAACACAGAACCTTGTGCCTAAGTAAAGGGGGTGCTTACAGATGATTCTTGCAAGCCGTGGACACTCTGAAACCCCCTCACTCCTCTTATTGTCTTGGGGTGGTTTCTTTCTTTGTTTTTCATTCTTATTTGGTCCCTTTGCCTTCTGAAACTCCCCCAAACTGGGGCTCTCTGCCTTGTTTATACTTCAGAGACGTGACAGCAGATGGGACATTCGAGCATGTCAGCCCAGAGCCCGGTGAAAGTCTGCTCCAGATGGTGAAGCAAAATATTGCTAAATATGCCTGCAAGGTATTGGAGCACAGTATGAGAGACAGGCAGAACAAACAGGAACGGGGATAAAGCAGGATAAACAACAGCTGAGGAAAGGCTGCCTTTTTCTGGAGGCTCCAGCCTTGCCACAGCTTGTGTCTGAGGGGACACATGGAGGTGGGGGCAAAGAAATGTTGATTACAGCAGAGCAAGAAATCTGGTTTATGGCAGAGTCAGAAATTTGGTTTACAGCAGAGAACAAGACAAAGAAGATGGTAAGGCAGCGCTGGTGTTGGTCCTTATAACTCATCTCTCACGCTGCTCAACTGAAACAGTCCCACCACAGGGCTCTTTTTAAAAGAAAAATAGTTAAATGTAAAGAAATTCAGTTAAAACTGCTTTTGTGATTTGGCTTTTTGGGGAAGGCAGCACATTTCCAGAGAGATTGCAATGGATTTTGCTAAAAGCACACTTTTGCTGTGTTACCTCTCTAAACCATTTTGGTTATGCTGCAATGAGCACAGGTTGCAGGGAGGGCTGGAGAGCTGGAGGCTCAGGACACAGCAGGATCTGTCTCCTTTCAGATGCATCCCCTTGGACAAAGCCTACAGCTGTGCCCAGCCCTTGCGAAGCCTCTTCATTTATGGGAAGAGTTATATCCTTGGCAATTTTTAATTCTTTGCTTGAGCTTTAGTGGTTTTCAATGCCCTGATGCTTCTCTGCTGGCTTCTTTCCTGGAGTGTATTGGACAAGAGGTAGAAACCCTCAGGTCTTTCAATTTTTTGAAGATGATAAACTCTGCTACAAATATTTTTTAGCTTGGAAAAGACTGTGTGAGTTTTAAAATCCCTAAGTAACTCACCAGATTAAAACTCTGTTCTTTGAAGCAGTTGCTGACTGAAAAAATCAAGGAATCAAACTTTATTGTAAACAAAAAAAGAAAAAGCCCAAGGACTGAACTAAGAGATGATTCTTCATTCTTTTCATGGGGTAATAGTGAAGCATAGAATCCCAAAATGGTTTGGGTTGGAAGGGGCCTCAAAGCCCACCCAGTGCCACCCTTGCCATGGGCAGGGACACCTTCCACCAGCCCAGGTTGCTCCAAGCCCCATCCAACCTGGCCTTGGACACTTCCAGGAATCCAGGGGCAGCCACAGCTTCTCTGGGCACCCTGTGCCTCAGAGTTAGACAGTTTTAATTGTCAGTATTTCAGGGGTTGAGGAATCCTTTAAAAGATCCTATTTCCCTAAACTTTACAGGGAAAGAATTTCTTTCTCTCCTTTGTCCAGCTGCTTTTCTCCTGTAAGTCTCTTTCTCCAAACTTTGGCTTCTTTTATTGTACTCAAGGTAAAGTAGAGCTTTAGGGAGGCAGAGTAGGGGAAATGCGATGGTCTGGTGAAATCCTGAGTGGTACAGGACAGCAGAGCCAAGGGAAGAGGGACCACATCACACTTTTAGATGTAGTCCCACTTTCATAAAAGCCTCTCAGAGGCTTTCAGAAAACGCACAAGGGCATTGTCTGCTTTGGGAGATAAATTTTCTCATCCACCTGAGGGAATGAGAACCAACATCCCCACCCTGAGTGCACAAAGCCCTAGTCATGAAGCTTTCTGGGAGAGCAGTCTGGCTGTGTGTGCTGCTGTGCAGTGAAAGATTAATGGGATCCGTGAGAAAAACACAAGGAATGGAACACAACCCCGAGGCAGGAGTGCTTGGGAGGCCAAGACTTCGCTCGGAAGACTCTTTCTGTGGCTTCCATGAAACTTTGATTAGTTGGCAGTGCATCATAAAGACCACACCAAGCTGCTGAGCTTTCTGGAGGGCACAGTGTTCCTAAAGCTCTGTGGTAGCAGAGACCTGGGCTCGCTGGGGATGCTCAAAAACAAACTGGGAAGCAGCTCAGAAGTTAGTCATCATCTGACCTCGGGGTCAGTTAAGAGGGAGTGTGTGGGACTCTGCTCCAGACTTCATCAAAGCTGAATTTATGAAACAATACTGGGGGCCACAGAGCAGTGGTGAGCCTTGGGTTTGGAATGGCTCAAATAACAGGGCTGGGAAACGAAAGGCAGCTCATTTCTAGGATCAAAGCAAGCTTTGTGGCACAACACTGCTTTGGGAATTGTGGCTTGGACTGTCCAAATTCTCCACTTGGATCTAAATATCAAATCCAGATAAAGAAACTCAGCTCCCCCAGCAAGTAGTTTATATGATGCCCTTTTGGTTTAATCCAAGAGTCACTATCAGTTCTTTCACAATGACAGGAACACTTTCAATTCTCTTCCTTTCTCTGGTTTTGTGTTCACCTGTCACCTCTTCCTCCGGGTCCTGAGGTGGATTGGACCAGTTCCCTGAGGATAAGGGAGACATGGGGGTTGCAGCAAGGACTCAGCATTCCCAAGGTTCTCCCAAGCCCATTTGGTGTTTCCTCTTGTTCATGCTGTCTGCTTGAAGTCACTTCTCTGCACCTGCCAAGATGTGCTGCTTCTTTACAGAGCTGCAAGTTAAACGTTAAACATAAAATTTCTGACCTATTTTATGCATTTTGCATAGTTTAGGAATGCAAATATCTGTGGTTTATGTTTATAACCACTGGGCCATGGTACCACACTGTGTTTGGATTTAAAGTCACGTGCTTGCCTCTTGTGTCCGCATTTTTGGGAGCCTTTGTAACAATCCCATTTAGTTTGGTTGGTTGGAGGTTTTATTCAGGTGGTTTTTTAATACTAACAACTTTGCAGCTGTAGAGATTTTGCTGATCACCTAAATAATGGTTTATTTGCACAATCTAATCCTGTAGATGTCCTGGGATCATTAGCATTGTGATCTGGAAAAACTATGACCTCCTGGAAGGCACCCATGGACAGAAGAGTCACAGTACTCGGGTAACCATGAGAACAGTAACCTCAGGGTACACAGGCACACTTATTTCATATCACTCACCCCACTTCCATTTTACTTAGAAATAGTGCTTAGAATTTCTGCTCAGTAATACAAACACATCACACAAATGTGCCCCACGTTTGGGTATAACAGATTTGCTAAGCACTTCCAAGAAGAAAAAAAATACCTGACATCAAATATAATATATAAATCTGATATAAAATGCAATTAATACTGATGTCAATGATTTAATTGATTACAAATATTGGTCAATGATACGAGATCAGAGCTATTCTTTTTTCCCCCCCCAGACTACTGAACATGGCAAAACCTACAATGCATTACAGACAAAATGGCAAAGAGGATTTCAGATGTTTCTTTGTCTATAAAGGTGTTTTTTAAATGAAACATGTCAATAGATGGGTATTAAATAAAAGAAGGATTTTGCAAATGAAAAGAGCACAAATATGCCATTCTGGAATAGCTGTGCAAGCGACATAATGTGTATAAATTCTACAGATTTCTGTTTCACAATATGAAATATAGAGAAATGGCTGCTCATTCCTCCAAACATAAAGTGCCAGGAAAAAACCTCTGGCTCTGACCCACAGGAAGGCCACAGTCCACAATCCTCGGTGTTTTGAGTAAATAATTTATTTGCATTCTGAAGATGAGCAGAAATCCCTCTTAAAAAAGTCAAGAAGTATTAATGGGAGCAGAGCAGAGGTTATCTCATTACCTTGGGGGCCAGGAAGGGAGGGTTTGAAACTGCAGTGCAGACGCTGATTAATGTAATAGGTTAATAAAGGGCAGGATACACAGAATTATCTCATAATACAGGCATTAAATTAAAGGAATTAAAAGCCTCAAGAAGAAAATTATTCACAATTGCTAACGTTCACTGATCCTGGTGAATATGCAGATATGTTTTAAAGTGTGTGGAACAACAAGAAGACTCTTGTTTTGAGACTAAATTAATCAGTCGATAAAAGTAAAAGAATGAGGATGTATGGTCAGTCACCTGCTAGTATTTGCATTATTTCATTAAAAAATACCTATATTAGACCTTTACTTTTTGTAAAAAAACCCCAATTTATTACTATTTTCACCTTCGTCAGATGGGTCTTCCAATTTCTGAAATTAACTGAAACCCAATTGTTAAAGGAAGCCAGGAGACAAATGTTGGCAAGATTGAAAAGATGTTCATAAGGAGCCAAACTGCTAAAATTACCTAGAGATGGCACATTTTAATTTATTAAATCCGTGAGTCAGAGACCTGACCAGGGATAAACAATGGTCCAGCATGCTTTTCTGCTGGACATACCCATGCATGGATGAGAACCCTCAGGAGACCTGATTCTCCAGAAGGGAAGGAAAGAACAACCACACATCCCTGAGTCAGAAAGATTACATCGATTTTTTGCCACAAAAAAATATGAAAACAGTGAAATGAAAACACCCCATGGAAGAAAAATAGTGTTGTCTGCAGAACTGATTGTTCTGTAGATCGTCTTGTTCGGCTGTGACTCTGAATTCCTACCTCCTAGGAAATTCCAAATCCAATTCAGAAGTCCAGCCTTGCCTGTTTCACTCATGAGCCCAACGTGCCTATCTGAAGACATTTGGAATTAACAGCGGAGTCTGATTTTCCTTTTCAGCATTCGTGTTAGTAACTTGCCAAGAAATCATCTCTGTGACATCCATAGCAGTCATTTCTGGAGAAAGTCCAATGGAGTTCCATGTGACTTGTATTGTTAAAACATTTCTCAATTCAGTGAGGCCACTAAAAACCACTGATGTTAATTACACTAAGAGTGTGCTTAATTGACATCTAATTTGCATGGTGGTAGCAGAGGAGAAAGCAAACCTTAAGAAATGTGGAAGTGTTTTCTCCAGGAATATCCATCTCTCTGTGAGTGAAATACATGTGGAAATGTCATTCTGCACCAGAATTTGCCAATAAACTTGTCTAGAATCAAAGATTTTGGTTCCAGCTGGGGAACTAAAACATATAATGTAATTGGAGCTAATTGGAGCTACCACAGCTCTCTGAAAGGAGGTTGTGGGGACATGGGGACAGGACAGGACAGGACAAGAGGAAAAGGCCTCCAATTGAACCAGAGGAGGTTTAGATTGGATATTAAGAAAAAATTCTTCACTTAAAAAGAGGTCAGCAATTGGGACAGGCACTCCAGGGCAATGGGGGAGTCACCATCCCTGGGAGTGCTCAAAAGGTGTGTAGAAGTGCTTGAGACATGGTTCAGTGGTGGACCTGGCACCAGCAGGGTAATGGTTGGATTCAATAATCTCATAGGTCTTCTTGAACTTTAATGGTTCTACAAATCTATAACATTCAAATAAACCTCTCGAATTATTGTTTGGGGTTTTTTTAATATCCCAAACTGTGATTTATTTCTTGGACAGTTTGACGTGTCGTTTTATCCTTTCCCNTAAAAAGAGGTCAGCAATTGGGACAGGCACTCCAGGGCAATGGGGGAGTCACCATCCCTGGGAGTGCTCAAAAGGTGTGTAGAAGTGCTTGAGACATGGTTCAGTGGTGGACCTGGCACCAGCAGGGTAATGGTTGGATTCAATAATCTCATAGGTCTTCTTGAACTTTAATGGTTCTACAAATCTATAACATTCAAATAAACCTCTCGAATTATTGTTTGGGGTTTTTTTAATATCCCAAACTGTGATTTATTTCTTGGACAGTTTGACGTGTCGTTTTATCCTTTCCCTCGTCATCATATCTTGAATTTTGAACCTGAGCATGAGAAACGAACTGATTCTTAGACGAGAGGACTGGTGGTGGATGAGACAGCTTTGTTAACTGAAGCCAATTACACGTGTAATTTAAAGGAGGGAAAAATCACTTTCTAACCTGTGCTCATTGAAGTCAATCACCAGGTAGAGCTGGATCCTGATGAAGGAGTTTCTCACTGATTTCAGTGCAACCAGCTTTTCTTTAATTAGTTTTCATTTATTGCAGGGTAATACAAAAATAACATATGCAACACATTTGAAAGAATTCTTCTCCTTTTAGAGCAGTAAAGTGGAAGTAGAGTTCCTTTGCATAATTGCATTAGTAAACAGATTAATTTACATTTTAATTTACATTAGCAGTGTAATTGGGATTCCAAAGTGTAATATACAGGAAGGAATGAAAGCAGGAACAAAGTCCCACAACTGCTAAAGGATGGAGATACCAGACTCCAATTAAGACATTGTTTTGTCAAGCCTTATCTCTGAGGTTTGCAAGATTAACTTAAAACAAAACGGTTGCCTTTTATCTCCCCTAGTACTGGTTTTAATTCCACAGCTTGAAAGGATTCCTTTGGAGATTAATACTAGGAAGGCAATTTCTTCTGCTGTATCTTCCCAGTAGCATTGGCCATATTTTGGGATAAGTTATCTAGTTAAAAGGAATATTAATTCTGCCTCGCTGCCCCTTGCTCTCACCTCAGACAGATTTCCTTTCTAAAGCATAACTTGTGAAGCTCTTTGTTTACTCTGAAGTTCCCACACTGAGAAGCACATCCTAAGAGGTGGTTACCTACTGTGATGAGTAACCGTGTTGGTGTCATGTAAGGGCACGATTAGTGCCTAGCCAACTCCCTGTTTGTGAGGCTGAGAGTGAATTCTTGTACAGCCCCTATGACATCTGAGCCCTGGGGCAATGGGATCCTGGGGGCATCAGAAGGGNGCTACCAGCCTGACCCACTCTGGGATTCTGCATGAAAGAATCTCCCTCTGAGTTCCTGCATCAAAAGTAGCCCCAGTGAAGCTGATTAGCTTCTAGGAGAGTAGAAATTAAGAAAATCCCAGCTCAATAGCATATTAAAGGTGGGAAATTGCTGGTTTGGAACATACAAAACTGAATTTGACAGACGCCCATGGGACACAGAATAAGTGGGTCAGTAACAAGGCTGAGCCTGAACAAAGTGTCAGCCTGAAGATCCAGAACCCCGAGTTAAACCCAGAGCACAGCAGACTTGGAAGCAGTTATGGCTTTTTTATGCAATAACAGAAACCAGATGGTCATCTGGGGGAATCAGTCCTTACAGGCAGAAGTCAGTTATCACACATGAAATCCTGAAAAGCCAAGGAGACAGAGTGAAAATGTTCTATTAGAAACTATTTTTAATCTAGGGATTTTAGCAAATTAACTCCAGATGGATGTTCATGACATGTGAAATACATTTCCAGGAAGAGGATCAAGTGTTCACATCAAATAAATACCTTCCCAAGCTATTATGATTCTAATCTTTCCTGGATAACTTTTCTACTCTTCCAATTATTAACAGCCTTAGAGCTCTTTTCACAACAAAGTTTTCCCAAACAAGCCAGACAAATGTCTTGTTCCTACAACTACCTTGCACTGATCCTGAACAACCAAGTTTTGAATTTGATCATTGTTTTTCTTCACATTTTCAATGAATTCAAGGTGTTTACTTATCCTGCAAGGAAGACCTTGATGCTAAACAGGCCACTGCTAGACTGTGTGAGACATGAGCACTGCAAAGCATCTGGGATTGCATTTGGGACCTCTGACAGCCAGATAGAGTTAAACAAAACACCTTGTATTAAATACAGTATCCAAAATCTGGTTACAAGTTCGGGAATAATATTCTCTCTGGCTATTTTGGTTGTCCCATCTTTTGAATTTAGTAAGGAATTGGCTCCGTGTCCCAGTCCCACAATTGTACTGTAGTGAATATTTTAGCCACTGCTGAGCTTTCCTCTTTCAAGCTCACTGCTGCTTCAGTATTGCTATTGAACTTAGTAAACAGGTTTGTCGCCTAATCTTTTATTTTCCCAATTTCTGACTTTCTTGATCTAATTTCTTAATGATGTTCTTTGCAGTCCTGCCTTGTTTCTTTCCCATCATTTCATATTTGCCCTGATTTTCTCATATTCTATGATGTATATTAATGTGATGAACATTCCTTCACAGTGATTGCTTTCATCACTCCTTTCTGAAACCCCACATTCCACAGGATCTTCTTAGGAAAGGAGGGGATGAGTGCTGCAAATAAGACTTCATGCATATAACAAGGCACAGTAGTCATGGTTCACATTTTATTTCTGCTACAGAATCAAATAAAGCCCTTGAAAATGTCACTATCTGAAACGGTTTGATAGAGAACTTTTGGAAGAGAATTACTCAGTTATCACAAGATATTCACCTGCAAAACCAAATAAGTAAGAATTAAAATGCTCTGGTGCCACGATCCAACAGTATCTTGAAATTCCTCTCTCCCACTGGGTTAAAAAGTCATCACAAAGTGTATTGCAGTATTGAGATTGCAGATTGTTTTGTCTTTAAAAACAACTTTAAGTGCCTTTTAATAAACCCCAGTAAAATACATATTCTGTACAACCTGTAACTAGACTAAACCACAAGACTAAGGTAAGTTAATCCTTAGAATTCCTTAATGGCTCTCATACTAACTCTCACTGTTCCCTAAGGTGCTCCCAATATTTGCTGTGTTGTTTTCTACAGTGACCCCAAGTACTTATTAGGCAAAAAAACCTATGAGTTCTAATTCACAAATCATGGTCTGACAGAAACCTTTCTCTCGGTGAGTAGCACTTCTGTTTAGAAGAGAAATATTTAAGTATTCCAACCTAATTGAAGTCATACCTGGCGTGGAGGGGATGAGCTTGGCTGTGGTGGTGTCAGGGACACTGTGGGCTGGGAGCCAGGGAATGTGTGCCCAGCAGGCCCTGGCTGTGGAGAAGGGAATGAGCTTTGTTCAATGTGCACATACATGAGCAACCCTGGTTGCCTTTGAATCTGCACGTTTCCCCTTGGCTCTGGTGTAATGAAGCAGGCAGAGATATTTGACAAAACATTTAGTCATGCATCTGGTGTTTGCCTTGCTTTGAATGTGTCATCCTGTTCTGACTTTTCAGAATATTTTGCCTGTGAGCCATTTGACTTTTTTACCAAGGTACACAGCCAACAGCAGAAATCACATATTGCTCACGCATCAAACTTAGACTAAATAATTCCTGAAAACCTTTGCAAGAGACGTTTTTGGTTTAATTTAGCAAATCCAGTGTGCCAAGAGGTAATTGCATTGGCTGCAGGTTACGTTGTGATTTAATCAGCCAATGAACACTGGTGTGGAAACATCATCACCATCACACTTGGGCTGACAGTAATTAATGAAGTGAAGAGGAGCCACTGAGCCTGATCTAGACAGGACTTGTTGCCACCGTGCCCAGTGTCACCTTGCTGAGAGCAGCCTCAAGGTCAATTCCCTTGGGGTAAGCACTTCTCACCTGGATGTACAGGTTTCCTCAGAGGGTGAAGGTTATTGTGAAGAACATTTAGTGGTGC
Organism: Sclerurus mexicanus; assembly: GCA_013396755.1. NCBI lineage: Eukaryota > Metazoa > Chordata > Aves > Passeriformes > Furnariidae > Sclerurus > Sclerurus mexicanus. Next base: position 381,159 of record VWZF01004985.1, read on the forward strand.
ATTATAGAGTCTTGTGTTTAGCTACCCATGAAATAAGTGCCAGAAAGGAGTCTCACTTCCTCAGGCCTCTGCACCGCTTAGCACCTGTACAAATAATCTTAATATACATATCTAGAAATCTAATGACTGAACAAATGTTACTTGGCATAATTCGAAGTAACTCTTAACTCAGCATTCATGACATTTGCATGACACCTCTGTTTTATACAGAACAAGTCTGCTGCAGTGGTTGTAGCCTGGCTGCTGTACAGACTCTCACCACAAAATGAGCCTCCCAAATTTTTGTCACAGGCTTGGCTTCAGTAATGCTTTTAAAGAGCTGCAAAGGGCTGACTGTGTGTTCTGGATGCTTGCAGAAACTGACTTTGAAAAGTCATCTGCTAACAAATGATGTCTCCCTCCTCATCCTCGAGGATGTGAAGCTTTCATTGAGCTTGACTTGGATACAACATTATTATTTCATCTCTAGTCCTCCAGCTCACTTTCCAGGGTAAGTAAGTGGCTGATCATTTCCTACCTGAACTGTCAGCATGTTCCACTGCAATGTTGCCTGGGGGACTCGAGGATATGATTCTCATTAACTCTTCATGAAAGTCAAAATCTCCCACAGTGTGTCTGTAAACCCTCTGCTGGTACTTTGCTGTGATGGAGCACAGCTGACAGAGAGGTTGTTTGTCACTTTCCTGTCCCACTGCTCCTACTTCAGCCCTGCTTCTGTCTGGGCTCTGCTGGGAAAACCTGCTGGATAAATGCCGGTTAAAGCCTTCTGCAATGAGCAACAAATTACTAATAATTTACTCGAAATGAGTTTGTGTTTTCCATCCTGAGCAGCCTTTGAATTAATTGTTGAAGTTCTGTGTACCTAAAATGTAATGTATCTGCTCATATCAAAGACCAAAAATATTCTTGACTTCTAAAGAAAGGCAAAGGTTCAAAGAGTAGATATTTCCTTAAATTCTCATCCCAGGCAACGTGCTTGGTTTGTGTCAAGACTATTTCTCACAGTTATTCTCAAGCAGGACAAATCTCTAAGTGTCAACATATACAGACAATAAAAATATGATCTCTAAAAGCCCAGAGAACTTTACCCTTTTTGATTACTAACTTTTTATGTCTGCTGACATAAAATTCATGTTTGTAATGAGAATTCGGTTTCCAGTGAATGTAATATAAAATATAAATATAAAGTAGAACTCCCAGAAAATCCCCACACAACTGTCATTTAAAGATTAAGCCTGTTATTATTTGCAAATGTTTGTGTAGCTTAAATGTTTTATCCAGGATCCGAGTGATTAGGAACTAAATATCAGATCTACTGTACAATCCCAACAAACAAAATGTGAATGAGTCTTTAGACTGACAAAGGAAAAAGAGAACAGCCACAAACTCTGACCTCTACTTTGGGCTGGGGTTGGATGGTTCTATCAGGTCTCCTCCAGATGTTGCTACCAAAACATCTCCTCTGAGTTATTCTTCCCCACACAGCTGCTGGACCAACAGGCTAAACGCTCACTGTTTTCTAATTGACAGCTGAATTAGGTCCTTAAATTATATCATAGAAACATGTACTTGAAATGGTGTGAAGATAAAGAATATGACTCGTAGCAAGTAATTATCTTGTCTGTGTTAGTTTTAAGGTTAAGCAGAGAAAACTGGTGTTTGAATCACACCTCCAAAGTCCTTTTGAGAACAGATTGCAGAGGTACAAGCTCTCCAGAAGGGAAGAGAGATGGCTGGAAGAGAATATGACTAAGACTCACACAGCTGTGAAAGCAATCCTAAGCTCAATGCTGAAATGCTGTTCACCAAGTCCTGCAGCTCTCAAAGACTTTCACTGGAGTTAATAGGAGATCAGCACAACCCAGATAAAAGTCACTCCATATTCCACATATTCCATATGTTAAAATACTGGTTGGGAAACTTTCTGTACACTTCTGAGAAAACCTTGAGTTGCAAACCTTGCAGACACACCAGTTGAGTGGAAAGTGTGTATTGTTGCCATCCCTGCACACCCTTAACGCAAATTTTATATATATTTTATACATTGGCAGTCTGTTACTCAAGCAACTGAGATCTCCTGAGGGCAAGAGTGTGACTCATCTCTCTCTTTTTCTATCTCCTTCTCTGGCTAAATCCATGCTCTTGCCTCTTCCTTCTTCATTTAGTGAGTCATGTAGCTCCAAATACTAAAGCTGTCATGACACTCTAATTTAATTCATATACATTGCACAGCTCATTTGATATCGTTAATGTCAAGATTGAATGGCCTCTTACAAGCGGTGATTCATTAGCATAGCACACTCATTATTATGTTTGTCTTTCAGCAGAATTCCCTTCATTTATTTATCAGCACTAACAGTTTCTCCCGAAATTCCATCGTCTCTTAGTGCAGTGCTTGAGAGATCTGGGAACATCTGCCTTTTTACGTGGGGGTGGTTTCAGAACGAGTCCTTAGGCAGGTTCAGATTGTGCCAGCACAAAAGGGGAGCTGTTTGCAGATGGTTGATTTATGTGCATGCTCTGCTTTTCTGGTGTATTGCCTTTACCTTGGCTTTGCTTAAAATGGTAATTTAAAACATCAGAATTAAGGCGTTCAGAAATGCAAAGAGCTACATCAGACTCATTAGGCTGTTCAATAGGATCAGCTTTAAGTAATAGAGCACTGGGAGGACTTTGCCTCTTTAAAATGTACAGGCTGAAGGGTCTTTCATAGAATCATTAATGTTGGAAAAGAGCTCCAAGTTCAACAAGCCCAACCTTCGACTGAATCCCACCTTGCCCACTAAACCCTCTCACAAAGTGCCACATCTTCTCAGCTGGTGCCTCCACCACTGCCCTGGGCAGCCCCTTCCAGTGCCTGACAACCTTTTCAGTGAGGAGATTTTTCCCAGTATCCCACCTGAACATTCCCTTTATTTTGGTTCATCTCCATTCTGGTGATGTCTGCTCAATGTCCATTTCACTCTCAAGAAGACCTTGTGGTTACCTGTCATCTGAAGCCAGCCCAGCCCATGGCCTTGGATGCTCCAAACTGGGAACTGAACACCAGTAAGTCGGGAGGATGGATGTTCACCCTAAAAGACTAATGTAAATATGCCCTTTAGAATTTTAGCTGTTATCAAAACTACTTGTGTAGATTATCAGTAAAATGGAAGGAAAAATTAAATGAAATGTGACCAAGTCCTTCTGCTTTTCCCAAAATTCTTGCAAAATATATTCACCAATAGTAGTTAAATGAGTATTTTTCCTGTTTCAATGAACATACACAGTTTTATGAGCAAGGATTTAACACGTCACACCATCAAAGTCTGTCATTTTTACTGTCGGTACTACAGAAAATTTGTGTCTTCGTTTCAAGGTGATTATTTGTGTAAGCCTAAAATTCTACAGGTTGTAACTCAAACTTTCTCATGGCACACCTTCTGCAGAAGTTCTTTCAAGCTTAGCTCCACCCTTGAGCCGTCCTTATAGATCCACCGTGTGTCATGGTAGAGATATCACATACAAGAGGCATTAATTCTCAAAAAAAATTAGCTCACACTTCAATTTTAGAAAAACAAGAATTCTTTTTTGTTTTAATTTGAAGATGTTAGAGGTGTTTGCTGTTAAATCTCTCTCCTCAAACACACAGGAAAAATGAGGGAACACCCTCCACCTGGGAGTCTTCCAGTTCTCCCTCAAGTGTCAAAGAAGCAAAGACTGTGCCAAGCACCAAGAAAGCAAAGTCTGTTTTACAGGGTGCCACCACTTCTTGTGGACAGACACCATGGGTTGAGTTGAGAGGGACCTCAAAGCCCATCCAGTGCCACTCCCTGCCATGGGCAGGGACACCTTCCACCAGCTCAGGTTGCTCCAAGCCCAGTCCAGCCTGGCCTTGGACACTTCCAGGGATCCAGGGGCAGCCACAGTTTCTCTGCCCAACCTGTGCCAGTCCCTGCCCACCCTCCCAGGGAAGGATTCCTTCCCAATATCCCATCTATCCCTGCCCTCTGGCAGTGGGAAGCCATTCCCTGTGTCCTGTCCCTCCATGCCTTGTCAATGGTCTCTCTCTCCATCTTTCTTGTAGCCCCTTCAGGCACTGCAAAGCCACAATTGGGTTCCCCCAAAGTTTCTCTTCTCCAGGCTGGACAATCCCAGCTCTCCCATCCTTTCCTTCCATCAGAGCTGCTCCATCCTCTGACCATCCTGGTGCCTCCTCTGGACTCTCTCCAGCAGCTTCATGTCCTTCCTGTGCTATGATCCTATTCCTGGATTATTTCATAGGACCAGGCCAGAGAGTGGGTCAGAGCTGTAGTAATGCAGCACTAATAATTTGCTTAGACAGCCATCCTTAAATGCTTAATATTTTCTCTAACTGTACTAATTTCTTTATAAGAATATTAAGTGCTCTCTTCATCTTAGGCTCTTCCATGTATCACTGAAACCTTGAGTGTTGTCAGTGTCTTCAGCAGGTGATTGCTTGGGTCAGTGCTTTACCCCTGAAGACAATTCAAGTTCAATTCTGAATATAAAACATCTTTAACCAGCAGTAGTTACAGATGAGAAATCAAAGGCAAGATTAAGCAAAGTATCTTTTTTTTCCTTTTGCTTCCATTTCTTTTTAATCAGAGATTGTCTTAGACACAAACAATGTAATTTGATAGATATTATGGGGGGAAATCATTTATGCTGTATTTTATCATGTGTGTACATGAAGGGGTTTGAAGGGTTTTTAGCAGCAATAATTTTATTCACCTGAATGAATGCAACAAAGCAATAAAACAATCAGTTCTGTTCAAAGTACTCAAGTAGTTACAGGTTTTCCCTGAGTGGCTGTTGAGAAAATCCCATAGCTGTGTCAGGATGTGTGGAAGGAAAGTGCCTCCTCTCTTCAGAGTATCTGGTCAAGGACACCTCCAATGCAAAGAAATCACAAGTTAAAAGGAGGAAGAGATAAACAAGAACATTCAGGACAAAACCCTAACTGTGAGCAGGACAAACCTGCTCAGTGACATCGACTGCTAAGGGCATGTGGGGTGTCAGAGGGTTTGTTTTGCAGTAAGATTATCTCACTGAGATCCTTGGCTAATTGGGATTATGAGGGGGACAAACAGGCAGAGACACAAAACCTGAGCTGATTTGGGTGCCCAATGTCAAAGTCAGTCCCTGCCTTGGGGATATCACCACCTGTAGATGAACACTGTCCTGTCGCAGGCTAGGCCTGGGCTCTGGGTCATTTTTGGGACAAGATTATGGGGTTTCAGTGTCAAAGAGCCTGGGGGTAACTGTCCCTTGCCTCTGCTGTCACACGGGGCCAGGATCACATTCCCTCTGGTGGGCTCTTTTCCCTGGCTGAAGTTATCTTCATGCACTCCAGGAGTCTCCTGGATTGCCTTCACTGCTTTCCCAGCAGGTGTTGGGGTGGTTGGAGCCCTGCAGCAGGACAGGAGCCTGGCAGCAGGACACCTCCTCTAGCTGGAGGAAGAATTCATCAGCAGCAGGTTCCTCTTGCCCAGGGACGAGTCAACAGAAGAAACCTCCATGATCGAGGGGCCGATCAAAACAAATTGTGTGACATCAGGAGGAGGAGGATGAGTAAGATGGGATGGGATGTGTGGGAAAAGGGCTGTTGGAAAGGAAAAAAAGGGAGTGGAGCGGCTTTGTGAAGGAACAACCATGGAGAACAGAGGGAAAAGGTAGTCATCAGACAGGCCGCTGCTCAGGACACAGGGAGAGATGCCGCCTGTCCCCAAATCCCCCAGATGCAGCCCCTCTAACCCTCTAACAGTATTTTAGTTGTCCAGAACAGAACACCTGGTTTTGGCACTGGGTCCCAGAGATGAAGTCACAGGTGATTAAGGGGGAAAATACAGCCACACATAACTTAAGGATAAGCTCAATGAGAGCCTTTCCTTTTCCAGCCCAGCCGTTGCAAGGCGCTATCAGCATTCCCAATGTCCTCCTATAACGTTCCCAGCACTGGGAATCTTGAAACTTAATTTGGGATGTCCAGAGTATTGCTTGAGGGAAGCGCTTTACAATTTCAGTGAAAAAAATCTTCAAATGTGAGGTGAAGGAATAAACAATGCTGTGCTGTTAAATAATGAAGGCAGGGCATGACATTTCTCGTGAAGCTGGAGAATGCAGCTGCCAGCTGGTGTGAGCAAGAAACAGCTCAATGCAATCTGAGACACCTTGGAAACCATTGACATGTTCTGCTAGAAACAAGGACTCGGCTTTTGGTGGGTTTTTTACCAGTTTTAGAGCTTGAGCAAAGAAGAGGAAGGACTCTGGCTGCAATCCTTCTTCAGAGTAGCCTAATGAGCGGGTAAAAAGTATTGAAATAATTTTTCAAAAGTTTTTGAAAGTGTTTTTCCATCGTAAAAAAGAAGTCCATGACTGACTTAAAATGGCAGCTGCAAATCAGGAGTGAGAGAAGTGAAGAGAAGCAAAGGGAAGAGAAAAGAAATAAAAAGGAAAAGGAATAAAGGAAAAGGGAAAAGGGAAGGAGAAGGAGAAGGAGAAGGAGAAGGAGAAGGAGAAGGAGAAGGAGAAGGAGAAGGAGAAGGAGAAGGAGGAGAAAGGGAGGGGAGAGGAGGGGAGCCGAGGGGAAGGTTTGGGAAAGTTTGGGAAGGGAAGGTTCGGGAAGGTTTGGGAAGGGAAGGTTTGGGAAGGGAAGGGAAGGTTTGGGAAGGGAAGATATGTTTAGGAGAGGCTTGTTTAGATATATACATATGTGTTTATATATTCTCTGCCCTGGTCTTCTAAATATTTCTTTTTGGTTTAGTTTGCCCTTCATTTCCCAGCATTTCTTCCTCTTGGGAGGAGCAACCATTAAAACATTTCAACACATGACATGATTGAAAATTTTACTTTTTAGAAAGGACAGTTATGGATTACATTAATTTATAGTCTTGATTTTCAAGATTGCACGTGTTGAAAATAATACATTTCCTTCTTGATGTTACCTTCTATTTCAGATTGATATTTCATTGCATTTGAACAGAAAATGAACCACAGTGAACAAGCCTCAGACTATTGGGAAAAGTAGGAAATTACTTTTGGCATTTTAAATTTGCTGCTCCATTAAATCAAATATTCACCCTGTGCACCAGGAAAATTGTGTGAGGACAGGGATGCTAGGAGGCACTTGGACAGCAATCACTGCACTTGGACAGCAACCACTGTCTCAGGGGGCTGAGCTGCCAGGAGGGACCTCCTGAGCAATCCATGGTTCTGCTTCATGAGGGGAACTGTGCCTGGGAAGGGCTCCTTCCTTCCCCGAAGTGATTTCTTTCTCTAGCCTGGCCTGAGCATAAACCAAGAGTGAAAAAGCAAGTGGAGCTGATAATGAAGTGCTTCTGACCTCCTATATCCAGACAGAAAGGTGAATGGAAATGTGATTCCTTCCTTTCCATGTTATCTGTAGCACTCAGGAGAAGGGTGGGAATTCTGCTGGAGCAAAACTCACAGATAGGAGGCTGTGACGAGGTGGGAGTCGGTCTCTTCTCTGTGGTGGGACAAGGGGAAAGGACCTGAAGGTGTGCCAGGGCAGGTTCAGGGTGGATATCAGGAACAAATTCTTCACTTAAAGAATGGTCAGGCATCAGAAGAAGCTTCCCAGGGAGTCCCCATTCTGGAAGTGCTCCAGAAATGAGTGGATGTGGCACTCTGGGATAGGGCTTAATGTGCCTGGAGGTCTTTTTCCAGCCTCAGTGACTCTGTGAGTTAGTGAAAACAAAGACCAAGGAGTAAGCACTGAGTCCCTCCTGTAATTTCAGCTTCCAAGGAACAGGATGGGCAGGTTCTGGATACGTGATGGCAACTTGGGGCCAATATCCTTCTCAATCCTTGTGCCTGTGCTTCTGCTCTAACAGCTCTTTTAATTTTTCTCTTCTCTTCTCTTCTCTTCTCTTCTCTTCTCTTCTCTTCTCTTCTCTTCTCTTCTCTTCTCTTCTCTTCTCTTCTCTCAATAAAACACGATGCCACTCCTGATGCAACCCCTTAGACCTTATGCAGAGAGAAAATACTCAGTAACCAGCAATTTCAGAGCCTGTAGCTGGAGGTTTGTGCCCATGGAAGAGGAGCAATTCTGTGGTGACAAATTCAGCTCTGTACACAAACACACCTCCATGTGCATCCAGTAGAGGACAAGGGAGGAGATCAGGGATTGCTTGTGATGGATCACAGAAACCAGGAGTGATCATCAGTGCAGGAGAAGAATTAGCAATGCCTGGTTTTGAGGATACATGGCAGCCTTGGAAACAGAAACAGAGGAGGAAAAGGCGCAATTCGGAAAAAAAGTTCTACTGGAGGTCCTTGGGAAATACTTTGTGCACTTGGAGAAGTCTGATAAAGAGGATTTGGGCTGTCAGCACTGCTGGCAGAGCTATCAGGGCAGGACACAATTTTGGTGAGATGTGAAATGCCAGCTTGAGGGTGTATTCCCATCTGTTCCTGTGCTCAGTGTGCTTCATCCTGCTTGACAGATGAGAAGTCTTATCGTGCACACTTGGTGCAATTATTTCTTACAATTTGACTTGTGTTTTTTTTTTTTTAAATCACTGAATAAAAATTAAGGAATTATTTGGGTTGGAAGGGTCCTTAAAGCCCATCCAGTGCCCCCCCCTGCCATGGGCAGGGACACCTTCCACTAGCACAGGGTGCTCCAAGCCCCGTCCAACCTGGCTTTGGACACTTTCAGGGATCCAGGGGCAGCCACAGCTCCTCTGGGCAACCTGTGCCAGGGCCTGCCCACCCTCCCAGGGAAGGATTCCTTCCCAATATCCCATCTCACCCTGCCCTCTGGCAGTGGGAAGCCATTCCCTGTGTCCTGTCCCTCCAGGCCCTTGTCAATGGTCTCTCTCCGTCTTTTTTTCCAGCTCACTTCAGGTCCTGGAAGGTCACAGTTATTAGAGAATGTATTTACTGCAGGAGCTCTGGAATGTAGCAGAAAGGACATGGGGAGTCTGGTATTTTATTATCCTTTTGCTTCCCGAAACACACCTCTTATCCACTCCAATCCAAATACCCCAAAGCCAAGATGTGGACAAGGAGGGAAGGAATGTTATAGTGGATATTGGTTTGTTACCTGTATTCTGCAGTGAAAACCCTGTGAGAATGGAGTGAAACTTGGGGGGGAAAAAAACACAAAAAAATCTTCTGAGGTTTTAGTTCTTTTGAGAAGGAATTAGAATTCATGTTTGGGAGATTGCATGTCTTTATTTGACAAGGACATACCATATTTTTGGGTGGGTTTTTTTTTCACTATAATGATTTGACAGGGAGAACTGATGAAAGAGCAAATGTCTGCTAAAGGTTTAAAGTGCTGACTGGCTTTGCTTTGCTGAAAAACACACTCCCAGGGAATAAATTGATGCAGAAATGATGTTTTCTACTTAAGGTAAGGCACTATTCCCCTTAATGGCCAGAATCCGTATAACTTGAGGAGAAAAATGGACAATGGAGTGCACAGCCAAGTCAGGATGCCTTAAAAATATCTCAAAGGTAAATCACTGAAAAAACCCTCCTTTACAAATATTTATTAGCAATTCCTCACATCAAAACTCCAGTAGCTCCAGATGCTCACACTTTGATTACAGATTAAAAAATAACAAAGGTGCTAAGATGGTGAGCTCCAAAATGTAGGTGATAGAATAAATGGGAGTAGCAACGTGATTTATGGGAATGTGGTTCCTGAGGCTTTTCCCCTTCCTTGTGCAGTGGAGGAGAACCTTCCACTGGGGTGAGTTCTCTGCTCTGGGGAAATATTGGTTGGGTTGAGTCATGGGAAGCAAAGCCCTCTGTTCTCTGGAATTCCATGGAAAGGGCTGTGCCTGCAGCCTGGAGGTTGTGAGGGTGCATTAAAGGGCTTTTTTTTTGTGCTATCTCTGCTGTACCTGCAGTGCTTTACCCTCCAGCACATCATGAGAAGGCTCCAGGGGCAGCTCAGAGCCCCTTCCAGTGCCTAAAGGGGCTCCAGGAGAGTTGGAGAGGGACCTGGGAGAAGGGATGGAGGGACATGACAGAGGGAATAGCTTCCCACTGCCAGAGGACAGAGATAGATGGGATATTGGGAAGGAATTCTTGGCTGGGAGGGTGGGGAGGGGCTGGGATGGAATTCTCAGTGAAGCTGTGGCTGCCCCTGGATCCCTGGAAGTGTCCAAGGCCAGGTTGGATGGGGCTTGGAGCAACCTGGGCTAGTGGAAGGTGTCCCTGCCCATGCCAGGAGGTGGCACTGGATGGGCTTTGATGTCCCTTCCCACCCAACAATTCCTTGACCTTCTAATGCTGTGTAATATAAAGAAATCTTGTTCCCAGTTATATATTTTCCTTCTAGAGCCAAACTGGTTCTTCTGCAATTCAGAACTGGGGTTTTTTTTGAACTATTTTCCATGGGTGATTTGGGAAGACATAAACCCTTTTTTTTTTTTTTAATACAGCAAAACTTTCCAAGACAGTTGATTTCAAACCAGGTGACACTCAACCTACTCCAGGCGCACCTGCTATTGCAACACCCCTTTTGTGTCTGCAGCCCTGCAATGTGGAATCCCAGAATTGTTAGGGCTGGAAAAGCCCTTCAGGATCACCAAGTCCAACCATAACCCAGCACCACCATCACATTCACCACCAACCCATGTCCCCAGGTGCCACATCTGCAGTTTTTAGAGCACTGCCAGTGCTGGGGACTCCACCACCTGTCCCATTGACTGACAACCCTTTCCTGGGAGGAATTTTTTCCCTCATGTCCAATCTAAACCTTCCTTGGCCCAACTTGAGGTCGTTTCATTTCGGGCCAGGTCTACACATACTCAGATGTTTTCCTTTAAAGAAGAATGTGAAACTCTAAAAGCTTCAAAGGAACTTCTGTCAAACACCTCTGAGATGTGTCATATATGAATTCTTCCTAGAAATGGATTTTTTTTCTCAAATCCCAGCTCTCAGGTGACTTTCTCTACCTCCATAGAGGTCAGAAAGGGAGAAAGGACTGAGGTAAAATCTTGAACAGTTATTCAGCATAACAGATCATATTTTTTCTCCTTTAATTCTGCCATAAACCAGCGAGATTAATTACTTAAAGTGTCCAAAGCATTAAAACCCACAAGAATAATAGACTTGCAGGTTGATGAAGAAATTCAGATCATCAGAATGAAATTTCCCATATCAGACTCTTTCAGGCTTCCCAATTTTGCACAAGGGGAAAGAAGAGGTGACTCTAATGAGAGCAGAGCAGTAATTCTGTTACATATCACTGCACAAAATGCATACTGGAGGCACTGGTTAAACTGGAAAACCAACTCCAATTTTCAGAAAACAATTCTGACTTTGATTGTTAGTATAATTCAGAGGTGAGACAATACCTGCTGCATATCTCTGTGCAAAATCTTTCTGGTTCTAACACAAAATCTTTCCTTCTTCTTCTCCCAAATCAAATGTTTGCAAGTTTGGTGATTACTTTTTCCTCTCCATGGCAAAAATTTGGATTGTTTTTATGGCTTTCAGTGACATCATTCCCAAGCATAATGAGTCATCTGAGGAGACTCCACAACATTTTCCTTTAAGCAATACAAAGGGAAAATCCTTGTTAGCCACTTGTGTAATTTGAATCTTAAACCAGTGTTGATGTTCAATAGTGAGACAGCATGAGACCCCTTGAGTTAATTTCATTGTTAATTGATATTATTCTGGGCTAGCAATTTATGAAAGATGGGAAATCAGACTTACCTGGGTCAATGAAGGGTTATATTAATATAATATAAATAATATAAATGTTTCCATTTATTGATTATCCCAGAGCTCAAGGCCTGTGTTCAGTGAAACACCTTTTTTCCTTTGACAAAACTGGCTGGGAGACAGGGGAAGGAAAACTGATTGTCCAAATAACCCCAAATTCAGGTCACCGTCTCCGTCCCTGCTGACAAATGGCCAGAGTGGGATCCAAAGCCAGAATTCAGTTTTGATATGGATTTCTTGACTGTTCTTCTGAACTAACACTCCCTGAAATTTCCATGGCAATGATACATTTCACCTCCTGCCTTCCCCCTTGTTCTTTCCCCTTGCACAGCTGACTGCCTTTACAATCTCTGCCTCTTTGATTGATTTTTAGAAACTTTGTCCTTTATGAAATCATTTTTTCACAAGGTGAAAGAGAAAACATGATACCCAGCGAAAGTCTCCTGGACAGGGGACTGCTAATGGGGACACCTTAAAAATCCAAAGTCATCCAAATATTCAGATTCTTCAGGGCCATCAATCTATTGCTTTGAGGACCTAATTTTTGCATCTCTTTATCTGTCTAATAAAATATAAGAGTAAGAATGTCTTTAGCTCTATGTGCCAGCTGTTCCCCTCAGGTTTTCATTCCCTTGGAAGAAATCTAAAACACACAGATTCAATCTGGATGTGATTTGAGAATCTTTCTCCCCTTCACCTTCCTCTCAGCCAGGCAAGAAATCCAAAGGGGAAACACCAACCTAATCAATTATTGATCAGTATTTGAAAGAAAAAGGATGCAAAAACATACAAATTAAGCGCTGTCTAAATAACTTTTTCTGCTGGTATGTGGATGGATCCGTGCATATATGAATGTGTGGGAGCAAATATATGTTTAAACAGCAAGGTGTGTGAATATGCATGAACAGATGAGATGTCTTGAGGTCAGAAGAAGAGCAGCTCTGGCCAGAAGAAACATCAGTCCTGGCACAAAAGAAGTGTCACCCATGGAAAATGAAAACCTGGGATTAAATCATCATTTCTCTTGATGGTATGAAAATAAAATGAAAAGAAATAAAGAAGAGCACAAAACTCTGCCCTTATAAATGTCTTTAGGCTTTGAATTTAAAAGGCAGCCTTACAAATATGTCAAAGGATATCGAAGTAGAAGTTTAGACACATTGGAAAGGAGAGTTTGTACTTTGGGATAAATTTTCCATGGGATTTTTTTTGGCAAAGAAGGGACTCCAGAGAGTCAGTCCTGTGAGAAGAGGCGGAGGGAGCTGGGGGCGACTCAGCCTGGAGAAAAGGAGGCTCAGGGGGGACCTTCTGGCTCTGCAACTCAAGCTGTGCCAGGGGAGGGGCAGGTTGGACATGAGGAGGAATTTCCTTCTGAAAAGGGTGGTCAGGCCTTGGAAGGGGCTGCCCAGGGAGGTTTGGAGTGCCCAGCCCTGGAGGTACCCAAGGGAGGACTGGCTGTGGCACTCAGAGCTCTGGGCTGGGGGACAAGGTGGGCACCGGGCACTTTGGAGGGCCCAGCTGTGCCCTCAGACACCTCTCCTGGTGGGGATGGGGAAGAGGACACTAAATTCTCTCTTCTCCACTTGGTTGCAAGTGACTCTAGGTTCTCCTCAGCAGCACCTGCCATCTGCTCGACGGCCCACATGGCTCTGCTAATCCTTTTTGAAATGTGTGAGATGCCACTTCAGTTGAAAGAGAAAAACAAATCAAGTGATGTGAGATGTTGAGAAGAGTTTTTATCCATGAAGTTTCAGTCTGAGGTTCTTTCCTGTTTCCCATAATGGATCCCTGCCAGAAGTTCATGGTCATGGATATTCAAGCCCATAATCAAGCCATGCTTTTTCTTACCTTGGAATCTGCAAGAGAGAACTTTGGATTTATTTTTTCTGTAACACAATCCACTGACTTGAGTTAGGAGAATATAATTTTAATATGGATATTATCCAGGGGAAGGCAGGGCAGATGAATGAAGGCAGGGAGTTGGAATCAAATGGTCTNTTCACTACACTTATTTTTTGTAATTCCCACTGAATGTCTACTGAACGTATTTTAATTTGACAGCCTGAATATTGCCAGGAAAACACAGCACCTCCAGTTTGAAATAGGAACTGGGCTGCAATAATGGTGGGTATTACACAGTTCTCTGAGTCTTTTTAGGAAATCTGTTATCAAAATGCCTTTGCTTTCCTTGGGAAATTCTGGTGATAATAATGATTCTACTAAATCCTGTGATGATTTGCAGTATTGAGATCATTAAATTGAATGTTACAGACTCATTTGCAANGGATATTCAAGCCCATAATCAAGCCATGCTTTTTCTTACCTTGGAATCTGCAAGAGAGAACTTTGGATTTATTTTTTCTGTAACACAATCCACTGACTTGAGTTAGGAGAATATAATTTTAATATGGATATTATCCAGGGGAAGGCAGGGCAGATGAATGAAGGCAGGGAGTTGGAATCAAATGGTCTTCGTGGTCCCTTACACACAAACCATTCTGGGTTATTCTACGATTATTCTAGGATTGACTCTTCCAAAGCTCTAAAACGTCATAAAACTCTTCCATCTCTATAATTTGATAAATCTAAGAGGTTCAGGACTCATTAGTGTGGAGGAAAGGCTGTTGGGTAAAGAGAGAAAAATCCATAAGNATTGAGATCATTAAATTGAATGTTACAGACTCATTTGCAATATGTACCTACTCAGAGCTATACATGCAATTGAACAATGTAAATGTATTATTCTGTTTAGATACATTTATATATACACAGACACATTTTGTTTGGCAACCCACCATTGGACCATTCCTTCTCCTCTTCTCTTCTCTTCTCTTCTCTTCTCTTCTCTTCTCTTCTCTTCTCTTCTCTTCTCTTTCTCTTCTCTTCTCTTTCTCTTCTCTTCTCTTTCTCTTCTCTTCTTCTCTTTCTCTGTGGATTTATGTCTCCATCAGGTTCAAAGCCCGTGGAACACACTGCACTTATAAAGGGTGGCAAGAAGTGGATTAAGAAAGAATGGCATTGAAAGGCTGTGATTTAAAGAGCAGAGCTGGGATTAGCTGGGCAATAAATGTTGTCCAGTGACATTTGTGAAGGGTCCTCACCAAGAACTCCAGCTGAGAAAGGAGGCACGGAATGTGAGATCTTCAGGGCGATGACAACAAGAGACTGTGCCAAAGCTGCGTGGTGGAAATAAGGTTCATTTAGAGGAAAGCAATTAATGGCTGAGGCACAATGAGGAAGTCAGGCCAAGAAGGATGAGGAGCAAGAAAAGGTTTGGAGGTGGTAGGAAGAGGTTGTGGGATCTCTACCCACCACAACACAAACCCCCTAGGAAGTGAAGAGGAACTTCGGTCCCATAGGAACTCCATTTCCCTTGGGATGCAGCAGACAGGTATTTATTGCTTAAACCTCTGTCTCCTGCAATCCACCGGCTTTCGTTTCATGGAAACAAAAAGCACCAGGCTGAAAGAAGGTGAAAGGAGGCAAAAGAAGATGAGATCCTTCAAAATCTTCAGAGCCTCCTGCTCTTTGCATCAGCTCAGCATGGGAAAAGAGGCACTTGTGGCACTGCCAGGAGTACTCACTGAGCAGGGCAGCAGTTCCATCCTGGGGCATCTCCGTTGTGTCTCAGCACAGTTCTGAGGGACTCCTTGTATCTTCTGAGGGCAGTTGAGTCATCTCCTTGATTCCTTTGGACAGTTCCGGAGCTGCCATGTAGTATTTCATGGGATTTTGTCACGTCTCCCAGGCTGCCAAGATGTATGTAAAGTGGTTTCTGTGTTTCACACTCCGTCAGGTTTGATAACCATGAGAAAAATGAACTTTCAGCTGAGGTGGTGGAGCTCAACCGTGTAGTAGCCAAAAGGTGAGAGCATTTCCAGCCCTGTTTCCATTATATATATATATATATATAAATATGTATAAACCTAGGCATTTTTAATCTGCTTTCATCTTTACTGCTCCAGAAAATCTTACGTGGAATCACTGACTAAAACATACACTTATGAAAACTGAACTGTGAGGAGTTTTAGACCCCTGGAAGTGCAGAAAGTTCCAATTCATCTGCACTTCAGGCTATTTTCTCAATTCAGGAGCCACTTTGGCACTTCTTGGAAAAATTACTGCCTGTAAATGCTTAATATTGTCTTATAACTTTGCCCTTTGGAGTGGACGGAGAGCAATGCTAAGATCTTCTGTTGATTTTGCAGAATAAATTATTTTTTGTGAGTATCTGAGGCTAAAAATACCTGTCTGCAGTAAATTCATAGTTAAGACAGCACCAGAACTTGGTGGGAAAGAGAAATAAATTTTGTTTCCCTGACTGGAATAAAATGAAAAATGAATGAAGTTAATGAAAATTAACTTGGGTTTTAAGTGTCTGCCTGGGCAGGTGTTAAAAAAGCCTTTTGCAGGAAACTAAAGCCATGTCTCAATCCTAAAAATTATCAAACATCTCTGCAGTATTGAAATGTTTTAGGCCCCCCTCACCCTGCAGGAGAGTCAAAACAATGCACTGTTCAATATTTACTGTCCCTTTTAAATCTCGTTTGTCTGAATTTAGGAAGCAGCTCCTGGCCATGTGTGCACACCCCGAAACCATTAATTAAAAATGCTCACGCAGAGAATCCCTTTAAACTCGGGCGATAATAACTGTAAAAGAGTTGCAAGCAAACATCTGCACTTCCTGCATTCCAGGTTATTGGTAATTATTCCCTTTGGAGTTTATTAGCCTTGTGTAGGCAAAATAACCGCTGCAGTTTAGAGCAGGTAATAGAAATCCTTCCCTTGGCACCTGGAAAGGCTCCGCAGTTCCTGGCTAAGCATTTTAGGAAAGGATGGAATCCCCCCAAGGCAAATCCCAGCAGGATGCAGGGGTGGAGTTCCACTTCCCACTCCTTTCAGTGTCTTTCCCAGCTTTCAGGACACAAATCTATCTGCAGGAAGAGTCTTTCCAATTCCAGGGCTCTCTGCAGCCCCAGGTGCTAAACAATTCCAAATCTTTGAATATAAATGATCATACAAAGAAATACAACATAGGACTGATGAGCAAACAAATTATATACAAGCACGTTTGTCTGATTCTGCTTAGTCTGGCCACTCTGCTGCCTCAGGTAGCTCATGTGACAGGGTTTTATTGCATTATTGAGCCTTCAGAAAGTGCTAAAATAAGTTTTCATGCCATCATTTTAATAAAGGAAAATGCTTTTAAACAGAAGAGGCAACAAAATGTTTATACTATGTAATACAGAAGTAGCTTAATTTCAAGATACTTGCTTTCTCTTTTTCCAAGATATCTGATTCATGACATTTTTTCATTTTTTCCCACATAGGTTTCACAATTGTGAATATCGACTTAGTCTTATGTAAGATCTAAGATTAAAAAGAAAGCTGTAAATAAGTCAGCTACAAGTTAGGTAGAGTTTACAGCCACTCCTGATATGGAGCTGGAGCTCTGCCAGGGAGATCTCCAGACTTTGATGAGCTCTTTCAGAAGATTTCCAAGACTTTGAAAAGGTTATTATGTGCATATATATGAATAAAGACAGAATTTCACCTGCCAGAAAGCATTTATCCTCATTTCCCACCTAATAATATATGGGATTGTTGTGATGTCATCCGCTAAAGCAACTGGCAGGAAAATATCTTAATAAGCTTTTAAAATGCATCATAAAATATCAGATAGTAAATATAGCTTATCTAGAGCCATATCCATGTCATTAATCAAATGAAGAATTTAGGTTGAAAACCCCTATGAATTCATACAGACCAAAGTCCTTTTCAAAGGGGATCAAACCAAATCAGGGGGCTCTGGGACCTAACCAGTCAAGTTTTGAAAATATTTAGGCATGGAGATTCCACAACATTTCTGTGCAACCTGTTCCAATATTTGATCATCTTCAAAATTTAAATATATATATATTATATATATAAAGGAAATTATTCTATTGACTCAATTAGTTGTATAATTCAAATAACAAAGATTTCATGGTGCTCCTCTTGTCTCGTCTCTCACCCCATCAATGTGCACCCCTGAGACGTGTCTGAATTCATCTTCTCCCGCCCTTTCTGTGATATTTTATTGCTGAAAAAAGTCTGGATTGAACCCATTTAATAATTAATTCCCTTTTGGTGCCATCTGGATACAGGCCAGAATAATAATTGAGGCACTACTATAAATAAATTAATGGAATGGAATGGAATGGAATAGAATAGAATAGAATAGAATAGAATAGAATAGAATAGAATAGAATAGAATAGAATAGAATAGAATAGAATAGAATAGAATAGAATAGAACCAAACCTTCAGGAGGAGGAATTGCCCTGTTCTACACAAAGTCTCTGCTTGCTGAATGTGTCAACATTCTAAGCACACAAGAAAAAATCAGAGACAGATCGTCATTCAGCCTTCAGAAGGTGAATGCAGGCTTGGACCCTTGGATATGGATTCATAGGATCATGGAATCATGGAATCCCAGAATGGTTTGGGTGGGAAGGGACATCAAAGCCCATCCAGTTCCACCCCCTGACATGGGCAGGGACACCTTCCACCAGCCCAGGTTGCTCCAAGCCCCGTCCAACCTGGCCTTGGACACTTCCAGGGATCCAGGGGCAGCCACAGCTTCTCTGCTCAACCTGTGCCAGGGCCTGCCCACTCTCCCAGCCAGGAATTCCTTCCCAATATCAAATTTTATTTCCCAATACCAGTCTTCCTAATATCAGTGTGATTAATAACAGAGAGCTCTCAAGTACCATATGGGGACTATTGAACAAATGTGAGACAAGTCCATGTCCTATGAAACACAACTGGTAGTCAAGGAGCTGAACTGGGAAATTTTCACCTCTCTGGTGAGCAGAGGGGCACCTCCCAAAGTTTTCCATGTGTGTTTTCCTTGGAGCACTAAGAACTGTCTGGAAACTATTTAACGCTGTGTGTTACAGGTAATTGTGAGCCACCCATTCTTTTCAGGGCACAGCTGAAATTTATATAGTGTTTAAGGTACCAACTTGTAGACCAAGTCATCAGTCCATGGGAGGTTCCAGATGAAGCAGTGTTGTCATGATTATTTTTGGTAAATTAATACAAAAATAAATATCTTAGCCATCAAAAGTTGAATGTAAAGCAGAATTCTCAATTAAGGGAGGAAAATTCAGGTGTTTCTGCAGAATTTGGTAAGAATGATGTCACATACCTTGCAATTTGCAATACATTCCATGATTAGAACCTGAAAATTGTGTTTCTTCCTTCTCACGACCTGTAATAGTTCTGCAAACAGCACAAGCTGTTAAAGTGAATTGAATGCAACAACACAAACACAGAGTTTAATCTCAAGAGGAAGACCTTAATGGCATTTGATATAATATCCTGATTTGCAGAGCATTAACAGGACAGAAATCTTTCACATGTCCATCCCTGAATTTGTTTTGCTGAGGAGCCAGGAATAAAAAACTAATGTGTTTTGTGTCAGAGACAAGGATGATTTGCATCTCAACATTTGTTCTCTTGGTGCCACCCTCCTTTGGTTGCCAAGGATTTAAATGCCTGCTGGAAAACTCCTCTGTTTGATTACCATGTCCTGGTGACAAAATGCTGAGTCCATTCTGATTATTAACGATAATGAGAAATAAAGAAATCAGATGAGAGGGTTCATAAATCCTTGGGACAGAAGGCCCAGACCAAATGTTTGTGTTGTTGTCGTGATTATCAGAGCTAATATATCCTCCCATGTCTAATAGCAATGTTAGGCCAAATTCTCAGTGGGGATAAATCATTTTGGTCCTTGTTCCATAAAGGGTTTTGCTTGGCTGGTAGGTTGGTTTTGTTTTGTCTTGGTGTTTTTGTTCTATACAGTGAATTAAGGTCTCTCTCCTCCTACAGAACATCTCCCCCTTTATGGGAGGTTTGACAAGTGTAATTGAATAGATCTTTTGCTCCAAGACCCAACCACTGTATAATATCCCATTTTCATAAAACAAGTGGATTTAAAGTCCTTTTTTAATCCATATTACTTGATCATCTGTGGCATAGCCACTAAAAAAAAAAAAAGGGGGGGGGAACTTTATTTTTTTTAAAAAGGCAAACAAAACACAGAGACTGATCTGAAAATGCAACTTTGCTGTTCAATCAAAAGCCAGCAACAGTAAATCCCAGGAGTTTAGTCTGTTGCAGACAAGAATATTTCTTTTGTTAAAGCAGCACTTCTGTCTGGTTGAGAGCAGAGACCAAGGTGTCGTGCAACATGCCCAGCCAAGCATTGAAGAAAAATGACTCAATCCATTCTCCAACTCTGGGTGCTTTCTCCTCAGTTATTTTTAATGTACCCTTTGACAAATTGTCAGGCAGGGAAGTTCACAGGCTTGGCTTTTGTGGTCAGGCATGCCAAGCAGCAAGGAGCAGAGCTCGGAATGCCAGGCTGGGCAGCCTGGCAGGGAAGGAGGGAAATAGAGGGCATGGAAACACTTCTCTTCTAGATGTCTTCCTGGGCTTCACAGACACTTGGATTCTGGCGGAAAAGAGCTTCAGGATTGACCAGAAATGCCATTATTAGCACAGTTTTGAGAAAGGAAATGTATAATTTCACCACAGAGAGTATTTCTAGTTTTATAAGGAGACATTCAGTCCCTAACAGGGGGCTCCGTATCCATTCTTCAGCGCACATTTTGATCAATCCCATAAAACTAAGATCCAAGCCAAGGAATCAGAAAATACATGGAATTTGGACTGATTTAATGTATTAAAGGAACAACTATTTACTTAGATTAATGTGTTGCATCCCACCTGCTTGCTGTTCTCCTCCGAGAATGGAGGGCCTGTGAGTTTAAGCTGACCAGTGTCAGTAGAGTGGAGCACAACAAACAAATCAACAAAACCTGAAAAAGATCACCAGAAAGCAGGTTCCTACAGGGAGTTCCAACCCTTTAAAGGACAGTTTTTGAGGGCTGAATCATCCCTAAAAGTCAGGTAGTGACCTACATCCTTCTCTCAGAGAATAATGGCCTCTTTCATTTATTTCTAGATAGTTTCATGAGGCTTTTAAAGTTTTCTTTTACAAAATAGCACATATTAACAGATGTATAAACAGCAGTATGAAAGATGTTTAAAAGGGGGGTCTACAACAAGTCTGGAGGACAAGCAGATATAGGACAAGGGGAAGGGCTTTAAACTGAAGGAAGGCAGATTTAGATGAATACTGGGAAGGAATTCCCGGCTGGGAGGGTGGGCAGGCCCTGGCACAGGGTGCCCAGAGAAGCTGTGGCTGTCCCATCCCTGGAAGTGTCCAAGGTCAGGTTGGATGGGGCTTGGAGCAACCTGGGCTAGTGGAAGGTGTCCCTGCCCATGGCAGGGGGTGGGACTGGGTGGGCTTCGATGTCCCTTCCCTCCCAAACCATTCTGGGATTTTATGAACTCCATACTTCCTAAATCACCTCAAAATTTCCATTTTGGTGCCTTTATTTGCCATTTTCTTGGCAGTGATGCAAATTGGAATGAAAAGCAAAGAGGTCAGAAAAGCCCAGAATAACTAAAGAGGTGCAGAAATTCCCAGGGGTTTTGTAGTTTTTGTGTGTTTCTTTGGTGGTTTTAGGGGATTTTTATTTCTCAATTGCCAATTGGTATAAGTATCTATTTAGTTCTGAAAGAGTTGTTAAGACTATTTATTGAGTCATGAGGAAAAAAAAAAGGCAGTAAGAGGTTCTTAAAGTGAAAGGGAAAAGTGATCAAACTGAGGCTCGGACTAATCAAACAGTCCTAAATGAGCATCGCTCATGGAAAAGGACTAAATTGTAACATTTGAAGCAATTTCTAACCCTTGCAACATTCCACATTGTAACTAATTGTAATATTTTTGCCTTGATTAATTACAATTATCATTTTTCAATGCAGCAGAGCAACAAAACTGCATTTTTGTAAGAGGTTCATCAGGATTTTCAACTTTAAATTAAGGAACGCAAAGAGGGTCAGAATATACTGGATCCACCTCTCCAGACTCATTCCTTTGAAAGGGAACTGAAATTCCATTTGGATTTGCCACAAAGGTGTGTAAAATCTTTACACAATTCCCTGGTCATGAGGATTTTTAGCTGAGGAATAGAACTGATGACTGGAAGTTGAATAGAAAGCTATAATTCTTATTCTGGGTGTATTTTGAAGCTCTGTTTGATTCTCTTTGCTGGTGGTGGCGATGG
Source organism: Sclerurus mexicanus (assembly GCA_013396755.1). NCBI lineage: Eukaryota > Metazoa > Chordata > Aves > Passeriformes > Furnariidae > Sclerurus > Sclerurus mexicanus. Next base: position 403,053 of record VWZF01004985.1, read on the forward strand.
ACAGCAACAGGTAAGGAAGAACTTTCTGGAAGGTCCAGGGGACTTCCATTCCCCTCCAGAAGTGGCTGGGACTGCCAGCTGGTGGCAAAGCCCTCCTTCATTGCCGTGGCCTGGCCACAGACCTCAGTCTAAAGAATTTAGAGTTTCGACATGAACCAGCTGTCTGCAGTTCCCAAAGAAATCAATGGAAATATGTGCCTCGACAGTTAATTCTGTCAGTTTGATTTTGCAAGTGACTCAGCTCTAAAAAGGACCAGAAATTTCTATAAAGGCAAAACCCTCTGATCAGAGGTGCAGGAAAAAGAACAAACCACCAAAAAAAAAAAAAGAAAAACCCACAAAAAAACCCACAAAAGAACCCCACAACAAAAAGAAAAAAGCAAAACCCCACAACTCAAATGAAAAAAGAAGTAAAAAGAATCATTTAAACAATATTAAGTTCTTAGAAGTTACACGAAAAGAAGTGTCTGGGAGGAATAGAGGCAAGAACTCTCAACTTATTGAAAGGGGGAAGCAAAAGCCTGGTTAGAAACTCGGGTGAGCCCTTAGAAATTCCCAAGTTATGGACAAGGCACAGTGGGACTTTGCAGCCAGTCGTGGCTGAGTGTGCAGACACAAACCTGCACTGGCACAGATTCAGTGTCCCAGCATTTTAGGCAATTTCCTCCTCCTTTGGTCTCCTGTGTTGTTTTCCTTGTAATAAATATTTTGTTTTCCTACAGAATGAGTCCTGTTCCTCCATTTCCCACATTTTCATATTTCAGTGTCTTAATACTTCACTCCAACCTTGTGTCCCAAGACATGTACAGGGTGCACTGTCCCAGATCCTCAAGAGTTTTTACTTCACAGGCATTCACTGTGGAATGGCTTTGGAAAAGGCAGGTTAGATAAGTTCAATAAAGGGCAGCCTGGTCTTCTGATCCAGTAAGGGAGGGGCTGTAAGAGGAGGGACTAAAGTCACTTGGTGTGTCCAGCTGGACAAGAGGAGACTGAGGGCAGAGCTCACTGGGGTCTGCAGCTCCTCCTGAGGGGCAGCTTCATCTCTGCTCTGTGAGGACCAGGGACAGTCCCAGGGAATGGTCTGGAGCTGTGTCAGGGCAGGGTCAGGTGGGATTTCAGGACAAAGTTCTTCCCCCAGAGGGTGGTGGGCACTGACCAGGCCCCCCAGGGCAGTGGGCACCCCAAGGCTGCCAGAGCTCCAGGAGGGTTTGGATGATCCTCTGGGGCACAGGGTGGGATTGTTGGGGTGTCTGTGCAGGGCCAGGGGTAGGACTGGGTGGTCCTTGTGGGTCCCTTCCAGCTTGGGATATTCTGGGACTCGATGGAAAAAAAAGGATGATGTTTTTGCTGCAGTCAGAAAAAAGAATTTCCTTTAGTACAAAAAATCCTAGAGAGGAAAGTTGATAAAGAGAGAAAGAAAATGCTGGTTTGGTGGTTGAAGTTCTTGGCAGGAAATGTCCCACAAGGTGACTTTTCATTTCCATGTGTGCTGTAGGTTCCATGTGCTTTCAGAGTATTCTGTGTATTAAATATATTCTATGTAATCTGTCCTGTCTGAGGTGTCTACTGCTCTAAAATCCTTCCCAGAGACACTGATCAAAAATGAACCAAGAGAGAAATGTCAGGGGGAACTCACAAGGGTACCTGTGTGCTTAAATTCATGTGCTTCACACTTCTGTTTTACCCATCCTTTTTTCTGGGAGGAAAAGTGAAAAGGCAAGGCTTGCTAGAGAACAAAGTCTTTTGGTTTTCTACAGAACAACTTCTAATAACACCCATGGTTTTTGGAGGCACATTTGTTGGAAACATTGCTGGATTCTCGGAGATTTTTCTTCCAATTTCCTTCTACTACAAAACAATGCCTTATTTTAAAGAAAGCTCTATCAGCTTTGCATAAATTCATTTGTTCACAGACATTATTATGTGTTCTAGAGAATAACTGAAAAGGTAAAACTCCCTAGTATTCTCCTATTTAGTGCCTAAATTGGTGCTCTTCTTGTACTCCAGCTCTAAAGGGTGATACCAGGCAGATGAATCCCCCAATTAACAGACCAAGGTAGTCTTTTAAATTGCAAAGAAAAACAATTTTCTTTTACTGGAACAGCAGCCCCTGGAGCAAATGACTCCTGACATCTCTCTTCAGCCTAGGATTGATCTGCCAGGTGATTATGGCACTTTTACCAACACCTCAATGTGCCAGACAGCTGGGAGCTTGATTTCCAAACCTTTGAGCTGAGACTGGAGAAAAAGCTGATTACAGAAAGCAATGAATATCACATTATCACATTAACTGGAAAAGCAAAGGAACAAGCAGCAGCAAACAAACAGACAACACCTAAGGCAACCCACTGCAAATGGTGTGGGGTATTTTATTTCAGTTGCTCAAGCTGAGGCACCAAAGGTTTGGATTCGGAGGAAATTCAGGACTCAGACTGTCAGCAAAAGGCTTCTTGGAGGCAAAACATTCTGAGCAAACACGATTTAGGTGCCTCAAATAATTTTCTGTTCCATCATGTTTGTAGAAAACAAAGAATTTCCATAGAGCTGAAGTCAAAAGTCAACAGATTTATGGTGCAGGGAGTTGTGCTGAGTGTTTTTTTCACTCCATCACGTCGGGACTCCACACCCCATAACACAAAGAAAACAAATATTTGATGCTTTCTATTTCTGGGTCCTATGCTATCTGTTTATCTAATAGATTGTGGCTTTCAGTGTGATTGTTTTTCCTTGCAACCCAAAAGATCCAGAAGTTGTGGACATACATTTTTATAGCTTAATGCAAATCACTTCAAATAGAAATACTACTCCTTTCCACCCGTGTTATAATTTCTAATCCACAACCCAGAATTGCTATTTGACCTTCCCAAATAAATCTCAACTCATTTCAATAGCAAAGAGTGATAGCTTTTGGCTCTTCTACTGGGGGAAAAGTGACGACTTGTGACACTTTATGGCATTCCTGGTTGGGGGGATGTTTTCAGCTGGTGATTTATATTTCTTTCTTATGAATTACAGATTCCCCATTAACATTGAGCCTTCCGTGGAGAAGTTAAGACCCAGAGATGGTGATAATGCATCGCTGCTGTCTGCTTGGAACAAATCACCCTCATTATGCCTTCATGTTTAAGTAATAAATGCACTTTGTCCTCCAGAGATGGGAACCAACCCCTGTGATCGATGGCCCCTGCTTTGGCTCAGGGGATCAGCATCACCTCTGATTGTTTTAGTTTGGAGAGGAAACTGTTCTCACTCACGTCAGAGTTGGGCTTTGCGACGCTTGTGGGTCCCAGTCCTGGATATTCTGTGATATCACAGGAAACAACTGTGATCATTACATTTATTGCCCATTCAGCATAATGTGAATTATCTTTAGTTTCTCAGTGAGTAAAATGCCACAAGCAGATCTTTAAAATGGGGTTCGTGTCTTTCTTTCACTCTCCCTGGCACATTTGGGTCTTGCTTCAGCAAACAGTGCAGCTTCTTTGGGTAGCCCTAAGGATATGGCAAAATGAAGCAGAGCCTTCATAGAGAAAAGAATATTATCCAGTTTTCCTTTTGAACAGTAATTGCTTTCACAAACAAAAGCGAGTAATCACAGCCCTCTGGAAAACAAAGGAGAAAAGGAACTTCAGCACCAAGAACAGCGATGGCAAAATGTTCAAGGCAGTTTTTAAATCTGTGTATCTCTGCCAGAGATATATAAGTCATTCCACTAAGTCAGTCAGGGGGAAAAAAGTCCAAAAAGCATCTTATTAATCTTCCTGAGTAAAACAGACAAACAAACAAGCAAGCAAACAAAATATATATCCAAAATAATTGCTAGGAAAACAATCTTTGTATTCCCAGCACATGTTTGCTGTACAATCTGAAACAGGGATAGGAAAGCTGGTGTATAAATGAAATTCTGCCAGTGTGCTTAAAGTCTAGTTCCATAATTTGGGAATCCTTTGGACTGTGGGAGCAACCCAAACCAGAAAGATTTAGAAACAACATCATGCTGCAAACACACTACTTTTATTCTTTATTCTTTAGCTGCTGTCTCAGTGCTGAGGCCTGAAGGAGTAATGGAATTTTCCTCTTGGTTCCTCCCATGAGCTGAAAAGCCTATGGAAAACATGGAGAATATTGTGGCAACTCTGGGATGTTTAAACCATCCCACGAGACCTGCACTGACCTACAGGAACACACAGCACACCTTGCTTGGTTGTCTGGGGTTTCCCTGGTGCTGCTTTTCCCTTTTCTAGAAGGAAAGGAGGAGCTGAAAGCAGAAGACACGAAGTTTTGACTAGTGCCTGTGGTTTAGGAACCACAACAGGAGCAGGACGTTATAAAGTCCAGGGAGAGAAACAATTCCAGCCTTGGAAAGGCTCAGAAGAGCTGCTGAAGAAGCTCCAGTTGCAATAATTCCACAGATGCTCTAACAGGCCCTTTAATAAGGAGTGCCCTGTAATCATCGATGGGCTTCTTCATTAAAACAAGACACTGCCCTAACGTGGAGAGTTCCAGGGCTGGTGTTTGTGGCTCTGTAATCCGAGAAGGGGAAGAGAAGGTAAATTAAAGAGGTTAATTTGATTCAATAACAAAATCATTGTACAGCAATCAATTTCAAATAATTAAAACAAGCTATTTGCAATTAATCAGCTGCTTCTATCAATATGCAAATAAAGAGCCTCATGCAGTTATGGAGTTCGTGGCAATAAAGAGTTTGCAAGCAGACTTAGCTTAAAACTTCAGGAATATATCTGGGAATAAAGCAAGGATTATGCCTGGGAATGGAAAGGCTTTGGTTTCCCCTTCCCTTACTCACTGTCAGCTAAGAAACACTGGGCTAAACAAAGCTTTCCTGTAGCATGTTAGTGGAGTTCTGTTGGTTTTAGGTCAACGAAAGTAAAAAGTAGGAGAGATTTTTTGGCCTGGACTTTGTGTTGGGAAGATGTCCCAGAAACCCAGCACTCACAATGTCCCTTTTGTGACATTGCCTCCTAAAACTACACTGCTTTTTATGCACAGACCAAAAAATAGGAAATTAATTGTGAGAAGTGGCTGATTATAAAGCTGTTGTCTAATAACTGTGCAACTATAAACTGTCAATGAATATATTCAAATTCAGGCCCACTAATTTTTGCATCAAGTCATTGAAAATTGACTTTCCAGGAAGAGCAGCTGTTTCGTGTTTTATGTATTCTGGCTTTCCTTACCTGGGAAGAGGAGATGTTTGTAAAGGTGTGCATTTGAGAAGGTGTTCTGTCCTAGAAGTCCCATTAAAATGTCTCTGAGGGACATCATGAACAAGATAAGATGTTAAAAAACATAGCTAGGTGATTTCTTATTAGATATTGACTTCTCCTTCTTCCTTAGTTAGGCAAATACAGAACTTATGAGATTGGTTTTGTAATACTTGAAAATATTTCTCTCATTTAAGATTTTTGGCTGCCTTTTAGGGTATTCATTTCTTAGTCATCTGCTTGGGAAAATCCCCTGCTGGGGGAGATTTGGTAAAGCCAAAGCTCGCAGATGTATTTTTTAATGTCTTTATTAACGATGAGGATGATGAAATTAATTGAAATGCACCAACCAGAAGTTGAGGGACTGATAAATGCTGGGACAGGATGGTCCAAGAGGGTACAAGAGACATGAACAGGACAAGAGGGCTGGACACAACCTTGGGAGGTCTAACAGGAGCAGATGCAAAGCTGGGCTGATGTGCAGACCAAGAGCTGAACAGCTGGAAGGCAGCTGGAGAAGCAGGAACAGCTGGAGAAGCAGGGACAGCTGGAGAAGCAGGAACAGGTGGAGAGGGAGAACCAGCTGGAGATGGAGAAACAGCTGGAGAGGAAGGGACAGCTGGAGAGGCAGGAACAGCTGGAGAGGGAGAACGGGTTGGAGAGGGAGAAACAGCTGGAGAGGGAGAAACAGCTGGAGAGGCAGGCCCTGGCGGTCCTTTTGGAGAACATGTGGAGCCATGTGCCCACCTGGCCAGCAGGGGGAAGGAGAGATCCTTCCCTTCTGCCCACCCCTTGGGCCATCACATCTGGAACACTGTGTCTGGTTTGGGGCTCCCCAGTGCAGGAGAACCAGGGGAACACTGGAGAGAGCCCAGTGGGGGGTCAGGATTCCCAGGAGAACACGCAAGAAAAGGCCAAGGTGCTTGGTTTGATGGCTCTTCAAAGGAGGTGAGATCAAAGTGAGGGGAGATCAGGGCTGTCCTCAGCCCTAAATTCACAGTTGATTGTGCCGGAGCAGAGTGGATATAAAAATTCCTTCCTGATTCAGTTAGTGCTACAAACCCAACAGTATTAACTCCCAAAGTTATGCATCAAATCACAGAATTATCGAGCCATTTCAGAAATTCAGCTGCACCATTTGACTCCCTGACCTCCAGCTACAGAGGATTTCACAGATGTTGGATGAATTACTTCATTCTAATGATCCCTTTTCTTCCTCATTGGGTTTTTAGGTTATAACTCAACAAATGGAACACCTGCCCTTGTTTCCTGGATGTGAAATCCCACACTGCTGGTCTCCTGCAATGTTTAACCAATGTTTAACCTGTCATTGAAATCATAGGTGGTGGAAGGCATCATGATAAAAGGAAAATGGGCCAAAATTTGATCCAAAAAGATTAAATAATAGAGGTAATCTTAGACAAGGGATCAGCATTAAGAGTAGAATAATTAAGAGTAAAATAATCATTATCCCTTGATGTTGCATGTTTTCCCTTTTCCCCTTCTTTTCAAGCTAAATCAACCAATTTGTGAAATAAAATCAAAAAAACCACCAATACCCTTCTCTCTTGTAAATAAACCCATTTACATGCTGCAGTTTTTCATCCCTGACATTTAAAGCCAGGTAATGTTTATATAAAAGATTTATGTTATAGAAAAGAGTTAAACAGAAATATACATTCGGTCTGGGTTAAGTGCTGTTATGAAGAAAGTCTACAATGGACAGCTAATGAAATAATAGCAATAATAATAATAATAATAATAATAAAGCTTGAATGAAAAGTATTTGGGTCAAGTGAAACCATTTTTATATTAATTCATTGTCACAAATTAGTGGTTTCTGCTGCTCAAAGAATCGCCACCAAAGGTATTGGCAAAAAGCAGACTTTAATGGAGTTCAGTGGCAAGGTTCACTCGATTATTCACTCCATCAATGAAGTATATGTAGGAAAATGGGATTTGAATCAATTTAGGATGATTTGCATGGAGACTGGAGGTGCAAAAGGGTCAGGGTGGAAAGGATGTGGAGGCAGAAGTTAAGGGTGCAAAAGGATTTAGCAGCACTTTATCATTAACCAATTTAACATGCAACAAAGAAGGGATGCACCACCACTCTCATCTGAAATTGCTGAAGAGATTAAAGAAAGAACAAAGAGACAATCAATAAATAATTGATACTGCTCTTAATGTTGAAAATGTTTACATTATTCTGTTTCTGCTACACCAATTGCTAATAAGAAATATTTTAGTCATTTTTGAGTGTAAAAAAGTTAAGCCAAAATTTATATATTTATTAATTTATTAATTTACTGAGAAAGGTCTTCCACTCTCATTCTTTTTCTCAGAAGGGGAATTCTAAAATAGTCAAGAAACAGTAGATAGTATGAAATTTTCTTCAAGTTTACAGGCACAGTTTGCAAGAAAGTCTCAGATGACTCTTCCTCACAAAGTAACTGAAAGGAATAGAAAACAAAATTAAAATAACCACTTTTTAAATTTTTTTTAAGCAGTAAATATTTAAATAAATATTCAATAAACAGGCATTTTCAGGTTTTCAACCTCTGTTGAAGCTATAGATGGGTAGAAGACAATGGTGAATATGAGGCAAACAACACTGGGCATTTTGTGCTATTTTAATCCTCTTTAGAATACACTCTTGACCTTCTCCAGGTCATGGAATGAGATAAATGGGTTATTTAATGCAACCTGGTTTATTAATTTTTTTACTAGCAATAAGTAGGATGATTTTTGCAGGATATAAGGAGATGGAAAATCAAGTCCACCTCTTTGAAAGATCTGGAGTGAAAAACTGTGCCACAAAGTTCTTGTTGAGCACATAAAAACATGTCAGGGGTGTTGTTGAGGCTCCAATAATGTGTCCTCATGAAAAAAATCTCTGATTCTGGTGTCAGAATATGAAAATAAATCTGCTGGTATTCAAATTGGCCTCTCTCTGGAATGATCCTTTCTCCGATTAAATTAGTTAATGAGAATTTGCTGTTGATAATGATCCTGGAGGGAGCACAACCTGCTCAGGCCAAGGAGCAAGTTCTGATCGTTCTTGCAAAATGGGGTCTGCTCGAAGTTCCTCAACCTGCATACAGTCATTGGAATTAGGAAAATCTCTGGAATTCCATTGGAATTTCCTCTCCCGTGTTCAGCATCCACTCGGGATCAAACAGGAACGTCAGCACAATTAAATTGCTCTAATTAATCATTCCAATTGCAGTGGGTATTGATTGTTTGCTCACCACGTTGTAACTCACAGAAGCCCTCAGAAGGTGGGGAGGGAAATCACCACGTCCCCAAAGAGCAACGTCTGTCACCATGTCTTTGTTCCAACAAGGACAGATATAGGATAAATACAAGCTCTAAGTGCCTTTAGGAGACCACAAGGTATGTCTGTAAGGAGATAAATTAGATATAAGAGATATATGTGAGGGTGGGCAGGCCTTGGCACAGGTTGAGCAGAAAAGCTGTGGCTGCCCCTGGATCCCTGGAAGTGTCCAAGGCCAGGATGGACGGGGCTTGGAGCAACCTGGGCTGGTGGAAGGTGTCCCTGCCCACGGCAGGGAGTGGCACTGGGTGGACTTTGAGGTCCCTTCCCATCCAAACCATTCCATGATTCCATGATGAAAGATAAAAGGCAGATGAGCTCCATACGCAGAGGACACATGGCCGAGTCTAACTTAAATCTAGAGGTTTTAAATTATGTCAGGAATAGGAATGTTAAATATGATTTTAGTGTTTTCATTTAAAACACTGAAAATTACCTTTTTTTCTCCTCTTCCAGAGGGGAAACAGATACACAGAGGGATACACAGAGAAGTGGTGTTATTCCACTGATTATTTTTTTACTTGTTTTGGTTTGTTTTAATCAAGTAACATGAGTAATGATGTAGCCATTCCATTTCTTATACATCTCTAGGGAAATGTATATGCCACTCCTGGTTCATACTCTTCTCTTTACAATAATTGGGAATGAATTACAGTTTAATCCCGTCTCTTTCATACAGCCAAAACCAATAGTAGAGTCCTCAGAGGAAAGCTCTTTGGAAAACAATTTGCAATGAACCAGAAATGGAAACAGGGAAGGTGGTTAAAATGAGAAATAACAATAATAAAGTGTAATGACTCTAAAGAGATGAGACCAAAGAATCTCTGTGCAAGAAAAAAATACTTTGTAATGATGGTATCTAATTTTAGGAACTTGCTTTTGTTTATTTATTAATATTTCAGTAAAAAGAGCAGCCCTTCAGTCACTATAAAGCTTTGCTGACTTCAATACCAGCTAATACAGAAAAACTGGGGCACACAGCACCTGCCATTAATCCAGTGAAGAAACTCCTCAGATAAAGTATATTTTCTGGCTATGTAGGAGGAATGTTACAAGGAACTTCATCATCCTGACACTCAAGTTCATGTACAGGCAGCATTTTTTTTCAGAGCCTGACAAGTTTCATCCAGGAGGAAATATTCTCATGTGGTATAAGAGACCTGGTTTGAGATCTGGGTGAGTTTCTGTTTCAATTTGTAGTTTTGCCTCTGTTAGGACAGAGCTTGCCAAGCCACGTTTCCCTGAATTTAGATGGAAAGCCAAGAACTCTCTCTGCTGTCAGGTTGGACAAGCATGGTGAAGATGAAGAATATTGAAAGGAATCCAAAAAGCTCCCCACATTTGGAGACAGGATGCAGAAATATTAAAGGAAGAGTTCTGAGAAACTGCAAATGACATGAAAAGAGACACTTTTCACACAGATAGGAGCAAAAGTCCATTTCAGTCTGGATCTTGGTGGTCTTTACTCAAGTCTTGTTAATATAACAACAACAACTAACATGTTTTTAAAGGTTTGGAGCTACAAGTTTCATGACCAAACATGCACTGTGGGTTGAAATGTGGCATTGGGATCATTCAGAAAAGCGGAATTTTACTCAAGAATAAATTCAGAACACACAGAGAGCAGCCTGAGGAGCTTGAGCAGGGAGGTTGGACCAGATGACCCCCTGTGGTCTCTTCCAACCTTACCCATTCCCTGATCCTGTGAAATGTGGCATTACACATTCCAGCACCAATAGAAAGCCTTTCCTGCAGATTTTGGAGCCATAGCCAAGGGCTCTGCCCCACCATGGACCTAAAGACACCAGGCACAGAGAGAAACAGGGTTTTCTGTAGGTGAGGGTTCCTGAGCATCTACAGCAGAAACGCATATTCGGTGTTTAGGTCCACAAAGAAACCCGTGAGGTGTTTCTGTCCTACAGAACTGAAGTGATCCAGACCTTTGCCTGGAGGAATTCATAGCCCATGAAAACTGAACCGGATGAATAAATAAAGTGCTCTGAGAAGGGAGTCAGTAGGAGAGAAGTTTCTGTGAAGTTGCTTTTTCTTGAGATTTTGCCAGGGACTGACAAGAATCCTTCAGTGAAAAAAACTTGTCCCAGAGAAAATGAGCAAACCCGGATGAATTGCAGTGTGTGGCAGCACATTTTTGCAGCTGTGTCACTGTTAACACTTTGAGAATCCACCAGCTAATTAACACAGACTAGTGTCTGAGTATTAAAATGCCTGATTTGATCATTCTTTGATCTTTTTGAGGTTCACTCCCTTCCCAGCGCAAATATGTGGGTGGAAGCAGAGCAAACTCTGTCCCTCCACAGTGATTCAGTGGATGTTCTGTGGTGATCGTGCAGGCTTGGTCTGGTCAGGAAGTAAAACAGTATTTCCACAGTAAAAAAATAAGATGAACTGTTCCTTCAGCATCTTTCCAGAGAACGCTGAAGAGGAAAAACCAACAGCAGAGCTGACGTCAATCTAAATGGGATTTCTAAAACCTCTCTTTCACCAATGAAAACTTCTGTAGATCATAACTTCATTAATAATGAGACTAATATGTCACGAGTAGGTTACTGAGCTTCCTCTGACAGATAAACATTAAGTAGTGACCTTTAAATGCTAATTGCTTCTGTGTTAGTGCTCATAAACTGCTCGAATGTGGTTCAGGCGCACAAATCTAAGAACAACAAAGTAGGTGCTTGTTTGGAACATTCAAGGGAAACTATTTGCCAAAGCTTGACTTCCACTCAGTGCAAGAGCCTGGGAATGCACCTTTGACATTAGAAGTGTAGCAAAATAATAAATCAACATTATTGGGTGTCCAAAGGGCAAAAGTTTGAAGACAAAGCTGTCAAAATGTGTTAAAAGCCAAGATGTTTGAAAGATGTGGAAGGTGTTTAAAACATCTTCCCATGGGGAAATGTAAACTGTAGAGGGGAAGCAATGGAAATGGGACAGGAAAGTCATTAATGGATTTAGAAGGCATTTTCCTCACTGATTTTGTTGCTGTTTTTAAGTCTTAAAGACCTCATCTTCATCCTTCTAAGTGTACCATCTCCTATAAAAACTTCTGTGGCGATTATAAATCACATCTCCTTCTCAAAGTGGAACATTGGGAAGTGAGTCTGTGGAGAAGGCATTGGCCAGGACGTGTCTCAGGCATGACCTGATGGTTACTTGTGCACAGTGAGCAGGATGATGCTCTAGTCACCTCTGTCACCTGATTAAAGGCTGATCACACTCAAACCAAAGGCTTCCTGAGGAACTGGAGACCAGTGATGGCCAGAGGAACCTTGGTGACCTTGGTTACTCCTCAGGCTGCCAAAGGAGAGGGATTCACCCGTTCTACCTCCTGGGACATAAACCAGAAAGATTTCAAGGGAGCAAACTCACTCCAAATTAATACACAGTGGGGTTTTGCCTAATGGGGAATGAAACACAGAGGAGAGAGCAATTGTCTAAAATTCATGGCACTGGTTTCAGGGAGCTGGGGGAATGTGCATTGGGATGTTGGGGAGAAGAATCAGATGTGGAGAAAAGGAAGGATGAAACTGGATTTAGCAGGTGCCTAATACAGCCCCAGAGGATTCTGAGTGACTCTTGGTGAGTCTGGAGTGGCAGGAGGAGAGGGCTGAGGGCTGGGTGCTGCAGTGCTCTCACGGATACTCTAGTACATGAAGGTCACAGCGATCCACTCGACACGCTGAGCTGAAAAGGTCAGTGTGTGCTGGGAACATCACCCTTGGGTAAAGGGCTAAATTAACAGAGGGATTAAAATGCAGGGGCCTGCAGGCAGCTGGCACCTCTCCCTGTCTGCAAGTGAAACACCCTTGCAGTGGCCAGTAGAAATTATGACCAGAGCAGATTGTTTCTAAGAACCTTCCCACACTGCTGGAGATCTCTGAGCAGCTGGGGTCTGTGGGTGGTGCTCTGCCTACAGGTCTGTGGGTGTTGCACAGCTCAGGGTTCCCACCATCCAACATTACCCATCCCACCCCTCATTTCCCTCTTAGGTAGTTCCAATAAATGGAATATTAGTCAATATTTTTTAGAATTTGATATTGGGATTGTTTAGCCTGGAGAAGAGAAGCTTTGGGGTCACCCAGTTGTGATCTTCCAGTACCTGAGGAGAACCAACAGGAAAGATATAGAGAGACCATTGACAAATGATGGAGGGACAGGACACAGGGAATGGCTTCCCACTGCCAGAGGGCAGGGATGGATGGGGTTTGGGAAGGAATCCTTCCCTGGCAGGATGGGCAGGCCCTGGCACAGTTTGGGCAGAGAAGCTGTGGCTGCCCCATCCCTGGAAGTGTCCAAGGCCAGGTTGGACAGGGCTTGGAGCAACCTGGGTTAGTAGAAGGTGTCCCTGCCCATGGCAGAGAGTGGCTTTGAGGTCCCTTCCAACCCAGGCCATTCTATGGTTCTTACTCGGATCCATACCAAACACTTGCACTACTGCATTACAGCAACTCAGAATATTTGACTTTTCTCTCTATAAATTCCAATGATCCAGACAAATGACATAGTTCACAAATCAGAAAGTACAGGAAACGGAAGTCACTGTGCTCACCCTGCAAACCCTTTGTGAATAAGAAAGCTCAGCAGAACCAGCATTCTCTGTGCTCTTTATTTCTAGTCTACAAACGTCTTGCTAAGAACATTTTCCAGTGGATGTCGTGCCAGGATTTTTATGTCAGTGGGAAATGTATCCTTGTTCCTGATGGGTGCCAGAGCTGAAGTGCTGGAAAAAACTAGAAGAGCCTTGTAGGCTAACTGCAAAAAAAGAGAATGGAAAGCTCAAGGGGATGACAACTCAGGAAACCACTTGGTGACCAGTGATGGGATCTGAGGGAGCAGCTGGAGTTGCGCCAGGGCAGAGTCAGGTTGGATCTCAGGACAAGGTTCTTCCCCCAGAGGGTGGTGGGCACTGACCAGGCTCCCCAGGGCAGTGGGCACGGCCCCAAGGCTGCCAGAGCTCCAGAAGGGTTTGGATGATCCTCTGGGGCACAGGGTGGGATTGTTGGGGTGTCTGTGCAGGGCCAGGGGTTGGACTGGATGATCCTTGTGGGTCTCTTTCAGCTCAGCACATTCTGGGATTCTCTGATCCAGTAAATTGTCTTCATTGGCTAGAAACCCAAACCTGTTCACTGTACCAAGCATACAATGTTCAGAAGATGTTGAAATACAAGCTGTGGTTTAGAAAGACTAGAAAATACTAATTTGAATAATTTCCCAGTCCCATTCCCTCCTTTTCCTTCAGTGCACCAATGCTTATGTATCTCATATGTATATATATATATATATATATATATATATATAAAATAAGGTACACTTTATTTCCCTGTATTTTATTCCTAAATTCTGAAATTAAAATGCTTAATCTTCCTTTACTTTTTTTTTTTTTAGATTGCATTCAAAAACAGTTCTGTGAGACACTGAAAGCTGATAGTTCTCTTTGCTGTGTATTCACTTTGACATATGAGGAACAGGACTGAAAATTGCGTTAAAATCTCCACCATTTGGTTGAGAAGAGGCAATACTTAAATAATTGCTCAGCTGTGTTCTGAAACTAAAATAGTTCACCTGCATTTGAAGCTTTTCTTGAAAGGGCTTTGCTTTACCTTTAGTGCCTCTTTTAACCCAAAGCACATGCATGATTTTATTTCAATATATGCAAAATTACAACCCAAACGAGCCTGTGTGAGGTTCCTTCTGTCTCCATTTATCAAGGACATTGAAAAGCAAGAGGAAAGGGAGCGAAACCCCCTCGTGTAACTCATCCTGCAATGACGTTCTCCACTGTTGCTGCCCTGTGCCAGCCAGTGCAGGGAATGGCACTTCCCTGGCGCTGAAGGAGGGATACAAATCTTTCCAAGTGCCTCGTAAACATTTCCCAGGATCACCAGCAGGTAGGATATGTTACTGCAATCTGTGCAGACAGGCACTTTAGAGTTTTTTGTCTGCAGTTTTTGTCTGAGTTTTGTAAATTATACTTGGATTTCAATCTGTTCAGCACGGAATATTGTGCCAGGAACCTTCTGGGTGCAAATCACACCCAGTTAGGCAGGTATTTCTCATAAAATTCATAAAAATCCATCAAATGGGCAGAAATTCCCAGATTTCTTGTGTTCCATAGCGATCTGCTCATCTAAAATACAAGGATATAACTATAACAGAACAGTTGAAAGTAAAGGCCTTTAATAGACTCTTCAGAATATGCAGAATGTTCCCTTAGAAGATGAAAAACTTTCTTTGAATTTCTTTAGGCAAATGAAAGATTTAAAACATGGGTCTTCTCCACCCTGGGAAAATCCCCTTCCTCTGGCCCTGAATTCATCACTGCTAGTGATGAATTCTGTTCTGGTGCATTTCTTGAGCACAGGTTCTCCTTTTCCTATTTATTTCTCACTGAAATTCGGGGAATTTTGTATAAAATAGCAGTGTGAGGGGAGGGAAGGAGCTGATGGATAGACTTATTTTCCTGAATGAATTAAAGGACCTTAGCCCAGGGCCAAAGTGTGTGCTCCATACTTATTCAAAGTGAAACCTCCTGGAGGGGCTAAAACAGAGCTCTGCTTTTAATATACTTATTTCCATTTCTCACTACTTTTCTTTTGTTTGCCTCATCTTTCTTCTCCACGTAGACCTTCGCAAATTTTTGGATGAAAAAACACCAAATCCATGTGTTTTTGGACACTCTCTCTTTCCTGCTTTTTTTGCCAACACTCCCATCCTGCGTACCAAGATTTATGCTGTTAAAATGTCCCCCAAAATTGCCCTAAGCAGCTCCTCTGTGCATGTTCTTTTAGCTCTCCTGGTACCAAGCACTGCCATTTGTTTTCTTGAGTTTTAACCCAATTGTAGAAATGCACCTGAGGGCCGAGCAAGGATATGATTATTTTTTGTGCTATTTACAAGCTCTCAAGTCACCTTTGGGTTTGTAAAGTTGCAAACAAGCAAACCACAGTGGTTTCCTTTCATCCTTCCAAAAGTTACTCAGCAATGCTAAATTATTTAGTCACACATTAATGGGAAATAACATATAAATATGACAACCACGTGCCTTGTTTTCCTAATAACAGAAATGACTTGTGAGGCTGGAACCAAATATTCTGTTGTCAGTGAAGAACAATACAGAAAAAGCAACAAATAAAAGTATTTTCTCAGCTTGATCCCACAGAAGGAGAGAACTCAAAGCTTTCCTGTGATCAAGTGACACTTCTGAAGTTCCACTCTTGCTTTTGATGTTCCTTGAGGTCATTCTTTGCTGGAACATCTTCCATCTTTTAAAGGAAAGCCAAACACTTCCATGCCGAGTCACTATTTTGATCTTTATCCATTCACTTGGAGAAAATTCCTGCTGGGAGAAAACCCCACATTATTTCTTCTAATGGTTCAAAAGCAGGAAGTTTTCCTTGGAGCTGGCCCTCATTGGCTCTGCTCTATAGGATGGAGGAAAACTTCCCGAGGCTTCCAACAGAAGCCAATCTTCCTCTTATAAAAAAAAACCTAATCAGAGAAGTCCATGAAATTCCTGAAAAAGAAGAGAGAACCCCCCCAGTAAATCGATTGCTGGTGACACTGGCAGTGCTGGCCGCTGAACTCAGCCCAGACAGCTGGCTGGGAGAGCTTAAAACATGACTGGGAACCTCTTGAAATTTGGGAAATCCAAGGCAGAATCTCCACTGTTGGAAGTGGGAAGAAGTGGCACTTGCCAAGCTCTGCTGCTACTGCTGGACAGGCAAAGCCTTGGTTTGGCACAACCACACAGGGGGACACCAGTCCTGGGTGGATCATTGACCCACCCCTTGCCCTGCACCAAAACTCGAGCTTTTTTCCTGGGGCAGCATCTGCCCACAGCTGTGAGTCCCTTGTTTCAGACACAGCAATGTCCATGCTCTTAGAAGATTGTGTGATCTTGGATTCCCTTTTCATGGGGCCACTCTGGTTTTGGACAGAAACCGTTCCTTTGATGTTTGAGATATTAACCCAGGGATAGTTATTACTCATGAATAATTTAATAAATGGTGGCATAAATACTACAATAACTCTCCCGTGTAGGCTCAGTTTACCACTATTATTTGGAGTTTTAAGCTTTTCCTTGATTAAATAACACCTTTTAAGAGACCCCAATTTTCTCAAGCTTTACGAGAAGAGTCGAATCCTGTGGTAACACTGACATTGCCATGTCTTTCCTTGCAATTTGCTTTGCACTTGAAACCAGGTATTACTACACAGGTAATTTTAGGGACTAATTTCACAGTTCTCCATGAAAACCACTAATGAAATTGCGTTTCGGCAGTGACATTTACTAAAAGCTGCAGTTTTATTTTCCTGAGTGCAACAAGCATTGGCAGTGCTGCGTTCTGTGTTGTCCAGAGCAGTGTAGGTGCTTTGACAGGTAAATAAAACAGGAGCCATCTCTTCACACGCTCAGTGCACAACACACCTCTCAAACACGAGGAAAGGAATAATTAATCCTTCAATGAGAAAGAAGTGAAACTTAAAGGTCAGCTGAGCTGATGGGCATGTTTTGCAGCATAACAATTTCTGAGATTGTGTTGAACCCCTGCAGGTTGAACTCGTTGCTGGAAATGCCAAACATCTGCTTGTGGTGAGCGTCGGCTTTGGCTTGTGGAGTTACACAGATTAAGATCAGTCGTGCATGGAAAGCAACAGCAAAGGATAATTTTTCTTGGGGGGGGGGGAAACAACCCTGCATTTTTAAGTTCTCCCTGTTGTAAAGGACTTCATCGTTCATGCTGCTGCTGGTGGTAAATTAAGTCTTTAAATGTCACGCCATTGTTCTGCATCTTTCCCACACCAGGGCTGAAGAAAATCTCCTGCCACTTGTAGTCTGGCATTCACCCACTAGCAAAGGAGTCCACAAGCACAGTTTTCCTGCTGCTGATTCAGAAAAGATACAAAGCTGTGCTCTTGCAAGCCTCATTCCTCAGGGATGAGTGCTGCCTTCTGCCCCGCCTGGGAAGAACATAAAATAATATATAAAATGTCTTATTTTGGTCAAAACAAGTATGCAGAACTGATTTGACCTCAAGGTTTAGAACACTGGCACGGGAACTGTAATTTTTCTAGGTTAAAAATGAAGTATATTAACTAGACAAAACCCAAAAATCTGTAGATAAACGCTCCTATTGTTTTAACTGATGTCAATATAATACAGTGGGTTTAAGGTGAAGGAGGGCAGGGATAGATGGGATATTGGGAAGAAATTCCTGGCTGGGAGGGTGGGCAGGCCCTGGCACAGGTTGGGCAGAGCAGCTGTGGCTGCCCCTGGATCCCTGGAAGTGTCCAAGGCCAGGTTGGAGCAACCTGGGCTAGTGGAAGGTGTCCCTGCCCATGGCAGGGGGTGGAATTAACTGATCTTTCAGGGCCCTTCCAACCCAAACCATTCTGGGATTCTATGATTTTATCAACAATAAGTTCTCTGGAAACAAAAAAAAAAAACCAAAAACTCCAGAGAATTAACATTCTCATAATGACTGCAACTGTCACTTAAAAATGCTTCCCCTATAAAATATTTACCCCTGAAAATTATGAGATGTGAGATTAAACATGAAAACCAGACAGAAGGAAATGTTAATTTTCAATTTGCACTGCATGTAAGAGGAGATTAAAATATTACAGCAAGTAATTTTTTCTTGACAAGATGCGATTCTCTAAACAGCAAAACCTCACAAGGAAATATGACAGGTTTGACAGAATCCATTTTGCAAACACAGGTAGCAGTTTTGATAAAAATACACAGCATTCTAGTTTTATTCTTATCAGATAATTAATTTTAATTTCGAAATTATAACTATGGTTGTATAATTCAGTTCCCATTTAAAAAGTAAAATCATTTTGAAAATTAAAAAGCTAGATTCTATCAAAATATAATGCCAGTTCTTTAAAATATATTTTAGATGTTGAAAATACTTATTTAGGGGTTCTGTAGGTCTTCCTGGTTTGTCTTTGAACAAAACCTGTTTATTGGTATATCAGTATTGCACCAATGAGTTTCACCATCCTACAGAGTGCCAAGGCCAAAGATCACATCACATTCCATCTTTAGTAGCCCCATCACTACAAACTCTATCAGACTCAACAAAAGAATAGAACACTAAGGAGATCAGTTCATCCCCATCATTTGGACTCATAGTTATTTTTTACATGAATTTTTAAACACTTATATTTATTTATTTATCCTTTGGGCCAGTTCTGTTGCAAGGCAGAGCTTATTCTGAGCTTTCTGCAGTTCCAAGGAAATTCTTGCAGAACAATCCTGTCATCTGACTGTCTCCACCCCCTGCAGGAGTTAGTGGTTATTGAGCTGGAACATGTTTTCATGTTAATACCTTTACCCGAGCACAGGGGCTGGAGATTCCCCTTCCTGGGTGCTGCAGGTTGGTTTGTCTCGGGCACACCCACAGCACTTGGGTACCGAGGGATGGGCAGGACCCACTTCTTCCCCACAAGTCACAGAATCTGGCAGCATTCATTTCTTATTCATTAAAATGTGCTTTACCAAAGCCTCACAGCAGTGTGGAGCTTCCTCCTGGGGGGAAGATCCGATCTCTTCACTGTGTGAGCAGGGACAACACCCAGGGAATGGCTGGAGCTGCACCAGGGCAAGGTAAGGTGGGATCTCAGGACAAGGTCCTTCCCCCAGAGGGTGGTGGGCACTGACCAGGCTCCCCAGGGCAGTGGGCATGGCCCCAAGGCTGCCAGAGCTCTAGGAGGGTTTGGATGATCCTCTGGGGCACAGGGTGGGATTGTTGGGGTGACTGTGCAGGGCCAGGAGTTGGATGGGTGGTCCTTGTGGGTCCCTCTCAGCTCAGGGTATTCTGTGATTCTATTAAAAAAAAAAAAAAAAGAAGGGAGAAGTTTTCGCTTTGGCCAAAAAGAAGAATTTCCTTTAGTCCAAAAAGTCCCAGACAGAAGAGTTGATAGGGAAAGAAAGAACTGGTTCAGTGGTCGAGGTTCTGGGCAGTGCATTCAAAACCCAACGGGTCTCACTGGAAGGCAGCGGAAGTGCTCCAGTGTCACCAGATAATATTTAAATATTTTAATATTTAAAGGCTTTTTTTGATGGTTTTATTTTTACTAAACAGGCCTTGGTTATGTCTTACCTGTATTTTACAGCAGGAAGTGTCAAGGCTTGGTAAAAGCAAGGAGCTAAAAATCTCCAAGGAACATTCCCTGCACAACGCTCTGAGGGACAGGGTGGGATTGTTGGGGTGTCTGTGCAGGGCCAGGGCTTGGGCTGGATGATACTTGGGGGTCCCTTCCAGCTCAGGATATTCTGGGATTCCATTGGAAGAGCAGTCAATACTCCCAGGTTTCTGCCTGTCCTTCGCCAGCAGGGTGATTGCTGCTGTCAGCACACATGCAGGTAGAAAGGGACACTCCTGCAAATCACAACCACACTGGGCACCCCACGAGAGTCACGTAGCTCTGCTCCTAAAATTTTCATAAATACCCCCAACTACAGACTGGAAGTGTAAATGTAACATCAGAGAGTCATTTATTGAATTTCACTAAAGTTTATTGCAGTGAAACTTCCTCCTTCTGTGGAGCTGCACATTAACACACGTGTGGTGACAAGGGGCAAAGGTGAGTTACTGCCAGCGAAGGATTCGAGAAGGATGAATTTTTGACCAGGAAGTGCTACCACTGACCTGACTGGAAACTGTAAATTAGCAAAACCATTACTTTGCCTTCAGAGAATTAATTGATATTAATGTTGCAGTGCTGTGTCACATCCGACCATGTTTCAGTAATAGCACCCGTGTCTAGAGGGGTTTTTTCTGTTAGTTTGTGTATTTTCTTTGTTGGTTTTTAACGTAGAAATGGGTTTAAAAACCATTCAGGGCCTACGCACCGTGTTTAGGAAAGATAATCTGTGTTGTACCTGTTGGGTCTCTTTCCCAGGGATATGAGAATTGCTCTCTGGAATGTAAAGGCATGCATGTATTCATGCTGTAGATGTGATGCAGATGGCCCTGTGCATGCCAGACAAGCATTCTGCTTTTATAATGTCTATATTCTCTGAGAAATAGGTTTATGTGCACAGACACACGTGTGCACATGGTGGTATCAGCAATTCCTGGCTTTTCATCCAGGGTAATTTTCAACCCTAATTTGCAGGGTGGGTTTAATGACTGTCAGGCACTGCACATGTACCAGCCCTTCTCTGAAATAAAGTTGTTGTTCTTTCAATTTTGATGAAAACATAATGTACGACAGTAGCAACAACAATAACCGAGGTGCCTTACAATGATATCATTCAAAAAGCTGATCCTTTATAAGAAAAAATGAAGTGAAGGGAAATTAATAGCAGAGCCATCAATAGACTGAATCAAAACCACCTATTGTTGTGCAGACACCTGACTTTCATATGACTGTTCCAAGAAAATTACAGCCTTCATTTCCAGGCTGTTTTGTGCATCATCTCCCTTTTGTAAGCAACAATGAAAAGTTCCAAAGAAATGCTGCTCTACTTATGAGCACTTAATAATATAGCCTCAATATTTAATATTATTTACAGAAAACCACTCAGCCACACGTGGTCTCAGAGATGCTTCAGAGCAGTAACTAGAAAAAATAAGGTAAAAGACAAAGTAAATTGTAATTATGTCTTGCCATATGGCCCTTGTTTAAGGAAGAAGAGCTTTTTTGCTACATTTCCAATTCAAAATGAGCTAGCCTTTGCTAACGCAGCAACAGCAACACCTTGAAGAAAAGATCCTCCTGAAATTCAGGTGGGTCGCTGCTATCTTGGACCTCCATTAATAATTACCTTGATAAGACAGTTATGATTAATGGACTTCAGGTGTTGCAACAGGACAGAGTGAAAACATTTGAGGCAGGGCTGAACTTCTCAGAGGGAGAGGAGGTGTTGCTCTGAAATTGAATTACAGAAGGTTAAAGTTACAGGGAAGAATATTCCTGTAAAGCCTGGGATAGGCTTCTGCCTTTCCAGCAGCTCCCACACAACGGAGAGCTGCCTGATTTGGGCTGTTGGAGCTCCAACCTGTTCTGTTTCTGACAGAGACAGGTTTTTGGGACACTTTGGCAGTAATATGCCCAAGTACCCCATGCCTCTGAGTTGCCAAATGAATTACTTCATGGCAGATTAGCAAGGAGAAGGAATATCCCTTTGGGAAATGCCTTGTTGATGATCCTTGGACAGCAGGAGTTAATTAGCAGTTCAGAAGACAAAATAAAAAGAGAAATAAAAGTCAGCCACATTGTTTTTACATTTCTACAGTTTACTACAACCAAGGGTGAGCCTGTGGGACTCAGTGGGTTTTGGGGGAATGGTTTAAGCTGCAAGGACCTCTGCCATGCAGATAATCTCCAGGGTCAAGGATGGCTGAGGCTTGACAACGTGATGGTAATGGCAACATAGAACATTACTGAATTTTATTGTCATTTGGCATCTGCCATCTGCCTGAAGTCAGTCTAATATTCCCCAGCTGGAAAAGAATTCCCTCCCAAGAACAGAGACATCTTGAGTTCTCTCCCAATGTAAATGCACCCTGTGGGTTGCAGGCAAAGCATACAGGGACACATTTCACCCTTCTGCACGTTAAGAGCGTCTTTCCATGAGATTTGTCTCCTCTTTAAAAGCTTAAAGTGGAGACTTCCCTTCTGTGTCCTTATAAATCTTGCCCTTGTGTCTGGCTTGGCTTGTTGCTTCAGCCCCCTCAGCCTGTGCAGAGCTCTGCTGGAGCTGAGGGCACTTCTGGCAGTTCTGGACAGCCTTTCCCCCCCAAAAAAAAATCTCTGGTTTTGCTGAAATTGAAACCAAACACTAAAGGCCAGCTCTGCCCTCCCTGGGCAGCTCAATGGCAGGCACCTCAGCACGGTTAATGCCAGTCCTGGCATGGGGAATGCTCAGCATCCCATTTGGAGAGAGTATTTGTATCTATTTATCTCTGCTATTCCCAAGGAAATGGCTGGAATACAAGAAATGGCTGCAATACAAAGGCAAAGCAATTCTTTTTATTTCTTGAGGTGGGTTTCTGTTAACACCAGCTGGAAAAGAGAAACATTTAAATGAATTTGTGTCATTTGTGTACATGTAAGTACTTTAAAAGCAAGAATAAGGCAGGTTTTTTTCTGATATAGAAAATATTTATTTTCCCCCACACAAATAGTCTTTTTTTCTATTATTTCAACAAAACACATGATTTCTGTTGTTTGATTTTCTTGTCTTCTGACCACAAGTGTGTCCATGTGAACCTCAGAAGGTTCATCAAGGCCAAGTGAAAGGTGCGGCCCCTGGGTTGGGTGTTGTAACCTTAAACAATAAAAATCGATGGGTGCTGCTTTTTTCCTTCTTATAAAATGTTTGGTTTTGCATGTTTTTGAGCCACGTCTAAGAAAACCATCCAGCAATACCATGTTTCAAAAAATTCAGCTTGGATTTTGTTTTCAATGCTCAGAAAAGCCTATACCCATGGAACATGATCTTGACATTCGCTGTGTAAGGAATGTTAGACTTAAAAAAAAAATCAATAACAATATTATTCAATGAAATGAGTGATATTTCTGGGAAGAAAATGGTAAAGTTCAAGTATATTTATTTTTAAAAGAATATTAAGTTAAAGGGTTCCTTCACCCCCCTGTACACCTGACACTCATAATAAAAAGGGGGGTTTCATGTCCAGTCATATATTAATAGTATGGTGTATAGAAAAAGTGCTGCTGGTTGACAAAGCCTTTAGTAGAAGACTGGAAAATCTTGCATGTCTTCCACATATAACTCATTTTCCCCACACATCCTCCATTCCCTGGCAGTTTTCGGATGGGATCCAGCATTGCCTGAAGATGTGGTTTCATTTTCTGCTTTTTTGGCGTTGAGCTTTCAACCGGTTCATCTCGTAAAAGCGAAAGGAAGTCTTTTCTATAGACTTCCACTGCCACTCATACAGGTGTTTGTGGGTTTTTACAAGCAGGAAAGGAAAGCTGGCAAGGCAAACTTAATAAGTGTGAGGTTGGTACAACAATGAGAAGACAAATATCAATCCAGTTCAGACATAAGTCACATTTCCAAGCCTGTGGTACTGCTGGAGGGTAATTTCCATTAAACTATTTGATGTAATAAAGTTAAAAGCATTAAAAAATGGCTATATTTCTTATAGGGAGTGTTTAGACGTGCAAGAAAAATCGTGTTTAGCACGTGGGCTAATCAGAGCAGCTTGATTCACCATGGAATTGA
Source organism: Sclerurus mexicanus (assembly GCA_013396755.1). Lineage (NCBI taxonomy): Eukaryota > Metazoa > Chordata > Aves > Passeriformes > Furnariidae > Sclerurus > Sclerurus mexicanus. The sequence continues at coordinate 426,841 of VWZF01004985.1, forward strand.
TATTCCTGGGAGAAGCAGATCAAGAGCAGCCATGTCCTGCTTTTCCTGTTCTGACTGTGGGGAATGTTAACCAAAGAATCTACTTATGCCATAATCAATAGCAGCCACCTTCCTAAACAGTCTTTCTTTTTCTTTTTCTTATGAATAAGAATCATTTCCCTTTTTTATTCCCAGCTTTGTGATTACCTTCCCAGTCTCTATGCTCTTGGACACGCAGCACACAGAGTTTTCTGCAAGATACACCCTAAAAGAGAACACCTTGTGCCAATAACCAGGTTTAAAGTAAAACCAAACCAAACCAACCAAATAAACACCCCCAAAACGGTGAAAGGGAAAAAAAGAAACCACTTCTTTGGCATGAGCAGGGCTAAGATTTCTCCCTGTTTCTTTATTGATTTTTAAATTTGCTTTACATGTACTTGAAACGTGGTGTTGCAGAGATATCCATCCCTGGGAAGATAAATTCCATGGTTTTGTTGAGTGTGACACGAGCTACAGAGTAACATGTGAACATCTGCGCTGTTCACCAATCAGCAGATGATAAGATATCCATCTAGAGCATATAAAGAATTTTTCTTTACTCTTCTGTGGGGATTGGTTTGCTTTTCAGTGTCTAACACTTCCCTAATGCATTCACACAACACAACGAACTGCACATTTTTCACAGCCTTCATAGTGTTTCACAACACTCTGTAGCAGATTATTCTCAGGAAAACAGAGGTCACCTGTAAACACTCCCCCAGCTGTGCTTAACCACTAATACACGGGCTGAAGTGGAGGAGAAACCTTTTTTGGGGGGTCAAAAGACCTACTTCTTCTGTCAAATAACAAAACTGATGTTGATCATAAAAATAAAACAAGGAGAAATTCCACTGCCAAGTCTCAGGGTTAAATCTGTCCTGGAGATGTGAATTGCTGATAGAATCACTAAGAAATCATAAATACTTCCTTATTACGGTTTAGGGAATACTTGAGCATCTTCTTCCACACCTAAAACAGGATATGGGAACAGCATTGGGAAGATTGCTGAGAATTTTCACTATGCAAATGTTTGTAAGTGGAAAGGATTTGAATTTATTCCAGAGTGGAAATCACGAGACTCTCCCTGAATTGTGATTCCCTTGGAAGATCTGCTTGGAGGGAACAAGCCAAAAGGTGTTGAGGAGGTAAATACCTGTGTGGTTCCTGGTTGGAATGCTGCAATTCTACCCCCAAAATGACACCAAACTAGTGGGAAGCGAGGCAGCAAGTCTCTTTTATTCTGTAGCTAAATTTCAGATAATGACATGCACATTCAATACAAGAATACAGGGAAATTCAATATTTCTGTGATGAATTTGGTGCCTCCGTGTGTGAAGAAACGTGGCCAGAGATACTCAGAACAATAATGATTTTGATCTGTAACGAAATCGATAAAATAGCAACTTATTTCAATTTCTGCCACCAAAATGGTCAAATTAACAAATTACAGGCAAACATTTGTTTTGAATTCATGTCATCACTGCAAATATTGAAAGGGGCAACCTCTGTATTTGTTCTAAATCCAGACTTTCACTAACAGCACTCAATTCACTGAATCCCTTGACATTATATCACATTTTTATAGGTTTGAATCACAGAATCCCACAATCTCCTGAGCTGGGAGGGACTCACAAGGAACATCCAGTCAAACCCATGGCCCTTCCCAGACACCACAACAATCACACCCTGTCCCTCAAAATGTTATCAAAGGAAAGCCCCTTTTAGATTTTTAACTCCTTATTTTTTTTACCATCCCTTGACATTCTCTGCTGTAAAATACAGGTAAGACATAACCAGTGACTGTTTTTAATTAAAAAAAACAAAACGTCACCAAAACAAAAAACCTTTTAAATATTATCTGGTGACATTGGAGGAATTTCACAGCCTCCCAGGCTTTGATCCACACTGCTCTGATTTTTTTGCTTTAAGGTTTGAAAGGGAATTCCCTCCAGGCTGAGCAACTTGTCTCCCAGAGCTCTCCTATTAACTCTTTCATGGTTAAATTCACTTTCTCCTACAGCCTTTTTCTAGACACTGCTTTTTATTACGTGTAATTGTTTATTCATTTGCATAGATTCATGCTCTATGATAAGTGATTCCTGTATCTATATATATATATATATATGTATAAGGATTTAGGATTCACATTTAGACCTGACTTTTCATGGAAGAATCAAAAGGAGACATAAACATTAAATATTCCGCAGCCTCCACAGATTCCTTATGTTTAAGTTTTCTGAGTTGCTTTAGTAATTTATTTTAAAAAAATAAACATTTTTGTTGTATTAAAACCTCTGGATAATATAAGAAAACTTGATGGAAACTCAAATTATATTCCACTCCAAGAGAGGAGATTGAAATACATTAAAATAAAATAGACACCACTATATTTTGGCTCTATGTAAAAGAGGACATTTAAAAATCTACACATGGCAATAAATCTTTAATCTGCAGCAAGAGAAGAAAAGTGTGAATTTAGTTTTAAATTTCCTCAGGCTGTCTCAAGGAATTGGGTGGTGATGTTTGGCTTCCTGCTCCTTTCACCTTTTTAGGAATTTACGGAGCTGCAAAGAAATTCAGCTCTGAATGTGGGAAAGGATTTGGAAAAAATCCAACACTCACCTATTCCAATCCACCCTCAAGAGAAGCTCTGGCTGCCCCTGGATCCCTGGAAGTGTCCAAGGCCAGGTTGTATGGGGCTTGGAGCAACCTGGGCTAGTGGGAGATGTCCCTGCCCATGGCATGGGATGGCACTGGATGAGCTTTGAGGTCCCTTCCCACCCAAACACATCTGGATTTCTATGAAAGTGGACACAAAATGAGACCTTCCCAAAATCCCTGCTGCTTCAACCAGATGCCTGATAATGTCATTGTGAACAAATGTGCCCTCTTAATCTCTTACAGATTATCTATGTCCTTAAAACGAATACGTTCAAGGTTCTTGGAAGGCCGATGCTAATCCCCTTAAAGCAGGGGAATTAACATCTCTTTATAAATACAAAACCACAAAAATGTGCTTTGCTCTTCCTTCTTCCTGTAACATAATCCCTTGCAATACATGATATGCAAAGAATATTTAATTTCTGCAAAGATGAGGTTCAGTTGACTTAGTAGAAACCCACAGTCTACCAAGAAAAAGCACATCAAATGTTCTCTGCATCCATTAAGAGCTGATTAAACAGTGGCACTGAAATACTGGACAAAACTGTTTCCCCTATAAAAATTTTAAAGGATTCTTTCCTGTGTGGAAATTCGTGGGAAACATGCCCAAAGAGGAAATGAAGGGAGGAATGAAGGCTCAGAGGTACTCTGTGGATGACCTTTGTGTGGGCTAAAACAAAAATACATATTCCTTCCCATTTTTATGGGGTGGTCAGACATTGGAAAGGGCTGCCCAGGGAGGTTTGGAGTCCCCCACCCCTGGAGGGATTTCAAAGACATGGGAATGTAGCACTTTTGGGGACATGGTCAGTGGTGGCCTTGGCAGCGCTGGGGATGGTTGGACCTGATGATCTCAGAAGATTTTTCCAACTGAAAAGATCCTATTTTAGTGCAGGAAGGAAATGTTAACTTGAAAAAAGACAAAGGCCAATATTTTGAAAGAGATAAGGAAGATGTGCTGGCATGGTTTTGGCTGGGGGGAAACGATCCTGTGCTATTTAAGATGAAAGCTGAAGAAAGGAGACATTTTCTGAGCTGAAATTTAACTTGTAGATGAGGGAGAACAGTTGCACATTAAACTCACTAATCAACGAACAGTCAGGAGAAATTAGCATGGTATCTCTCCTGTCAGCGTGGCACAGAAAATCAGATTTTAACATTAAATGAATGTTGATTAAAAAGTGAGAAGTTGATTGCAATGGAAATAGAAGTGCCTTCTTCATCCACGGGGCACAAGCAGCTCAAAAATTAATTATTAAACAAAGTTCAGCTTCTGAAGTATTTAATATGCCAGAAATGCTATGCATCTTCTGGTTCCAAGAGCGGCTTTCTTATCAGTTCAGTGTGTGCTCTGCTTGTCCAATCACCAAGAACAATATTGATGGCACTGAGCACTGTGTAAGTGCACTTTTTTCACCATCTTGAGCCTATTTAGTCATGACAAACTGGAACACAAAGCTCCAGGATAAATGCAAACTATCACACACTAGATCTGTACTCCCAGTAGGGGAAAATGTGGACAGGGTAGTTAAATAGTACAGCTACTACACCACATCTAATTTATTAATCATAATTGAGGTGCAATACGTTGCATTATTTAAGGCTTTTCTACATTTCCACTTCTCCAGTTATTTCAGTGAGATTCATAACTGGTGGCATGTGGAGCAGACATTATTCTAATTAGGAAGGAAAATACTGATGGCTTAGTTCATCCTCCAACAAATCAATATTTAATTAACAATATGTCAACCCCCAAATGTCTGTAATTAAATTTTGTGGGGGTAAGATGACAATACCATTCTTTACCCATATTGCTCTATATAGTAAAATACTGGGAGACATAACTGAAGCTGTACAAAAAGGCTGTCACGGGGCATTCAGGGACAGTTCCTCTCTTACTATAGCCTGGTTTTAAAACTAATATAACAATATAAGGGTTATTATTTTTTTTATCTGGACTTCTCTTTTCACCCAGGTTCTTCCTAGCTGTATTAAAACCCAAAAGTTCCCCAAAATACTGATGTGCAGAAAGGTCAGGCTGGAAGTGCCCACAGTGTGTCACTTGGTGCCACCTCCTGCTCCAGCAGGGCCATCCCAGAGCACAGGGCACAGGGTTGTGTCCAGAGGGGTCTGGAATATCCCCAGAGAGGAAACTCCAGCCCCTCTCTGGTCTCTGCTCAGGGCTGGGTCAGTGCCCAGCAAAGAAGTTCTCCCTCCTGTGCAGGTGGGACTTGCTGGGCATCAGTTCCTGCCCATCCCTCTGGTGCCATGGCTGAGCCCTCCGAGCAGAGCCTGGTCCCTGCTCTGCCCCCTCCCTGCAGGCACTGCCACCCACGGGCAGGTCCCCTCTCGATGTCCCCTCTGGAGGCTGAACAGCTCCAGCTCCCTCAGCCTTTGCTGCTCCCAGAGATGCTCCATCCCTTGGGCATCTCCGCAGCCTGTGCTGGCCCCGCTGCAGGAGCTCCCTGGCCCTGCTGTGCTGAGGAGCCAGAGCTGGGCACAGCCCTGCAGATGTGCCTGCCAGGGCTGGGCAGAGGGGCAGGATGCCCTCCCTGACCTGCTGCCAATGCCCTTTTGATGCCCCCAGGATCCCTTTGCCCTCCTTGGCCCCAGGACACATGGCTGGGCAGGGACAGCTGGTTGTCCCCCAGGATCCCCAGGTCCTTCTCCAGCAAGTCACCCCCATCCTGTGCTGGGGACTGGGGTCGTTTTTTTTCCAACTGCAAGACCTGCATTTGCCTCTGTTGCATTTCAGAAGGTTCTTCCCTGCCCACCTCTCCAACCTGTCCAAGTCCCTCTGAAGGGCTGCAGAGCCCTTTGGGGCATCAGCGACTCCTCCCAACTTTGTGTCCTCCATGAACTTCCTCAGGAGGCATTGACCCCTTCATCCAAGTCACTGATGAACAAGTTAAAAAACTCTGGGCCCATCTCCCAGAATTCCAGGACATGCTGGGTTGGAAGGGATCCACAAGGATCATCCAGTCCAACCCCTGGCCCTGCACAGACACCTCGGCAATCCTACCCTGTGCCCCAGAGGATCATCCAAACCCTTCTGGAGCTCTGGCAGCCTTGGGGCCGTGCCCACTGCCAGCAATATTCCTCTAGTTTTCTTCAGCCTTCTGGTTGTGGCAAGCAAGGAGAATATTTGGGAATAATTCATTTATTAGGAATGTGACTCTGCAATATATGACAGGCAAAGGGGTTTCTGTAGGGGAGATGAGAGAGAAGACAAGATTGAGAAAGGCACATGACTGTGCTCAAAATAATATTCTTAACAGAGAAAATACCTTAATATTGTTATGTTAAGAATGTCTAACATATTATCAAACATTAGAAATATTAATTTCCCAGAGATTCACTTCCCTGGGGAGAAAACACAATCAGTACTTTCTTGAGCATAATTTCAGGGTAAATTAATTTTTCAGTTAAAGGTAAATTATTATTATTTTTTAAAAGCTAATAGCTTCCCTTCTATGAATTTAGAGATCATGGACTTGTTTTTCATTCATAGTTTCTTTTATCTATTTATCTGAAAAATAAAAGAGAATCTTGCTCCTGTGGTACATTCACAGTCTTTCCTCGTCTTGATTGAATTGTCACAGCTTGGTTTTAACCCTTTTGAAATATTAAATTTGTAAGCCCTGAAGACTTTTAACATTCCAGGTGGTAGCAAGTTAAGCCTCCTCTCAGCTTTTCTCCGAGTTTTTACCACCAGGCAGGATATAATCACAGTAATTCCTTCAAAGACAGTGAAGAACATCAAACACTGCTTTTTCCTGCAATAACTCAGCAAATCCCACATGTGAATTTTGGAGCTTAGCGAGGCCACAGCTCCGAGGTCACTCCGGTGGCACGTCAGAGCTCTGGAGCAGGGATTACCCTTGTCAGAAACACTGAAGGGCCACTTTATTGCCACAGAACTCTCCTCTCTTCCTGCAAAGGAAATTAGATTTACTCTTTAGGAGTGTGTTATTAGCACAGTGTTACATGGGCTGTTGTCCGTAGGAATAAAGCTGGGTAGGGTTTGGTGCTGCACAGAGTGCTCTGCCTGGAGCGAGTCCAGCTCCAGAGTTCTTCAGCAGAGCTCTAAAAACACAGAATCATTAAGGCTGGAAAAGACCACCAGGACCACGACAAACACCCCCACGTCCACGACAACACACCCATGTGATGATAATCTCTTCCTAGGATGGGTTTAGAGAAACAGATTCCCCAGGTGGATTTAAGCTGGATATTTACCGGATTGCTTTACCCTGCTTTGCAAATTAATACATTAAAAATTCATTTAAATTGCTTGAAACCAATTTCTCAGCTTTCTCCACTTAAGGCCTGCTTCAGATTTTGGTTTCACATGCAAATTAAACCACACGGCCATGTGGAACCCCCTGTGTCCATGTGGAAACCCCTGTGTCCATGTGGAATCCAGGACTGGAGTCAAAGACACTGGTAAAAACACAGGAATCAGAGAGACAGAACCACAACTCAATCCATTCTCATAAGTTTGAAAGATATAGCCTGTTTTTTGTCCTTTTGTTCCCATCACGCTCCCTGCAAACCAGAAAAGAGCTCTGTAATTTTATTTAAGACACGACCCACAGTCAGAACCAAGTTCCAACCACGTAAACTGTTATCCCAAAGCCTGGCTGGTGACTCCATCCTGTAACAGTTCCATTTTCCTGTACTAATTAATATACATGTAAGTAATTTATCTTTTTTGTCTTGGAAGCAAAGCAGTGAAGCAACAAAATTAGATCTTTCACTACATGGAAAAGAATCAGAAATAGAAAAATGGGCTCCAGCACCTGATCAGCTTGTCTGTCAGGAGAAAAATTATGATCAAAATCAGAAATTGCTCTCTATGTCCCTGACCTGGAAAACCAAATGTACGGGACAATTTTCGTCTCAGTTGTCAAGATGGAATTTGTTATCACACCTCATTGGGTGAAAATCAAACAATAGAGAAAGAAATGCTCTGTGTTTTAAGGAGTTTAAAATTATAGATAAGGATATCATTTTGATTCCAGCTCTTTTGCCATATTCTCCATGCCATAACCTAAATAACTTTAGGTAAATAAGATACATGTGTGTGCTAATGTAGTGTAAAATCACAAAAAATAAAAGTCCTTTTTTGATGTTTGCCTCCCTAAACCCAAATGGAACAATGTAGACACCAGCTGCAAATAATTCCTCTTCCTTTAGATAACATATTTCTTAATGTCATGGAAAACTGCAGAAAGCCAGGGAGCCTTGAAGTGGGAATCCTGAGAGGTCAGTGCTGTGTCTCTCTGGCGTATGTTCCATCCTCCCTGCCCTACTGAGAGGGCTGATTTGGCTCCCTGAAATCCAACTTCTGCCTTATCCCAGGAATAGGAGTAAGGAAAAAGCTCTCTGGTCCCTGACAGCTCTGGATGGGAAGCAAAAATTGACTTTTTTTTTTAATTTAATTCCTCTAAATATCATTTTTTTCTGCGCCAAGGATACACAAGGAAGGTGCATATAAAGACATCAAGACCGTGGCTGGGAAACAGTGCAGAAATGCTGACCTAGCAAGGGAGATCTTCCATGTGCAACAAGGTCTTGTTGTTAATTCCATTGCAGCTGTGCTGGGCCAGTGATGAAAGTCTGACCTGCTACAGTTAAATAGGAGGGACAGCTGTATAAAAGAGATATCCTTTTCAATTCCCTATTTATTTATTCACGTGCAATGTCTGTTGGTGCTGGATCTGCTGCACCACACAGGAGTTTGTTACAGACCCCATCCCCAGCAGTGGATCTGAACTCCTGTGAAATTCTGGTGCCTGAGGCTGGGGACAGTCCTTTCACCGGGCAGGGTTTTTCTATCAGTGAACCTGAGATATTTACTCTCTGGCCTTCAGGAAAAAAATAAGAGAATGGTGCTGTTACCACCTAGAGGAATTTCATTGTAAGTCTAGTCATTAAAACCTGTGCTTTTGGGAGTGTGGGTCAGGTCTTTGCCCTTCCTGCACCAATTATGGTGTGATTTATCAAACTATTGTTCCAGTTGTCTATAGAATAGGACTGCACACTTTATGTATTGGATTACAGGGAATGATCATCCTCGGGAGCTCTTAATTAAAAAGACAACTAAGTCTAATTTACAGATAAGTCTAAGCTATAAAACTCAGCTCTAGATTTCAACTCCTTCCTTTCAAAGAAAAAAAGACCCTTATTAGGATTCAGACTCTGGATCGGCCAATTAAACAGAGAATGGCCAACTGTGAAATTAAAGTCTGACTTCATGCCACAGAAACCTCAGGCTGGCAGACTTGAAGGTTGTTTGGAGACAGCCCTGCAGATCTTGTACTTGAGTAAATAAAAACCACCTCCCCCTGTAATTTAGATACTGTAATAGTACTAAATCTAATCAGAATCAGGGAATTACAGAATGGTTTGGGTGGGCCTTGGACACTCCCAGGGATCCAGGGGCAGCCACAGTTTCTCTGGGCACCCTGTGCCAGGGCCTGCCCACCCTCCCAGCCAACAATTCCTACCCAGTATCCCATCTCACCCTGCCCTCTGGCAGTGGGAAGCCATTCCCCTTGTCCTGTCCCTCCATCCCTTGTTCCAAGTCTCTCTCCATGTTTCTTGTAGCCCCTTCAGGCACTGCAAGACCACAATGAGGTCACCCCAAAGCTTCTCTTCTCCAGGCTGGACAATCCCAGCTCTCTCATCCTTTCCTCCCAGCAGAGCTGCTCCATTCTCTGACCATCTTGGTGCCTCCTCTGGACTCTCTCCAGAGTAAGGATGCTCAGCAGCTGCTCCTGGTGCTTCTCACTTTGCCTTTGCTTTTGCTGCTTTACAGCCCCTCCCCGCCCCAACCAAGCCACCTTCACAGCCTCAGTGCTCACCACCCGCCAGGACACACCTGTCCCAAGCTTTTGAAAGGATTAAAAGCGTCTTCCAAACCTTTGCACAGCACTCACACCCTGATACACTATCTTCACATGCTCCTGGGAGGGTTCAAACCAAACAGAGATTAGTTCTGCCCACCCTTGTTCCTGCTCTGATAAATCACATGTGTCACCACCACCTGCATTGGCTACGTGACTTTTAAAGGCTTCTGGCTTTTTGGCTGGTTTGGACTCTTTCTCTCTGAAATATTCTTATGTCCAAGTCAGTGCTCTCCCATTGTTCCCAGTTAGCAGCCCCTGTGGGGGCTTTCCCAAGGTATAATCGTTCCCATTCCAAGGTTCCAGCGCTGCTCAGCAGATCCTGGATGGATTTCTTGCTTCCAGGGTTCCAGTTCCTTCCTCATGGAGATGTTGCCTGAAAAAGCCCCACCTCACCCTTGATGTTTTCAGGGGGTATGATCACACCTCCCACATCCCGGGGATTAAAGAACACAGTTGTGGTAAAAATGTTCTCTGTGTCTACAGAGGTGATTGTCACAGATGGCTCAGATAAGACCTCTGTTATCAGGTAATTGATAACCAGAGCCAAAGTGAATATTGAGTTTGTGGGGGAAATAACCATCCGAGAATGCTGAAGAGCTGGAAGCTGTTGAACTGAGTTCAAAAGGGGAAAAAAAATAAAAAATTAAATAAGATGTGTGTGGAAAAATATTTGGTTTTTCAACTTTAAAGTTTTTATAACTTTTTTATATAAAAGATATTCATTATATACTTACTTCACAGCTGAATTTCATTAATGTTCCATATTTTCCGTATCAGTTGATTGTACAATTCCTGAAATATGCCAATGAAAATAACTGCAAAGTCTAAACATGATTTCTGTGTTAAATCAAACACCTTTTCTTTCTGACCTTGCTGTTCCTTTCTCTCCAAGCATATTTCTGGACTACTGTTGATCAATCCAGATTTATTAGAGTGAATTTCTTGCATTATTTAATACACTCACTGTTGCTCTGCTCTAGGAGCTCTTATTGAACAGCTTTTAAAACTTTTTTTTTTCCACATTATTTTGGAATTTGTAGAAGGTTTTTAAAACAAATGTGAAGTTCTCTATGTTTGTTTCATGTCAGAAAATAATTCCAGGCTATTTCAGGCAGCTTTCCTTCTCTTGAGAAAGGCTACATGGAAAGCTCAAAACTTTAGGATAAAAAACAGATCCCAAGGCAAATAAAAATAGTATCTTTTCAAAGGGGACTTTGAAAGATGACTGAAGTAATTTTTATTATTTTTTTAGCTATTAACTTTTTGGCCACTTCCTATCTCTCTCTCTCCTACAGATATAATAAAACTACATTTCAAACATGATCACGAGAGTCCCCACCACTGAATTTCAACAATATTTTCTGATAGGAAAAACAGCCAGGCAAATATTTCACTTCCAAATTAATTTCAAGTGTAAAAACTTTCTTCTCATCTCCACAGTCAATATGGAAAAAAAGGTGGCAATGGTCAAAACCACTGGAAGGTGAGGCAAGTGAGAAAAGGAACTTGTCTATGTCTTAATTTTACCTGGTTTATCCATAGCTGGGTGCAGTCATATATCCATGCCCTTTGTCATGAAATTCCAGAATGGTTTGGGTGGGAAGGGACCTCAAAGCCCACCCAATGCCACCCCCTGCCATGGGCAGGGACACCTTCCACCAGCCCAGGTTGCTCCAAGCCCTGTCCAACCTGGCCTTGGACAATTCCAGGGATGGGGAGTTACCAACCTCTCTGCTCTGGAAACCCTGGATATTAAAAAAAATAAAGAAGGCTCAAATCCTCGGAAGAGATAGGGCATAAAAAAAGAGGGAGTAAGAGATAAAACTAAACAAAGCTCCCCCATAAATCTAAACAAGTGCTTCACAATGCAAATATTTTCTTCCAGAGCTGTTTTCCACCTTGCTGACAAATAAGCCAGGTATGTTCCAGTGGTTCCTTCTCAATGGAAAAAGAGATCCTTGGTGCCCCAGTTATGGGACACATCTGCTAAATAACAAAATTCTCAGGCTCTGGGAAGAATCACCAGATCCAACAATCCCCAAAGCCTGAAAAGCAAAGAAATTTGATTTTTCCCCTGTGAGAAAGTTTTATCTCAAAGCAAACTGACCCCATTTGACAGAAAGGTTGTCCCAAAAACCTGCAAAACGGGGTATGGCTTGGCAATTTTCAGTGTCTGTGCACCCCAAATAGAGGTTGTTCCGAGCCTTTCATTTCTTGTTTTCGTGGTTTATTATGATAGAATTCCTATTCTTGGTATTCTGTATAGAATTACCGTGTGTTGTATTACCTGTGAAAAGTCATAAATAATATTATATGATTAATTCTTATGCATTAATGTAATGTTACACACTACGGAGTGCTGGGAAGAGATTTTGGGGTTATTCTTGGCCTGGTTGCCCAGGGAGACATGAAGTTGGATTAAATCATCAGCTGCTTCTGCCCCACTTAATTTAGGGCTATAATTTAGGTTAAACCTGAAAAAGTTACTAAAAATATTTCAAAAACATGTTTAACTGTTTGCAAACGTTCTACAGACTCTCCTGCTGACATTATTTTGGCTTGCTTTTTTGGGTTTTTTTTGATAGTCTAATGAAAACCATCCAAGTTTTTTTGCTAATTGTTATTTCTGACATTGATATTCATAAAATAATGAATTAGAAAGGCTTAGAAGTCATTATATTTATCTAAAAGATAGATTTGGGCATTTTGGAAGTATTTCCACTGTTTGAAACTTTCTTTTTTAATATATGTATGTAAAGAAAAAAACCAAACCTTCAAAAAAAATCAATGACATGAGTCTTACCAGGACTGTTGTGTTCTTTTTCAATAACATTGAGATCTCAAGAAAATTACATAACTCTAATCAACTTGAATTGAAAAACAACAAATATTAAACAAAATGTTTAACAATAGTGATGCCATACATACCAGGGGGTGCAATTAAGCCCAATTAAACCATTCCAGTTTTGTGTCGTGTTGTTCACCACCACATAAAAATATTTCCTTACACATAATTTTACAGACATTTTACATAAATATTTTTAAGCTTTGAATTATTTTCCTCTAAGAAGTGCTGCACTCTTTTATTCCTCTTTTAAAATATTACTGTGATTATTGTTTATTTATTACAATAATAAATGAGGTTTTGTGATTCCTCTTTGGTTTTACACACAAGACTTCTCTGGCTCTTCTTGAAGTAGGAATTGACCTTGAAATCCTTCCAAGTTTCCCAATAGAGTTCAGCTTTTTCCCAGATAGGAAGAAGAAGAAGAAAATGATTCTTAAATACAGAAGCAAAACATTTTTTTCCTGTCAAATATTTTCCTTTTATTTTTCTCAATTCTTTCTTCCTTTCCTGGAAAGATAGAAGAATAAATTTATCTGCCAAGTAACAACAATCTGGGGGTAGTTTGTATGTTAATGAGCACAAAGTTGTAGGAATTCCCACTCTGCCTATTTACTCTGAATTCTAACAGCTATAAAAACTTACATGTAGATACTTTATATAAAGATATCCAAGGCTTTATTAATAATAACTTCGCAAACATGTGTTTTTCCCTGTTCAAAATGAGTTATTTTTGTTTGGTTTTCATTTATTTGTCGAGAGTTTTTGATTTTTATTTTTTGGGTTTTTTTCTCCCCAGGGGGAGACTTCCCCAGAGGTTTCTCCCTTTCTATTAGAGAAATATCTTGATGATGTTATATTTTTGTCAGCATTGAGACACCTTTTATGCACACTCTGGGTATTTCAGCACTTCAGCTCTAAATTTAGCAGTGCATCGTTTCCCTCAAACCAAAGAACCTGACAGCATTTTGGGGGGTCATACATTGTGTGTGACACCTGCCAGGCTCCTTCCCACCCCACCACGCTTTTCCACATCGCTTCACAAGGACAAATAAAGAAATTGTAGGGGTGGGAGAGGAATTATCTCCCTGGGGATGCAGCCAGGACAGAGGGCTGAAACACTCCTGTAAAAGTGCCGTATTATCTGTAACAACACAGGTAATTCCTGTGTTGTGACTTCTCTGTAAACACGACCTGGGATGGTGCCTGCAGGTTCTACCCTTACAGTGCCAGAGGATAAAAATACTTCAGGCTCAGGGAAGCAGCTCCAAAGAAGGTTGGATGGGCACTCCCTGCACCCCCAGAGTGCCCCACAGGGCAGCAGGGGTGGATGAAAGTGTGGGCAGCAGGTCAGGGGTGGAGGTTCTTCCCCTCTGTTCTGCTCATGTGAGACCATCCTGCAGTGCTGCCTCCAGCTCCGTGTCTGCAGCACAAGGGACTCTTGGGAAGAGTCTGGAGGAGAACAGGGAGATGTTCCAAGGGCTGCAACACCTCTGCTGTGGAGACAGGGAGAGGGAGACAACCTGCTCAGTCTGGAAAAGAGGAGGGATGGAATGTCCAGGGAGACCTTAGAGCCCCTGTCAGTGCCCAGGGTTTCAAGGGACCTGTAGAGGGACTTTAGAGAAGGGCATGGAATGCCAGGACAAGGGGGAATGGTTCGCCACTGAAAAAGGGAAGGGTTAGGTGGGATATTGGGAAGGAATTCCTGGCTGGGAGGGTGGGCAGGCCCTGCCACAGGTCGGGCAGAGAAGCTGTGGGTGCCTCTGGATCCCTGGAAGTGTCCAAGGCCAGGTTGGAGCAATCTGGTCTATGAAAGGTGTCCCTGCCCATGGCAGGGGGTGGAATGAGATGATATTTAAGTTCCCTTTCAACCCAAACCCTTCTGGAATTCTATCACTTGATTTTTCAGGCTCGTGCTTAGCAATGGGCTGGAGAAAATCATAGGTCTGTGCTGATTAAATCCAAATAAAATAATACTAAGAATAAGCAGCAGGAAACTGTTGGATGGAGATTACTTTGTCGGCCTGGAGCCAAAAGGACCGTAATTATCCAACATTCCCACAACAATTGCCACCAAATGTTAAGTGCTGGGGTTAGGAAAGCAGAGGCTGGAGATCAGCTTTCCGCAGTCAAAGCCTGTCCTTCATGCCCCAAATCAATATTTATGATCTTCAATTAGATGTAATGTGATAACAAGGCCCTGGAAAGATCAGAAATCAGAAACAATCTTGTTCCTCCCTGGGGCACTGTGGGATTCGTCTGTTATTGCTCTGTAAGGACACAGGATTTGGGGAACTGGGACTATCTGGATGCATTTTCTTCCATTTGTTGGTTCGTGCAGGTCCGTCCAAGCAAACAAAATAAAGCCGTCCAGCAATATTTTTGGCAACTTTACTCGTGAAAATTTGAAGGTATTAATATCTAAGAACATCTTGCATGGAGGGATTGATTTTTCATTGCTTTCATTGCACAAAGAGATTTGGCAGATAATAAAATAGTAGGAATTAGGTAGATTATATGTGGTATTTTTTCATATATTTTTTTCAAAGTTCAGAGTTGCCACAAAGTGATAACCATCTGGGTTGTTAATAGCTGGGGGGGTTAGGTAAAAATGAAAGCATTTATTTTTAAAAACGTATATTAATCCCTCTTTTCGTTATTGTATTGTTATAAGTCTCGAGTATGGAGGAAGTTATAGTCTGATGAGGAGAAGTGAAGGGAGATAAAACAATCCAGTTGCTCTCTGTTTGCTACATAATGTCCTATGAACATCTAGGATTTTCAATTTAAATAATGCAATTGTTTCATGCGGTATTTTCTCCTTGTGTTATTTGCCTTTAGAACTTGGCACAACTGTCCTACATCCATGCCTTTCCTCAACTTCTAAATTCCATGATATGTATCCCGTGTTACTATTTCAGGCACAAGAGTCTCATTTTAAAGGAATGCATGAATATGAGAGCAAAGTTTTATTAATAGTGTTATAAAGGGTTGTATTTCTTTATCAAAAAATAGTGATAAATCTTTCCTTCTCTCTTAGATAAGTTGAGTTGATCCACCTGAGATTGACTCAAGAATGTATATGAAATATATAGTCCCTTGCTGATATAGAACTGCCTATTTTCCTGTGGATTTTAAGAGGGTTATGGCATAAGTTTTGCCAGAAACTACATCAATAAACAGTTTTCTAAAACCCCATCTTAAATATCCTGTGGAGGGCAATAAATGCTGGGGGAACACAGGAGGAATTTTTGCTTTCAGTGCGACTGGTTGGGTATATCCTGACTTTGAAAGGCAAAAAACAACTTCAGGTTTCTATCCCACTGAAATAAAGGTTGACATTTTAATAATAAATTGAATTAAATGCATTATATTTAAATGTCATTATGATTGCATTTTGAGACTATAATTTTATCTTTCCAACTATTCCTCGCTGCTCATAATAAAATTTTGACTCGTGTGGTCAAATGGAAATATCAGGTTTTCATACCATTCTTAGGTCAAAGTAAATGATGCAGAAAGGAGAAAAGATCAGCAACCGAAGGTTTCTTTGCTTCAGTTTTGTTATTTTTTGCACTTTTAAATGTCTGAAAGGGACAGTTTCAAAAGCTTGAAAACCAAAAGCAGGGAGAGAGAGGCAGCAGAGTGTTAGAGAGACCACGGTGTCGTAATTATCATTTCTGTCATATTCTCAGACAAAAATGGCCCCAAGTTCACTTTTTTGGTTCACATTTTTGCTTTGGTTGTTTAATTTTTGTCAAAAGTTAATTATTTCCCATTAATCCGTACCATTTGAGTTAAGTAAAAATGATTCATTTCGCTTGCATTTCACACACCAAAGCTGCAATTGGAGGGTCTTCTCTAACAAGAAGAGGGTTGAGGGGATGAAGGAGGCTGAAACAATTCTGCAAAACTGTAGCATTTTAGATATGTTTTGTAATTTTCGGGGTGTTTTCTGTTGGGCTCCCAGCCAAAAGCTAAAGTGACTGCTCCAGGGGTCCTGAGCTTGTGTAGGTGCTTCAACAGCAAGGTCAGCAGCAGTCTGTGGGTTCCCATGTATTTAGCTGCCTTTAATCCAGAATTTTGGCCTTCCTGCCAGGATACTGCCAAAACCAATGGGGTTTGTGATGGTAACACCTAAAGCTTCACTAGAATATCAGTAGGGTGAACATTCCCCATTCTGGGTGAGGTTTCAGCAAGAGTTTGTTGCAGCATCACTACCCCAAATGCCATTGATCTTTCGGGTGTCTCACTAAAGGAAGGACATTGAGGAGCTGGGGAAGGGGCTGGAGCAGCAGGAGCAGGTGAGGGAGCTGGTGGGGCTCAGCCTGGAGAAAAGGAGGCTCAGGGGGGACCTTCTGGCTCTGCAACCCCCTGACAGGAGGGGGGACCTGGGGAAGTCAGCTCTGCTCCCAGGAAACAGGGACAGGAGGAGAGGGAATGGCCTCAGGTGGGACAGGGAAGGGGCAGGTGGGACAGCAGGAGGAATTTCTGCATGAAAAGGATGGTCAGGCATTGGAAGGGGCTGCCCAGGGCAGAAGGTTGCACTTGATGATCTTGGAGGTCTTTTCCAACCATCATGGTTCTATGATCTCAGTATCCCACGTGGATGCACTCCTAAAGGAATGCCCCTGGTGTTCAAATCACCAGGGCCAGGGATGAATTGCCCTTTGCATCCCCCCCTGTGACAAATCCCCCCACATTTAGGAGACTGAACCTGCCCCTCCATGGCCAAAGCACCATTGTAGTAACATTGGAAAGGTGGATTTCACAGCTTTCAAAGGAAATAGGGCCCTAAATTATTTATCCTCTGAGGTGAGTTTACTTCGAGCAAGCAAAGTGATATTGTGGGAAAAAAAACCCAAACACATTTCCACATTAATTTTCTTCATTACCTTAGCTTTATATTAACTCATTTACATATGCTTCTGTCTCACCCTAGCTGTTTGCAGCCTTCAATTACCTTAATTTAACCAGAAATCTCTAGATAGGTCAGAGCTCTCATGTTTAATGAAAAATGAGTGAAACAGGCTTAATAGAAATTCATAAGTTACTGCTGTTCTTTGGAGTAGCGCATACATTATTTAGTTCTGAGTGATGCTCTACACATTTAACCATATTTAGGCAACTAATTGTAGCAGATTTAATGTCCCCGTGTGAGTATCTTTCACTACCCGAGACAGCTCCTCAACTCACTGGGTTGCTCACCAAAGCAAAAAGAGCAGCTCCCGGATATTGATTGCTCTTCATATTAAGAGTTTTAATGACACAAGAATGCTTTGTAGCATAAACTAGAAAATCCCTAATTGCTTCTAATATTCCCTGAACTGCCCTAAGCGAAGGTAAAGAGATAAAGAGACAATTTCCGTAACGTTTTAAAGCATGTTGAAATCAGTAAGTTTTATTTTGGTTCGGTCACCGTGGATGTTCTGTCGCCTGCACTTGTGGCCAAGAATTCCAGGAGAAGTTAAAGGCACCTCCTTGGTGCAAATAAGATCCTCTCTCCCCTTTTTTTCTCCTTTATTACTTATTTTACATGGAGAATGTTTTAATAACAGGATGAAAACTGATTTAGGCAAGGAAGCTTACTCCAGAGTGTAGGATCCAAACTAGCCTCAAAGGGATGCTGTTCCTTTAGAATTATGCTCCCTTTCTCCCCAACATGTGGTTGCACTTGACTTTGTTCTGGGCAAAGAAATCAGGCTGGAGAGGGGAAATGGTCGTGTTCTAACGGGGCTAAAAAGAGCTAACAAGAAAATGCTGAAAAAAAAAAAAAGGAAAAAAGGCTGAATTTTCCCTTCAATCACAAATTAAAGATGTTAAAAAATATCCAAACACAAACACGTGGCTTTATTACAAATCATTTTTTTTTTAGAAAGAAAAATATCCATTAAATTTTTAACTTATTCTGCAAAATGCATAGAATAACAAACTTTCTTTCAGCACAAATGCTGAGACAGGTTTTTTGAAACTGTTGTCAAAAGCCAAAATTTTTCAACAATGGGACATTTTGTAAAATCCCAATGAATATGTAGAAAAATAGACACAATACAAAGGACTCTTTTAGGTAACAAATTCAGTTTTCAAAACATCACTTTTGATGGTTTTCACCATCTTGAACCACTGAAACAATCAGTGTTGTACCATTTATCTGGTAGGGATTTCTAAGCTAGGTAATGAAAACGTTTTGGGTTAAAAATGTTATTTTTATTGCATTTTAATTTTGCTTTAAAGGAATTGACTTTCCACCTACAACACACTCAAAAATCCCATGCTTTATTTTGTGAGAGGAGTTAGGAATTCAAGTAATTGGAATTTGCGTATTTTTTATCTATCCTGCCAAATGCCACAGAGCTGAGACCTTAGGCCGAGAGAAAACAATATTATAAAAGAGTTCTGGAGACCCCCAAGAGTTAAAATGGCTCTATTCATGATTAATTAAAATTATTTCTCCTGTTACCCAAATATTTGGACACAACAAGACCAAAAGAGGCGTGGATCCCTTGAAACTTGTGGGTTGTTTTTCTTCAAACCAGCTCTAGGCACCATCTCAGCTCGAAAAGGTCACCTGAAAAGACATGGAAAAAAGATTTATCATCTTCTTGGTGGGAAACAGAAGGAGAATACAGAGAATAATTGGAGGAGGTCACTCTTTTAGGTCTAGTGACTGCTGTCGTTACATCAGGTGTAGGGACCCAGAGGAGAACTAGGAAACCAGGTCACCTCCTCAGATCCCAGATTTGAGGCTGGGAATACAAACTGACTCTTGCCACCAATTATTGTCACTTCCTTCTCGTTCTCGTTTCCACACTCTTCTCCCAAGCAGTCCTCAACTGGCATTTTCTTCCTCAGCTTGGGAAGTGACTCAGATTTTGATTCCTAAAATACACTGAAGGTGCTGTGAGTGGCCATTTCGATTTCCTGCCATTCCTGTCCTTACGGGGAAATTCCAGGTGGAATTCCTCTTGGCTCTCTTCAGATGAGCAGTGGAAGGCTTCGTCTGCATTCCTGCCTTAATTCAAAGCACTTAGGGTTGGTTTTCGTTTCAGAGAGACCCTTCTCCAGCACTAATTAAGCCTAATTAACCTTCAGCCAAAGTTCACAGAGCCTTGGCTTGGTTTACAGAACAGGTTCTGCTGTTTGAAGTCCTTTTCAAATGAAACTGAAGCTGACGGGCGTTGAGTTCAGGGTGTCCCAAGAGCTCCCAGAGATGCAAAATCCCACCCAGTGGATGCTCCATGGAACCACCAGGAGCCACGTGTGTGGGGGTGACACTGATTGAGCTGAAACTGGGCATAACTTAATCCAAAGTACAATCCTTGGGATGTAGGGAGCGAAGCATCTCGGAGTGGTCATTAATTTAATCTCCTTAAACCTGCTGGGCATAAGAGGGGCTGCAGACCTTGAAAACCAGGGGAGAGGGTTCTCTGCACAGCATCACACAGGTTAGGGATGTTTCTCTGCTTGTTCTTTACTGGTTTTGCAATCTCATTTCTTTATTTCAGCTTTTGATGAAGTTCTGCTCCACGGGAGGAACGTGTAATCACGTTGACAAGATCTCTAAATATAATCCTTATTTCCACCTAAAACCAGACCTGATTAAAACACTGGAATAAACCACTTTATGTATGGTCTGATTGGGAAAACAACTCAAGTTTGAAGTACAGCAATTCAGTGGGATTACCAGGAGGAAACTGGCACACATTTTGACCCATGTGCAAGCACTCCAAACACTAAACAGGCACCTAAGGATCCACAGAAGTATTCTCTCTGCTGCTTTTTGGTCGTGTCAAAATGTTTGTTTAGATTTTTGCTGTTTATTTTCCACTCTTTGCAAACTCCTTCTGGTCTAAGAAGAGCAGCACTAGAAGAATAAGTTATTAAACCAACCTGGTTTTAGCTGCCAAAGCTGAAAGTGAAGCTCTAACTGAAGTTTCACCTGTGCAGATCCTTTCTCTTCATTTTATCCCAAAGATTAGGATGTTTCTGTTAATGTTGAGACTGATATCATGTGCACTGAAATCAATGGGATTCATGGATCTGAGCCCTGAAAATCCTGAGCACAACAGCAGCTGAAGTGCTTTGACACGTCTCATAAATCATTCAGTCAACACCAGCCAGGATTAGACTTTTATTGCAGACTTTTGACACGTTTCTTTGTGGAATCGGTACCCTGTGCTGGATCGTCCCTGAGTATTTATATCATTACAGAGACTGGGGAAAATGATGCCTTGCTCTGATAATGTCACTTTTGTTCTGGCAAAGAAGAAATCTAGACAGGTTGATGAAGTAATACAAGATTTCTCTTGTAGTTATGAGTTTAATGCTTATTTATCTGCAAAACTTGTGCCATAAAAAAAAAAAGGTAATATTTCAGGTGACAACTGAAATTGTTGAGGGGGTGCCTGAATGTGCATAGAAATAGTGACAAACAAAATAGAGATGAAGCGACAACATTCCTTACAGAAATTGCATTTTTTTTCTCCCCTACTGAGAATGAGATGTGTCTCAGGCAAGATATTTTCACAATGTGATACAAATAATGATTAGCACAAAATCACTGAATCCAAAGGAAATGAATGTTAAATATAATGGCTCTATTGCTGTGTTATATGTAGGGTAATTCAAAGTTTACAAAAGGGGTGGGTAGCCCCTTTGATCACGTGTCTGCAAGAGACAAAGTGATTGATGAATTAAGTTGCAAGCCTAAACTAATTTAAACATTTCCCTCCCCTGTGCTACAAATTCTAGGAAATTCTTTAAGCGTGTTATAGAGTAATCAGAAGTCAAAGCCTCTGTTTGTAAACATAATTTTATAGTTGTAAATGTAACAAAAATAAGGTAAAGCTCGAAAAGCACTGACTAGGGATGCTCTTACTGAGAAAGGGGGCTTCAAAACATTCCAGAGAATGGGGGTTTTTGGGGGAAAAAAGCCCAATTATGTCAATCTGCAGGCAAATTAACCTTCAGTGAGGCATCTCTGTATAGACATGTTCTAATGCTTCATGCATTTATTGCCACGGCTGAGTTGGCATTGTGGTGGTTGGTCCAAGGTTGCACCGGATGATCTTGGAGGCTTTTCCAGCCTTCGTGATTCCATGATTTTATGATTCATATTCCACTGGAAGGCCATTTCTGACCATTTAAATACCGTCCAGTCACACCACTCGATCCCTTCATACACTGGATAAGTTTGGTGTTGGAGCCCATCCCTTGGTTTCCCACGGTTTGCCAGCTTCCCTTATTATTGGAAACCTTCTGGGTTTTCACATAATTCACAAAAAATTCATGGCTAATTTCAGCTTCTTCTCCTTGTGCCATGGTTATCTTTCCACAGAATATCATGGAATTCTCCTCCAGTGATCACCTCTTAATTACTGCACGTATGGAAAACTTCTACATCTCCTCTCAGAGTTTGGTTTACTTGGATGAAAAGAGAAAATAAACCAAACCCGTCATGTATGTTTCACAAGGGAGGTGCTCCAGTTCCTAATCTTCCTACAACCTCTCCTCTGCGTCTTTTCCATCTGTAATTAATCCTGTAGGAAATGCTCTATAAAAGGTTTAAATAGGGCCTGGCATAACGTTAATAATTCCCAGTAAATAAAGAAAATGTTCTTCCCAGTATTTTGTACCGTTTGCCTTTTCCATGGCTCCATCCAAGTGTCACAAAAACACCAAGCCCTATCAACCATTTCAACTCAGCCCTTCAAATGTACAAATCCATTAGTTCATTTTTTAATTTGATTTTTAAGTGAATAATACAGTATTTATTAATTTAAGGGCAGGAGAAGTATAAAGGATAATATTACTGCAGGTTGTGTAGGACAAGAAAAAATTACTTGAGTGTCCAGAACAGGAGTGAGCAAAGAGTTTTAATTAATATTTCTGAAGCAAACCTAAAAAGTGGGGGAAACACTAGGACAATGTGGACTGGAAGAATAATGTCCAGCCAGGAATAAAGAATAAAATGTCCTTAAAGATAAAATAGGATTGCTTTGGGTGGGCAAGGGAAAGCATTCTGCAGGTGCTTTTAGTCACTTGAAACCAGCTGAGTTTATTCTTTTTTCTACATTTCAGGGTGGGGATTTTGTACAGCCAAAGGAACACTATCAGTTCTGTGAGTAAAGAAACAAAGAAAAAAGAAACAGGAAAAGAAAAAAAAGAAAATGAAACCAGCTTTAGGCAACCAAATTTGCCCAGGGAAAGTGACTCTTGGACAAAATTTCATGGACTGATGAGGCTTGGAAAAGCATCCTTAAAATTCAGACCTTCAGGAAGTCAAACACCTTCCCTTCAACCAAACTATGGGTTTGAACATCGATTAAAAGCAGCCTGTCAGTTGGAGGGGATCATCTATAATGACATTGCAAGTGAAAGTAAACTCAAACCCATTCAAAACCACTCCTTTTGGGGTATTTATTCTTTCAAATTCATGCATTGGAAGCGTAAATTAAATGTAATACTTTTCCTTTTCAAAATTTGGCTATGCTACCACAAAATACCTGCTTTTGGAGGTTATGTTAGAGGACAAACCCAAGCCTGCACTGATCTGCACAAGCGATTTGTATTTTTTAGTGTTTCTGAAAAGGCAACACGCTGGTTAGCAGGGGAAAAATCCCAACTGCTTTGTGTTTGTGGCAATAAGAATGATCACTGGAGCTGTATCAAACACTTCCAATCCCCTTTCTGTCTAGTCTTTTATCAAGTGATTTAAAAATGACTCAGGGAATTGAAATTCTCCATTAAAAAAATAAAAAAAAAAATAAAAAAAAGGAAGACTTGTGTTCTCTGAAGTTTGCAGCTGCAAGATGTGATTGCAGCATGATTTGTTACATGCAGAGAAAGAATCGCTCAAACCTTGCAGAGCCATCATTCACACCAACACCTGAGTGGGGGAAAAAAACCCCATAAAGCCAAGAGTTCTAACTTATGTCTTGGTGTAGGATGAACAAGCTGCTGGTAGAAACTGCTGCAAACAAAATTGTATCTTAAAAAAAGAGAAAGTAAACCAAAAATCAGGGGTTTTTTATCCGCAACAAATAGTCTCTGAAGGGTGCAGAGAAGACAAGTAGCAGAAAGAATGCAGTTGAAGCTGGGCATAGCTGCACAAATTATGCAGAACCACCACTTATCAACTGAAAATTAAATTAAACAGGAATTTCTGACCATCAGCAGAAAACACACCCCAGTAATTCAGTGTTCTAAGGACAGCTGCAGTTTTAAGTGGTTGCTTGCACAGTGTCCTAAATTCCTTTAGGAGCTGCAGTGGCTCCATGGATTTGGGAGACTTATTGGGAAATACGTGGCTGCCCCATCCCTGGAAGTGTCCAAGGCCAGGTTGGAGCAACCTGGGCTAGTGGAAGGTGTCCCTGCCCATGGCAGAGGTGGGACAGGCTTTAAGGTCCCTCCTGATGGACACCCCCTCTCTGGTTTCCCTGCATCCCCTGCAGACCCTGGAAGGTGCTCTGGGATCTCCACACAACCTTCTTCTCTCCAGGATGAGCAGCCCCAGCTCTCCCAGCCTGTCTCCACAGGGAGTTGCTCCAGTCCTGTCAGCACCTTGGTGGCTTCCTCTGGGCTTGTTCTGCCAACCCAAGTCCATGTTTGGTGGTTTTGTCCTTTCCCTCTTCCTGGGAGAAGTGCCTTTTTCTGCAGATGCCACCGATAGGTAAAACACTCCAAGGCTAAAACCTGAATTTCCATCTGTTTAAAACACATTCCATGTAGCCTCAGAATTCCTTCCAGCCTTGTCTCTGCCATCCAGCAAGGCGTCCTTACCTCAGCAGCCTCGCAACCTTGGCAAAGTCCTCCTTCCCCTTCCCAGTGCTCTTTCATTCATGTTCATAAGTGGTGGTGCAGAGGACATTGAATGCAAAGTGGGGAGATTTGGGTCTGCTGCCCTCATGTCCATTCCTTCCATTCAGGCTGTGGGCTGCACTCACTTAAGGGTCACTTCCAGGGATATTGGACCAGGAATGGGTAACCCAGGAGGCCAAAAGCTGCATCTCAGGAAGGAAGAGTTTGACCAGTGAGACCAGCAGGAACCATTCTGAAGGTTTTGTATGCAGATATAATGTTGAGTCACAGAAAGCAGAGAATATATCTATATCTATACCTATACCTATGCCTATATCTATATAATCTCCATATCTGTCTACCTATATATTTGTATCTATCTCTATCTATCCATATCTATATACAAATCTGTATATCTATCTATCTATCTGTCTATCTATCTATCTATCTATCTGTCTATCTATCTATCTATCTGTCTATCTATCTATCTATCTATCTATCTATCTATCTATCTATCTATCTATCTATCCATCTATCTTCTCCATATCTCCATCTCTACCTATCTCCCAGTTTCCTGCAAGGATATGAAGCAGGTACAAGCTTTTGCCATGTAATTCTGGGACTGTATAACAAGTGTTTGGTGTTAAATGGAACATAAAGGGCTCTCCTGCCTTTGAAGCCTAATTGGGATAAACAAGTTGCTTTTTTGTGTTACCTTCAATATCCCATGGGCTGGGAAAATACAGAGTCCATCTCCTGCCCTGAGTGATGACAGGGTGGGGATTGGTCAGAGGTTGGATTTGATGATCTTGGAGATCTTTTCCAACCCAAAAGACACTGTGATTCCTCTGGTTTTGTCACAACTTACCTCTTTTTTCCCTTGTTCTGCTGGATTGTCCTGGTTCACCAGACACTGAACCTGTCCTGGCCTTGTTCTGATCTCACAAGGTGCTTCCCGTATCCTGTTTGTGCCACACAACCACAAATCCCTGTTTTTCCCTGGTGCTGCCAGGTGAGTGTCCTATGCCTGGTTTCAGAGCAAGGGAATATTAATTATTGCTTCCTTAATCTCCTTCTCCTTGATGGGTGCAACAAGCTCTGTTTTGGCTGCAAGGTTTTACCATTAGATTTCATTGCTTTTTACCCTTGGTGCTCTCTCTTGTACCATTTTCCCTTTTGCTTTTCAGATTTATTTTAAAAATGTATTTATTTTTAGAATTTTTAAGACAGCAAAGTGCTCCAGAACACTCTATGACACAATTATTTATGTGTATTTTGGATGCACTCCAGCTTCCTTTCCTAAATATATATGTATATTTTTAATAATAATACTAAAATAGATCTGGTTGAGGAATACATTTTTTTCGCCAATGATTATGCAGACAACAGAGACAAAAAAAATATAAAATTATGAACCCGTGAATAATTTATAAATTGGATGGGGAGAAGGCAGATTGATCTGTTAATTTATTAAATATTAATAATCCTACAAGCTTGACATGATAGCATAATTCAGGATAATGGTAAAGTTTCTCATGCAAGGAAAGAATAATCATGAACCAAACCCTCACGATGACACAACCAAATAAATAAAATAAATTCCAAGGGTGCCAAGAAAGAAGATACCAGAATTTTTAAAATCATAAATATGATTATATACCTGGCAAACTGGAAGTTCAGGGGATGAATATGAAATGTTTGTTGGTAGGAGATGGGTTACTAATTCCACCATTACTGTGGAATTCCTCATTACAGGAAGAACATTCTCATGATTTGTCCCAGGTAAAATGAATTTATTCATATTTTTATAGTTATTCCCAGCAGCATTTCTGTCATTTCAGTTTTATTCCATTTCCTGTGGACCTCTTGCTCTGACCCCTCCCAAATCCAGCCCCACCAGAGCAGTGGCACAACTGGCCATGCTTTGAGCTTCCTCCAGGGTCTGTGCCTCTCCACTTCCAGAGAATCCAGAGGAAAAGAAGGTTTGAAAGGCAAGGAAGGATTTCAAAGGTGAAGTACAAGCAAGAGAAGTAAATTATTTCTAAAATCCAGTCAAACCAAACCACCTGTCCTGGCTGTTCATGGCACAAGGGTGGAATGGAGACCACCATGAAGAATTGCCCTCATCATATCTTCATAAAGTTATGGAATATCCTCTTTATAGCTGCTAAAAAAATTAAAGGAATTCCTAATATCCATCAGTTCTCTTACTCTGCTGGTCTTATATCAGCTTTTATAAAAGCTCATTATTAGGTACCTGGGAGGTGGGAACATTCAGATCCACTAGAACACAAAGGGTTTGGAGGGGGATTGTATAAAAAATCCCATAGTGGTCAGCAAAATCTCAAAGCTGAGACCAGAGTTTCCAGTTTAACACTATCTAAAGAGAGATTAAAAGTAATAATAAAAAAAACCTCATCCCCCCAAGGACTGTTCTAACTCTGAAGGTCATGCACATTAATAGGATGAAATTCCATCCTTATCCCATCCAAGCCCCAGAGCTCATTGCCAGGGCCTGAAATCCGTGGCAGAGAAGCAGCACTTTCTGAGGAGCGCTCCTATGGCCGCTCTCTTGCAGTGTGTTCCTGCTAATAACACTTAGTGGGGCTGGCAATCACACTGATTTCCCTATGTAACGAGGAGAGTGCATTGCCACCTTCCCGGTGAAAGTTTATTAAGCAGGCAGGATATTAGAAGTCAGAACTGATTAATTCAGGTCATAAACAATCAGTTTGGATTTTTCATTCCCCTCTTTTTATTTATTTTTTTCCCCACACGCAATCTTGTCTTCAAACCCATCCCTGTTCCTGCTCTCATTTCTGATGTTTTATACTTTCTTCTGTGAGTTTTTTCACCTTTATATTAAAGAACACATTAAATATTGATGGGTTTGTCTTGGTATGTGTTATCAGAGTCAGATTGAACTCAGGGGTTTGGTGGCAGACCCTGAAAGGGAACTCCAGTCTGGCTGGAGCAGATAGACCTTGTCATCTCATTTCCAGTTCACATCAATACAGAAAGTCTTCAAATTATAATATAATAATAATAAAAGGGTGCATGTTCTACAGACTCAAATTGCATTTTTTTACAGTAGACATAAAGGGAACATTTATTCCCTTTTCCTTTGCATCTATTTTAAGGTGAGGAGCAGCAAGGGAGTAGCCTATAATTTAGGTAAGCCCATTTCAAGGTCCTGGGGGGAAAATTTGTATCTAAGAGGAAAGCGCCTTTTTAACTATCCTAATTTTAGTCGAAGTACCTTGCAATGTCCTCCTTGCTCAATAAACTTCCCCTGGAAATGCAGCAGTCTATTCCTCTTATTACTTGTGGGAAATCAAGAGAATTGCTAAACCCTAGACATGGTATTGCCACAGCCACGGGATATGTGCCAGCGTAGCTGAGCCCTATTTAGAGTCACTCATTTGTCACATGGCTGGAGTGGCAATGAACACCTGGAGTGTGGCTTGATGGTCACAGAGCTCCCCTCCCATAATGAGTCTGCTGCGTTAATGGGGCTCATTTTCCTAACTTCAGGTGACTTCAGGACTCGCTGTTAATGCTGAAACCTTAAATACAGGTATTTATGCCTTTTGGAGGTTTTTTATTAGTATATATATACATGCACATATAAAAGAAGATACTTTGCTACTTCAGAATAACAGTGAAACAGCAGAAAGGGCAGAGGAAGGGTAAATAAAAGCAAATCTGCCCCACTGCAATTTTTTTTGTCATGTTCATAAGAGAAAAATAAAAGGAAAGCCACAATCAAGCTAAAGACAGTTCAATAGAACGACAAAGCAGAAGCACAAAACACCTTGACATCAGACCTCAGAGCAAGGTTGGGATACCCTGGTCATCTTCCCAGGGCAGAAGATTTCATTCCATGTGCATCACATCTCAACCAAACTGTTGGACAGCCTGGGGCAGCACAGTAGCCGTTCTGCCTTCTCAGTGAGCTCTGCTTCTCCATTTCTGCCTCCCTTCAACTGCTCCTGAAATATCTTCTTTCCTTGGACAGTCTGACAGAATGTTTGACTCCAGCTGACAGCTGTGCTTGACGTCCCGTGGGATTTATTGTAATCTCACTCTTGAGATGCCTCCCTGTCTTCCTTTAAGGCTGTGTAGATCCTTCTTTCTCTGCATTCTGCCTTGCAACACAGTGTCTCTCCCTTGGTGCTTTCACATTTTATGCCCTGGTTTCACAAGGAGAATCCTTTTGTTGCAAAGTATTATGATAATCCCATTCCTATTCTCTTCCCATGAGATTCCTCCCATTACTCTCAGTCAACTGACTTTGTCCATGACAGTCAGTAAAAGGATTATCTCAGGTTAGTCCTCCAAGAAGATGGGTTTTATTCTCCTCTGACTTGAGAGATCAAGGAATGAATCTTCCTTTTCTAAAGATGCAGTTATAATTTCTGTGGAATAAACAGCCAAGGTGATGTGGCTAAGGAATGAATCTTATGATGACAGGAGGAAAGAAACATGATTAAAGCACCAAAACCAACAAAAGGCTGAAGCATTTAATTACACACTGTAAAAGATATTACAGTCAGGTGGGGCTGGTGGGGTGTTAGAATGAAGAAACAGAACACTGACTACTTATTTTAGGGCTTGCCAACCTCAGAACCGCCTGAGTTGCTTTCTCTGCAGCACCAAACCAGGGATCTAGGTGTGGCAGTAAAATTTCTGGATGATATTTGTGGTGTTTCTGTTATCTTCACATGCTCCCAGTTACAGCTTGTGATTCTCAGTGTGCAGGTCTGTCCTTTGTATATCCAACTTCCTAAAGGCTTCAGTCTGTTGCTGTGCCCAGAGATCATTTTTAAACCCAGATATTTCCCAAAGCAGCCCAAAATCATAAGATCACTTTTTTCTGCCCAGGTTGAATCTTGTACGTGTAATGAAGGAGATCCCACCTGTATCTTGACGTTCTTCCCCTCAGGTTTCAACACACAGCACGTGGGGTTTGGGGGTTTTTTTTGGGAGGAAGGTCCTGTCTCCTCCCACATCAGAGTTTCCAGCTCTTTTTATGATGTTTAACTTTATGAAGGGACCCGAGTCTGTTCTGCTGAGACCAAAGAGCTGTTCAGTGTTAGAAATGCTGCATCACAGAAACTGTTGTGGCTTTAGGAGGAAGGACATACAAAGACTTGTGTCTTCCTCATCCGGACACTCCTTATTCCTCAGCTGTTTTTAAACACCCGTAGTAAATCTTCCTGAGTATTTCTGATGCAGCTGTTCCTGAATTCACAACTCCCAAGCATTCTTCCATCCCTAGAGTAAACCTTTCAGGTACTTAAAAGGGAGGGTGATAATGGTCCGTTCCCTTGCAATAAAAAAAAAAAAAAATCAAACCTGCCCATTTAGAGTCAGAAAGAAACTGCAAAATCATATTTTTCCACACTCCTAATAAATCAAAATAACTTAATTGTAGCAGATGTCAACATCAATCATACTAATTAGGCTGCTGTAGTAATAAGTGAATCAATAAAAGCTTAAGGAATGGTGGATGAGTACAGTTAATGAGCTCTTTACCTTTCTCTAGTAAGACTAGAAAATTCAGAAGGTGCATTCCGATGTCTTGGTGTGTTAAATTGTATGTATTGATATGGATTCCAACAGCAAAGCCCCAGTGAGATGCCTTCAGAGCTTTTCCTCCGAAACTAAGCTGTGTGGGTCAGACTCTGCTGCTGTGAGGCAAACAGTGCTTTTGAGTGTCACAAGGGAAAGTTTTTTTGAATCTGTTTCCACCCCTTGGAAAAAAATGTGATAGTTCTTGTTGATAATACTGTGGTGGGTTGACCTTGCCTGGTGCCCACCTAGCCACTCCTTCAGCCAGAGGGTGGGGAGAGAACACATTGGAAAGCTCTTTTGGGTCAAGGTGAGTACAGGAAGATCTCTCACCTGTGACTGACACAGGTAAAACAGTCTTGACTTGGGGAAGAACCTTTTCCTGAGATCCCACCTGACCCTGCCCTGACACAGCTCCAGCCATTCCCTGGGTGCTGTCCCTGGTCCCACAGAGCAGACATCAGTGCCTGCCCCTCCTCTGCCCCTCCCCAGGAAGTCGTCCCTGCCATGAGGTCTCCCCTCAGTCTCCTCCAGGTGGACACTCCAAGTGCCCTCAGTGTCCTCACACCTTCCCCTCCAGGCCCTTCCCCATCAGGAGGTCCCTGCTAATGAAATTATTTTCTGATTCCATGGCAATGACAACGTTAGTCTCCGTTGTTCTTCCTCCTCACACTCTTCCCCTGTTAGAGCATGGGATTCCTCCCACGGGAGACAGTCCTTCAACTTCTCCAGAGTGAGTCCTTTCCTGGGGTTCTCCTTGCTGGCAGCTTCTCTTTTATCAGCAGCACACCTTCTTGTTATGCAGCTTGGTAGGTTTTCCCACTGAATTTCACCCAGTTTTTGAGCCCATCCTGTTTTTCCAGGTGTTCCTCTATAGGGACAAGATCTATTCTTTTGCCATCCCCACGTTTCATCCGTGCACTACTCCTGCTTAAATCAGTGTCCCCCATGGAATTGTAAATCATTGCCCCTCCAAAATAAAACCAGTAGATCCTGTAGCTTGTATTCTCTTAAGGTATGAGTTACATGAGGTAAATGTGTTGCCCAGCTTCGCCTGCAGATCTGTCTGCTCTCCATATTGCTGTGCCACAACATATGTCTTTTTCATAAATGTACACATTTTTTTGAAAGTTTAGAAATGATTATATGAAATAATAGTAGCTAGATCTTAACTTGCTTTATGAAGTGTTGCTGTGTGTCTGATTTCACTGGCTACTCACAGCTTTCACCCTCCTGAAGATAGAAAAGTGGGATTTTAGGTAAAGTGTTTCTATTTCAGTTCAGCCTAAGAATGTGTAAAGGTTTTTTCAAAGCTTACCTCTACATCTTCTTTCCCTTTAAAGATTTTTTTTTCTGCTTTAATGACCACTGTGGCAACTGCTTCCTTTCCTTACCCATTATGGCAGGATGAAGCACATGTGGGCAGCCCACAGTGGGAAAACATCCCACAGTGGGAAAATATCCCACACTGGTCCTGCCTCTTGCTCTGCTTTGCCCACGAGCTGAGCAAACATTCTTCTTCTCCCATGCATGAATTTCCCCAAGTATAAACTGAAAATAAAGTGCATATTTGTTCATGCAGACTGTTTGTGCTGAAATAGTGACTGTGAAACTCAGCAATCCCTGAACACTCCGGCCTTTTGAAAGAGTGTGGTGTAACAGCTTCGGAATTCCCATGCAGTTAAGGGAAAGCCATCTCTGAAATGAATCCTAGTACATAATAGGCAATACTAAAGCAGCTCACAATTACTGTAATTTAACATTTAACTCACTTTCAGCTTATAGAAAAAAAAATCAAGAAGTAGCTACTTGTGCTGTGTACCTTTGTGCAGCTTCCATTAGAAAATGTACAAACAGCCTTGTTATGGGAGACACAAAAACACTTCCCTAAATGTCATATCAAGCTCATTACTGGGAAAATGAGAAAGCTTTCTAATGTGATTGCTCTTTCTTCATAACAAAGGCAAAAATCACCTGCTCCTCAGAGTCTAAAATGAGTTGTGATTGGAGTTGGATGAGCTGATGCTGATGAATATTCAACTCCACTGGCTCTGTGTGTGTTGGGGTGTGCTCAAATGTATAACTTTAATCTGCACTGATAATTTCTGTTCATCAGATGAAACTTTTTCTTCATAGAGTAACGGACTCCCAGGATGGTTTGGGCTGGAAGGGACCTTAAAGATCATCTCATCCCCCCCCCTGCCATGGGCAGGGACACCTTCCACTAGCCCAGGTTGCTCCAACCTGGCCTTGGACACTTCCAGGGATCCAGGGGCAGCCACAGCTTCTCTGGGCAACCTGTGCCAGGGCCTGCCCATCTTCACAGGGCAGGATTTCTTCCTAATATCCCATCTATCCCTGCCCTCTGGCAGTGGGAAGCCATTCCCGCTTGTCCTGTCACTACAGGGCCTTGTCAATATTCCCTCCCTTCCATCCCATCCTTAGAGATTCACCCGAAGCCCATGTCAAGCATGCACAAAGCAACCCACAGCCCAACTTTGGTGACTATTCAAAAAGGAAAAAAAAAATAATAAATTGCCACTGATAGAAATCTTGGTGTTTCTAAGTGTATCTTGAGTCCATTGAACTGTGTCTTCAGATTGCTCAACTGTGATTTGAGAAGAGCCCTTCAATTTCCAGAGAGATTAGGTTAGAATAACTAGATTTGTCTCCTTTGTGCTCGTACCAGGGATAAACCAGCCGGGCCACTCCGGAAATACTGCTCTGGGGAGAAGGACCTGGGGCACCTCCTGGGTGCTGCCACAGACCTGTGAGATTCTCATTTGCATGTCTTAGAAAGGGTGGAGGGGTGTTCAAATGACACATAAATCTGGAGAAACTGGACCTGGCAAAAAATTGGGATGAAAATGGAAAACCCTCAGTGACCATAAACTCATTGACCTCATTGTGGCCCTTCAGTATTGAAAGGGGACTTGTATAAATAAGATAGAGAGAAACTTTTTACAGGGATAGGCTGTGACAGGACAAGGGGGAACAGATTTAAACTTCAAAAGGAGAGAGTTACAT
The DNA here is from genome assembly GCA_013396755.1 of Sclerurus mexicanus. Lineage (NCBI taxonomy): Eukaryota > Metazoa > Chordata > Aves > Passeriformes > Furnariidae > Sclerurus > Sclerurus mexicanus. The sequence continues at coordinate 459,682 of VWZF01004985.1, forward strand.
TAGATGTCAGGAGGAAATTCTTTACTAAGAGGGTGGGGATGCACAGGATGGGCAGAGAAGCTGTGGCTGCCCCATCCCTGGAAGTGTCCAAGGCCAGGTTGGATGGGGCTTGGAGCAACCTGGGCTGGTGGAAGGTGTCCCTGCCCATGGCAGGGGGTGGCACTGGATGGGCTTGAAGGTCCCTTCCCAACCCAAACCATGCCATTGTCTCATTTACCTTTCATCACTCCTGTGTTCACTTTTGTCCAACCTCTTTTCCCTGATTATAAGCAGGATCCTCCCTCATCTGATGCCTTGGCTTAAGGGTAAAGGAACACAGTTATAAGACTGTAAGAAAAATAAACACATCTCCCAATAATGTGGAAGACAGAGCTGTATAAATTGTCAGTGATTGCAAGGCTTTTCAGGCAGAGCAGGAAATCTTTGAAAGCCTCTGCTTGGTTGGATTTTGCATGTTTTTCACATAATGCTTAAGGTGCTCCAAAAATACTTTCACAATATGGGATCTTCTAATTCAAAGCAGAAAAATTTCTGCTGTGACAATGAAAACTTTAGGGGAGTGCAAACCCCACTTGCAGTGTCTGATTCCAGCATCATCTATCACTTCAAGCTGTTGTGACTTCTCTCACTTCTGCCATAGTTTATAATAAGCTGAAAATAATAAGTATCAAGCAGAGTCAGAAGAAAATGCAGCCTAGGACAAAACTAATGTAATTAGGTCTGCCTGTGCTACCCATAGAAATGAAACTAGTAATAAAATAAGAATGTTATTTTCCATGGCATAATGGGCAACCTGCATATTTTAATAAGGCCTGGCTTAATGAGTTCAGAAGCAATGAAATCCTTTCCTGGTATTAGGAATACAGCAGAATTATATTTACCTCATGTGTATTTCTCCTCCAGTGTTAATTAGAAAAATAAAAGGAAAAATAGGCGAAACACTTTGGTTAATTTATCTATCTCAGAAACAAAAGTCATGGCTTATTTATTCTTGAGAAAATGATAAAACCCCTTATTAAACATATGTGACAAACACAGTACATTAAAACATTATGTTGTTTGCACTCTGAATGAAAGAAAGAGATTAACGAGCTGTAATATAACTAATGAGCTGCAATATAATTAATGAGATGTAATATAACCACGCAGGACAGGTGCCCTCTGTAGAATATGGCCTAGCCAGGATAAAGCAGTATTTTTACATTAAAAATCAATGCATTTGTACAGCCATTTGTGTTCCTTAAACTGAAGTAACCTACTCAGACTCCTGTTTTTTAAAAAGTGCCACTCTTTTTAGTTTGCTTCTTCCAGGAAACCTTTTCTCAGAGCTCCATCCTGCAAGTGAGACACGTGATGGGATGATCTTTAAGTCTTTGATACTCCCTACATTTTACAAATTGTTAAAATTCCCTTTTCCTAACTGAAAAAAAAAATAATCAGGCAATTCTCAGTCTATGGGAAGAAGGAATAGAGCTAATCTGAACATTTAAGTACTGCAAGAGAAAAAATAACACATTTTTTTGGTGCTGCCAGTGCCCAAATCCTGATCTGTTCTATGTTAGCAGAATGGAACATACCAGGAGCATTTTTGACCCTAAATCAAATCGCCCAATTTCATTTTTAATAACAAATAAGACTTTTCACAATATTTGACAATATTGGGGGTTGGATATTTCAAATGTTTAGAAGTAAACAAGTACCCACTTGTCATACAAATACAACTGGGTGATATTTGAAAATGCCAGATTTATACCTAAAGATTTTCCAGAGAACTCTTTCACTTTTTTGGGTTCAATTAGTTCCAAATAAGATTTGTACACAACAATTTCCAGACTTGTTTTGACCTGCTGTTCTCTGCTCTCGTGATCCTGGCAGTCGCACCGAAATGAGTCACATTTTCAGTATACCTTGAAATGAAGTGAAAAATCTCTCCCTCTTCTCAGGAAGAGAAAAATTAGGTTCTAAAACTGCCCTCTGTTCAACAAAACTGGTACAGATGGAGAGAGAGCAGCCTTGCTGTCTGCTTTTGGATTCTGTTTTGTCTTTCTTTCCATAAAAAGAAGATGTGGAACACGTTAACCTTGAAGTCTGACACATTTTCCTCTCACACTTGCACTCCTCCCAGAAAGCACACAGGTATTTGACCTTATCTTGCTCAGGTGCTCCATAACTCCAGACAGAGCCCGTGACAACCAGAGCTCTCCATGAGATGAGTGTGCTTTGACTTTTGTCACGGGAACCAGTTTTAGGGCTGAAATATTTCTCCAGAGAAGTGTCATGATACAATCCTGGCAGCTCATTTATTCTCCGTCTACCCCTCTTTCCAAGAGCATCTCTGAATGTATTCATGGACAATATTTCACCCTGAAAGTGCTTGCAAAGAATGTAGAACAGAGCACCCTGGTTTCACTCTGAAAAATATGTGGCTAAAATAAGCTTGTTCATTTGTTCAGCATTTCCAGCACTGTTAGTTACGGCTCCGCAATGAGACTCTTTTACCCATGGTCTTGTCAAGGAAGACATTGCAGAAAAAAATAACAATGCTCATTAATTGTGCTTTAATTTCCACCTATCCAAATACAGTTACATTGGACTGAGGCAGCCAGCATCAGAAATTAACTCTCCTATGACATGTTGCAAAGATTGAAGATTTTTTAGGGGGAGGGAGAAAGAGGGTTATTAATGGTTTTAGTTTAGGAATAAGAAAATGCATGTACCAGTCTGTTCTTTGGCCATTCTCTAAAGCGTGTTGCTGAGAGAAATTGTTTTTTCTCACTTCTCCTTCTTTCAGAACTCAATTATATAAACTGCAGAAGGCTTGCTTCCTGAAGAGTCATCCACTGAGAGCCCAACTCAATGACTTGTGTGTAATAAAAGATGAGAGCTCCTCTGGACTTCATTTAAAGTTTGCAGCTCAAGAGGCTGGAAACTTGCTGTGTCTTTGCTCTTTCCTCGAGTATTCCCAAAAGCTCAGATCTCAATAGATCACTTGGGAGCTTGAAATGATATGTCTGTTGCCTACAAACCTTGGAGCAGAGAGGAGGGAAATTGAGGTCTCGACCTGCCCGTCCAAGTCTGCATGGAAAAGGCCACTCACCAAATGCCATCTATATTAGAATCTCTCCTGCTTATTTCAGTTTGTTGGTAAATTACATGTTCAGTAACTGTTGTCCTTGAAGTCTCTCCAAGACTTGCTGAACCTCCGCGTTAACCTTTCACCAGCCTGAAAATCGATCATTTATTTCTGCTCTTTGTTTTCTGCCTCTTTGAGCTGGTTTCTAATCCACAGCACACCTTTACCTCTCACCTCAGGACTACTTACTTCCTACAGCAGCCTTCTGGGCAGGACTTTGCTGAGGGCTTTTTAAAACTCCAGACAAATTACACCTCCCATTTCGCTCCAGTTGCTCTTTTCCCGCTGTTCTAGAGATTACAGCTGAGGTGTGTTGTGCACTGCTGAGTTCTCAGTCAGCACAGCCAAACCATCAGCCATCCTTCATGGGTGGGAACTGGGGAAACACAGAATCAGAGAATCATTAAGGCTGGAAAAGGTCTCCAAGATCATCCAGTTCAGCCTTTAACCAAATCCCACCATTTCCACTAAACTATGTCACCAAGTGTCACATCCACTCTGTTTTTAAACACTTCCAGGGATGATGACTCCAACACTACCTTGTTCCAATGCTTAACTACTCCTTCAGTGAAGAAATTTTCCCTAACACCCAACCTCAACCTCCTCTGGTCCAGCTAAAGGCCATTTGCCCAGGAGGGAGCAGAGCTCAGAGCAACAAAGGTAAAGAAAGAAGCAAATTGTACCTGATGAATGACCTCTCCTCCTGGTGAAATAAGACCTGTTGTTTCGGATCAGATATGTTATTTTCTCTGAGAAAACAAGAAGTTGGAGTGCTCCTTGGAGCCCACACACAGCCGAAGGTTTCTTCTGCTTGATTATAGCACAGGGAAGGATAAGACACCAACAGAAACCATCAGGAGTCCTTTCAGCATGATAGTGGGATATATTTGTGGACAAGGACTAAGACAGGTCAGATTAGTTTAAAGCACAGGGGTTTAACTTCTCGAAGTTTTCCAGTAGAGTTTAAAAATAAGAATTGTAGCTATTCAACACCAAACCACTGCTGTAAAGGGGGAAAAAACCCCAAAAGATTAAAAGAATGGAAAAAAAATAGGTTTCTTGTTCTGTGTATTACAAATCTGCCCCCAAAACAGCAAGGACAAGGGGTCCTGAAATATTTTCCTTTGCTGTAATCAGTGGCATGCCTTGCTTGTCTCCAGAAATCTGGAATCCTGATGGCCACATTCAGCCAGGAGACCACCCAGCTGTGAGCTACTGCCCTGGGAGTAAGTGTGGAGTTAAGGAGTAAAGAAGCAAAAAAGGGTATTTATTGATTGTCACACCAGTGAAGGTGAAGTACTTTGTGGAAACTCCCTTTGGGTAGTTTTAGGGGATTTCAGTGACATTGTGACACTTCAGAACTTAGATAAAAAGCTCAGATCCCATTCCTTCCTCCAGTCTGGACCAGAAGCCACCAGGAGTTGCCCATTTCAGAACGAAGAGCTCTGGTGTATCTCAGCAGCCAGCACAAGGTGTGCCCTCACCTGAGGGAGGAGCACAGAAAGGCAAAGCACCCATTTCTGATAAACCTGAGAGAGATGCCATTTCCCTGAGCTATTTTTGCACCCAGCCCTCAAATTCAGGATGAATTTTCCCAAAGCTTTTTCCTTCCCAAGGCGTTCCATCCAACCTCCCAGCCTCCCATTTTCTGACTGATAGGTCCCTTCGCAGGAAAGCAGCAGAAACACTCCTATTTTTATCCTCACATTAATGGCTGTGCTGCTTGCTCCACATCCTTCCCACCTGCCAAACCTTTCCAAAGGGCCATGAAAACACTGGGGCTGGCACATTCCCTGCCCTGTAACTCTGTCCCTCTCTGATTAGTGCTTTGTCATTTGGCACAGGCAGGTGTCACAGGGAAAACAAGCAGCTTGCCCAGCACTAACATCATTGAAAGCTGGATAAGCAGCATGCTGGCTTCTGTGAGCACTTAAACCAGGGTGTTTCTCAGCTTGTTGACAGGGCTGGGAGAAGTTCTTTATTCTGCTAGTGTATTTTTTATCATGTCTAGTGTACCCATTGCTCCAGTTAACCCATTCTCACACGTGCTCCTTATCCTGATCCATCACTTTTCCCAGACAATCACAGAGAAAGGACAGGAATTATGAAAGCTTTTCTCTCCCCTCTCCTGCTGTTCACTCTCCACAAGCAGGCAAAACATTCTTGGTCTCTCCGAAAGGATGGATGGTCTGTTACAAAGATCTTCTGGGATAAGCTGATGGAAACACCCTAATTACCTTTCCCTATTTTCTCCCAATTTTTCTAGGCCTGTAGAGGAATTTGGCATTTCTGGTACTAATGCCAAGATAATCATGGCCTGAACTGGTGACACTGGTGCAGTCCTTGAAGCCCTACAAGACCTCACTGGCTCTGATGCCCCCAGTGTCCCCTTTCAGTCACCCCTGAAGCCTGGCCATCTCTCATGGAACTGCCCTTTATGTGGCTGAAAATCCAGTCACCTCTCACAGCTCTGTTGGACGTTTTCCTTGCCTTGTTAAGCTTCTTTTCCACGCTCAGCAGTTCCCCATGTCCTATCCAGTGGTTTTCCACACCCTGCGTGGTTGGCACAGCTGAGAGCCAGGACCTGATCAGCATCTTACTTCTAGTTGGTAATTGTGTTCAGGAGCTATTTGGTAAAAATCAACACATTTTGTAGGATTGCTTAAAGAACCTTTTCCTGTTAAAGCCTGAGAAAAAAACCCACCTACTGGTTTCTCCATTATGAGACACTTGTTATTGTGTTCTCAGCACGGTTTAGTTTGGAGGAAAAGATTTCTTATTTTCCCTGGAAATGCAGCTAAGACAAGTAGATACAGAGAGAGAACTCGACTGAGGACATTCAGTCTATGTGTTCTTTATCAATATTTAAATGTCTTTCAGGAACAGGAATAGTTCAGTGTTATTCAGCCTCTAACCCAAGAGCCTTCATCTTGACATGTGGTTCAATTCCAGCTCCTCATGAGGGGCAGTGGAGGGGCCACTGAGCTCTTGTCTCTCGTCACCAGTGATGGGACCTGGGGGAGCAGCTGGAGCTGTGTCAGGGCAGGGTCAGGTTGGATCTCAGGACAAGGTTCTTCCCCCAGAGGGTGGTGGGCACTGACCAGGCTCCCCAGGGCAGTGGGCACGGCCCCAAGGCTGCCAGAGCTGCAGGAGGGTTTGGATGATCCTCTGGGGCACAGGGTGGGATTCTTGGGGTGTCTGTGCAGGGCCAGGGGTTGGACTGGATGGTCCTTGTGGGTCCCTTCCAGCTCAAGAGATTCTGGGATTCTATGTTTCCTATTTAGTTGCTGGACATATACAGGACACCCCTTTTTTGGATGAGTTCATTCAGGCACTGCGAGTCAGGCACACAGAAACTCTGCAAGCAGGACATGCAGGACTTCAAAATAAAACCATTTTTTATTGCCTGGCACACACAGAAAACAGGACAAGGACTCTGAAACTCTTCGGGAGAGAACAGGTGGTCCATCTGCAACTCCTGGTGTTGCTGAGCAGCCACTCTCCCCCAGCTCCATCACAGACAATCCCAAGGGCTTGAGTTGGGAATCTGGCAGCAACTGGTCCCCACCAACCTCCCTGGTTTGTCCCCCGGTAAGCGTTTAATCCCTCTTTATGGCAGTGATTTTCCCCTGGAATCCTTGAGCTCCCGGCATTGCCCATCTCAGCTGAGTGACCTCTCGCTGCAGTTTCAGCTCTCTCACCTTCCTGCAGGCTTTTCCTAGCCCAGGTTTCCCAGCTCAGCAATTTCAGAGGCTCTGTGTCTTTGGCTTTGTGTCCCTCCTGCAGGGAGGGAGTTTCGGCAGAACTCACCAGTGAGTCACAGTTTCACTTCAGCAAGAGGTGGGGAAAGAAGCACCACCGGGGAGGGTGGCAGGAGCAATATTGGTGGGGATGCCAGAATATAAATCACAATCCTTGCACTAAAGTAGTCCCAAGGAAATGTATCATAACTGTAATGGTAAATGACTGAGAAAGTCAAATTAGATGCTAAATACATAGAAATGTTTACTTGAAAATTGACTAGAAATATCTTCCCGCAATAGATATTTTTTAAAAAAGCAACTTAACCCTAAGGTGTCATTACCTGGAGGCAAAATCCTTGCTCTTACTATGAAAATGCTGATTTTGAAGCTACTTATTAAAAAAAAAATGATATTGTGCTGTTACTCTAAATAACTAGAAATAGATTTACATGCACGAACCTCTTTAGAATTGTTGGGATGACAATCTGTTCATTTTGCAAGTGAGAAATAAGTGCTCATAGTCGGACTGCAAGGTCAGAGCTTTCTCATTTCTTTAGGGAAGCAGAATCTGCCATGTATTTGGACACTAATCTTATCCCTTAAGTCCTACTGTGCTGTAGGACTTCCGAGCTTTATTTAGGGGGGTACTGGATTGATTTCCAACCTGATGGGCTAAGTCATCCTTTCTTCAAGTTGCTGTAGGATTTTAGGGAAACACTGCCCTTTCACTGTCCTGTTTGTCTGAGGCACACAGGGAACAGAAAATTAAGACACATGTGCACCTCAGCAGACCAGTGAGGTTGGGTGGTTAAACAGATTTAAAAGGTGGACACAGAAGCTGCTTATTTTCCAACCAGAAATTTGAAGCCATCATTGCACTTCCCTGGCTGGGGAGGGAAAAAGCAATTGTTAGTGCTTTGTAATTCCACGTGAATTCATTTTGGGTTTGTTTTTATGGCCCTCTGGAAAATAACTCCCAGAGAGCTGGGAGAGAGGGTTTTACTCTCCTGGTTCTTGTCTATATCTCAAGTGACAGGAATGGTAAGTGGCAGGGCTGTGATTGGAATGAAGAGGACGAGAGTCAGGGTCGTCATAAAGTATTTATAACAGCAAGTTGTGTGTTTTCCCTGTCACAGAAGAATGGATGGGCAGGCAGCAAAGCTGAATTAAGTTAAAAATATGAAATGTCACTGGGTGTTGAGAATCCTTGGTGCTGCTTGAATAAACAAAAAGGAAGGACAAAAGTGTCGCAGAGGAAAACATCATCGTTTCTGCCTTTCTGGTGACTGCTGAACTTATTCTGAATTTAAAGTTGCACATTTTGACCTCTGTTTTTTCTGGTGCTTCAGGTAATGCCCCTCTGAGCCTCAATTAACACGGGTTAAGTAAGTGTTTTACTGAAACACCAGCTGGGAGGGAGAAAAGGGAACCCAAACTTTGAATTTTTGTGTATTGAAAAAATCATGATGAAAATGTTTTAAACTCTGGAGCTATTAGTCTTGTAAGATCTTAAAATATTTGACTATTTCAAAGCCAGGCAGCATTGCAGTAATTATAAATAACCATGCTGCACTAAATAATAATTCTATAGTGCATTCCAGCACACTTTATATTGTAATTATTGGAACTCCACCATATGCTGCAGTATCAAAAATAATTGGGATAATGGGCCTTAATTACTATTTACCCATTTTTTAGAGCTGTTATTATGAGCCCTGTAGACTTTCTATTTTGGCATATACTATCTATTTTAATTTTTTTTAGCATTTATTTAGGAAAACATTTTTATTTTTTAGGAAAAAAAAGTGTTTTGTAAAACACAAGTATAATTAAACTTGTGTTGCTGAAGGGATTGAAATTCCCTTTTCATGACAGTGGCATAATAGTTTTCCTGGTTTCTCTCTACACACACTCTCCCTGAAATTGTAGGGGGCACAGGCACCTCAGAAGGATAAAAACATGGATATTAAGACATGGATCTGGGAGAATACAGAGATTATCAGTTTAATTATCAACTCCATTCTCGTGGAAAACTTGCTGCTTGTTACTTGTTAAGGTTTTTCATAAAGGTCTTAAAGATTGTGTATCAGTTGGGCATTCCAAGCTTCCCAGAGGGATTCCAGAACTCTGAAACAAATATTGTAATCATATGACGATAAAACAATTATCTCAGGATATTCCCAAGCCATTTTTAATTGAGTATTTTGATAATCAGGAAAGAACTGCTCACGTTGGTCACTCCTCTGTGATGATTTTGCTTACATATGACTGCTATTGTGTACATAATATTTTCTGAATATTCCTATGTTGTATTTTTAACAGTACATATTCAGAGAACATTAAGTAGGTGTGAAGACAGTCGCAGGTTCAGAAGAGAAGTGATTCACAGTCCGTAGCAAAATCTGGGAGGAGAACTGAGGCAAAAGTGTTTGGTGATTCCTATTGAATATTCAGATTTCTGCAAAAACATGCAAATGAGGAACACCAAAGCCCAATCAGCCACAATGTGCTGGCTCACGCTGCCAGGTGTTGCTCTCCTGACAGCCCAGCAGGCCAAAAATGCCAGTTTTGATTAAAACCCGTTATCTAATACAGATCAGAGGAAAGCCAGACGACAAAAACGAATTCTAAACTTTGAGCCCTGGGTTCGATGGACTCGGCAATGAGTGATCCACTTTTCTCCTCAGGGGATTAGCAGAAGATCTGGCATTACCTGTGAATATGTTCTGCTCTTCGTTTCTATTATTGCATTGTACTGCCAGGTATTAGATAATCTGTTTAGTTGGAAAATGTGTATGCTTTGGGCAAAGCAAGGATTTTAACAGCAGTTAATTCCTTAATCAGGGCAAAATTGCAATATAATTAATTACATCCTGAACTTGTCAGGGATTTCTGCTCGTGCTCCATAAAATACTTTACCCATGTCTTCTGCCTTAATTTTCTTGGGAAAAAGGTAGTCATTTAAAAGAGAAAGTGTTGTGGTCAAGCAGAGGAAATGCTGAAGGAGAGCACACCAGAGCTGGATTTTATTCGTAGAATTGTCACTGATGGAGCAATTTCATCCTTAATTTTATCCCCCTGTGCTTTCTGTCTCCTAATCCATTCACTATTCTCTTGGCTATTTAGACTGGAAACGCTTTGGAGCTGTCCCTGCTCTTACTTTGGAATTCATCCAAGGCTTAGTCCTTGCTACAGAATTTTGCCTCAGTTTGACATCCAAAACTAAGAAACTATGACAAAAAGGATGCTCAGAATCCAACTTCATCAAATTTCCTTTGCCAAAAGTCTCTTTTCCAGGAGGGCTTGGCTAAAAAAGAAAATAAAAATGCTTTCTTTTGGCTTTTATTCATTTTTCTGCCAGTGATGCTACTGGAGCTGATTTACTTCCCCTTGTACTCCCAACAGGGTGCCTGCTCTTCCTCTTGGAAGTGCAGATCCATATTCCTCCTGTCGCCCAATCTCTATGGAAAAAAACTCAGCTACAGTTCCCAGATTCCCAGATATGTCTATTTTGTGGAGGCTCCTGCTGGGTCAGGATTGTGTTCTGTTGTTCCCTGGAGGTTTCCCTGGACTCTGTAGTTGACAGCAGGGATTTCCCTGAGGAGTTTGGGATGAAGTCTCATTCTACACTTAATTTCTATTTGGAGGCATAACTGGCAGTGTTGTTGCTGGTGAATTCCTGTCACTGGAAAACTTCCTTTGTGTAGCTGGAATGTTGGTGCTTATTGCTAAGATAAGCAATTATAAGCATTTAACAGTCTTGTAGGTAATGGATCCTTTAATTCACCAATCACAGCAGCAGAACCTGAGCCAGTGAGCAAGGAACTGGGGAAAAAATTCCCATGGAATTCAAAGACTTTTTTTGTTGGAGGTCACAAAACTTCCCAGCCCAAGGAGCTCACCGTGTGCCCGATGCCCACCTTGTGCCCCAGCCCAGAGCTGTGAGTGCCACGGCCAGTCCTGCTTTGGGCACCTCCAGGGCTGGGCACTCCAACCCTCCCTGGGCAGCCCCTTCCAATGCCTGGCCACCCTTTCCAGGAGAAAATTCCTCCTGATTTCCCACCTGCCCCTGCCCTGGCACAGCTCTCCTCCCTTCCCTGGACACGCTCCAGGACCTCAAATGTTCAGTCTCATGACTCATTTGGTTGGTGTTCAGTCACATGTCCTAAAACTAATAATATTAAAATAAATTCAGGCTATATGGAGATTAAACCAGATAAATCAGTGTTAATATGGTCTGAATTTGCATATTTTGTTTGCTGTATTTATTCGATACTGCAATAAAATCCTAATGGAATTTGCCCTTCAAAAGGATAAATCCAGACTTACATTGTTAATGATAACGCAGAATTGTGATTCAAAGAAGTCACTTAATTTTTTATTGTTTATTACTACTTAGTGTTTTAATGAGATATAATTGTATTATTATTAATACAGAAACTTCATTGTCAGTTATAAGGACAATGTTCATTATTTGTAACTGGCATCACGATGTGCTGAAAAACAAAGAGTATATTGATGTTCTTTTACTTCTGATTAATGTTTTGTAATTAAAGAGATTGCTTTCTTAAGACAAATATAACTGATGAAGAGACAAGAATTCAGGGATACTCTGGAAAAGAAATATACATTTCCATTTAAATTGAGTTATTTCCTTACACATTTTAAATGACAAAATATACATTTTGCACTTATAAATTACAAGCGTGTAATGTTTTCAAAAAATACTGTCCTTCCACTCAGCTGAGAGGTAGAAATGGATTTGACATATAAAATATATTATATATAAAACATACACTCTATCATAGACTGTAAGAATTAATTCCTTTTGCTCTGTAACAAGCTTAATTTAATTATATTAGTGAAATATTAGAACCAATACACCTACAGCAAACACCCAGAACCTGAGGCAACAACCAAGAAAAGCAGTGGCTGCAGGAGCACAACATCTGAACAAACTCGCAATGCAACACAACTCTTGCCGATTTGGAATGTGTGTGCCCTGAGAAGAAATTTCCTCTCCTCTCTTCTTCTGGCACTGCTTAACCCCTGAATTAAAGAATTTATAACGTATGTATAATATAATATAATATTTTGGTTGATGCTCTGAGTACTGCAGGTGATGTGATGTGTATTGGAACTATCGACCATGGGCTGCACTGGATTTTCCCTCAATGAAAATGCTACACTTTTATTTATTTTTTTCCTAAAACTCTTCTCTATCTTAAACCAAAAAAAAAAAAAAATGGTATTTTTGGGTGGTCTCGATAGGAATTGTGGAAGTAATCACTCAGATCAGTTGCCAGGGAGGATCCCTGGAACTGCTTCACAGCAATGAGTCCAAGAGCCATGAAAAGTGATTTTAATACATCGGGACTTTGCAAAATGAAAAGGCTTCCACTTCTCAGATAAAATTGTAGAAACACTATTGCTGTGACTCTTGCAAAGAGAAAGGATAATTTATTTCCCCTTATCCGATGCCAGGTTTGTAACTAACACGAACCTGTTTTTTTTTTCTCTCTCTCTGACATATACAACTATGAAATAATTTGAATATGTCTGGGGGAAAAAAAGAATGGTAAAGTGCAAGTGATCAAATTAAAACACAAAGTGTAAAACAAAATTCAGCTGACGGGTTTAGAAAAAAAGGAATTACAGTTATTGTTGAACCATGTAAGATTACAGCCTTTCAAAGCTCAAATTGATAAAGTCAGAGAAATCCTAATTTTCCTTCATTTTTTAACTCAGATACATCACTGAAACATATACATGAAAGTAATTCAACAATTTTCAGTACCTCTAGAAATGTCTTTTATGTTTCTACTAAACTTGGTTAAAGAATTTGAAATTTTTTTTCATGCAACTTTGTCTTCTGTTTGCCTTTCTTGTTGTATTTTGTTTTGGGGAGAAGAGCCATGCTCAGTTTTTAAGAATATTTATGAAGTGTGATTATTTGAAGAGATAGGACATTTTGACATAGGACATTTTATTAAAGCCTTTTCTCTGGGAAAGGCAAATTAAAAGAAGCAAATTAAACTCACAGAAATATCACCTTCTTCAGAACATTTGAAAAGGGCAATGAGAAATATAAACTGCAAAGAAATGGAGATGTTGTACAAGGCAAACTATTTGTTTTTTTTTTCGTTTGCTTTGTTCTCTGGCTGCATTGAAGAGGTGAACATCAGCTCTAAATGCCCCAATATCCTACAGGTTCCTGGAGTGGGTTATTCAGCCAGCCTTCCATTCATTTTGTATAGAGGTTAATTTCTTTTTATATATATTTTTTTTTCCCAAAGGATAAAACTTCAGAGAAAAGCATTTAAGACCTTTATAGAAACTGCCATCCCTGAAAATAGGATTGCCCTCACCTATGGAAGTGGCATCTCCAATCCCCAGTGGTGCCACAGCTACAGCTTGAACTCTTTCAAGAGGAGGTTATCGCTGAGAAAGGGTGAGAAGAAACATATTTCGCTCCTAGTGGAAATATTTATTTGCTGCTGTCTTCTAATATATGACCTGGTTTCCAAATGCTTTTTATTACAGCACTTAATTTGCATTAATTGCATACTCAACTTAGAAAGTATATTTGGGCTTGTAGCAGTTGGTGGAGCAAACGAAGTGTTTTAATTATTGTTTGCAGCTTAACGAGTGCCCTGGGTGATATTTCTGTGACGACTGATAGGGAAGGATCCCCCTTCTGCTCTTCCATGGGCTGCTTGGGGTCTAGTGGAAACCACTGGAGGAAGCAGGGGAGCTTCTTCTTTCCTGGTCGTCCCCAAACCTTGGGCGACTGGGGCAATCAGAGCGAAACATTGCACTTGGGAACACAGGAAAGACACACTTTTGTGGTGCTGGAAAGAGCAAAAGGAAATCCAACACAACTCCGAAAGCCCCAGGAAGACTCCTGGGCTGGGCATGTGCCTGGGAATCAGAACCCACCTACAGAGATGCATCAGGCAAATGGAACACAATGACAAACCTTATTTTTATACTGTTTTCATCAGCACTTCTGTGTTTTTCTGGTTTATAAACAAGATGACTCTAACTTTTGTTCTGCTACAATCTGATTAGTTTATTTCTTTTTATGTTCCAGGCTCTTCTGTGTCTTGGATGGAATATTAAACTTAAATAAAGATAAAACAGGTGGATAAACCTTGAAGGTCTGGGAGACGTAAATGTGCTGTCACAGTCACACATTGACCAAAGGAAGTGGTTGTGTGGGAAGGGTAAGAAAGCAAACACACACAGAGAACTCTTAATTTACTTTTCTGGTTATAATTGTTGACTTAGAATCCCAGAATCTCCTGAGCTGGAAGGGATCCACAAGGACCATCCAGTCCGACCCCTGGCCCTGCACAGACACCCCAACAATCCCACCCTGAGCCCCAGAGGATCCTCCAAACCCTCCTGGAGCTCTGGCAGCCTTGGGGCTGTGCCCACTGCCCTGGGGAGCCTGGTCAGTGCCCACCACCCTCTGGGGGAAGAACCTTGTCCTGAGATCCCACCTGCCCCTGCCCTGACACAGCTCCAGCAATCCCCTGGGTGCTGTCCCTGGTCCTCACAGAGCAGAGATGGAGCTGCAGCCCCCACTGAGCTCTGCCCTCAGTCTGCTCTTCTCCAGCTGGACACCCCAAGTGCCCTCAGCCACTCCTTGCATGGCCCCTCCAGACCCTTCACCAACTTCAAAGCCCTCCTTTGGACTCTCTAACAGCTTTAGATCTCTCTGTCCCCAGTTCCTCAGCGTCCAGGGAGGACTCTCAGTGCAGACCCAGCCCCAGGGACCAGCGAGGTGACCTCATCTGGCCAAGTTCCACACAACATTCCAGACCGACTGGATATCTGCTGGTCCCTGCAGACACACATAGTGACAGCAAGCGAAGCAAGCTGCCAGCTTGATAATTCAGTGGCCAGCCAAGCTGTTTCCTAAGTGCATCCTCTCTAAATTGATACGATAGCTTGTGGAAGCTCAGCCTCCTCTAGAGGCGCTGCTGAGCCAGAAGGATGAGCCCCCTCAGCTCAAAGGTACCACTGGGCAACATAAAGGCTTCGATTGGATGCAGGACACTTGGATATTGCGATATTGATATTGCTTCCAGCAGTCACCCCTCAGGAAAACACTTCCATTAATGACCTGCCTGTTAAAAAAAAAAAAAAAAACAAAACAGAAAAAAAAAGAAGAAAAGATAATCTTCTTTGGTTTTGCTGAGAATAAATACCAATAAACTTCAACTGAGGGGCTCCTCCTGACCCAGTTCTCTGCCATTAATTCAGTCTCTGCATGTGTGTGTGTTTTTATAGTGTTTGGCACCTAAACTCTGCTAGCAGTGTCGTGGGGAAAGTCATTACAGTCCTATTTCTTGGTAAGTTAGTTTTTCTATTGCATCAACACTTATATTTGAACTTTTTAATTATATAACCCACTTCCCTGGTAATTTAGTTTTTCTAATGCATCCACACTTATATTTGGATTTTTTAATCGTATAACCCGCTGCATAAGTCTCCTCAAGAGTCAAACTACTGGACCTGAGGGAATGGCTGGAGATGTGCCAGGGCAGGGGAAGGTTGGATCTCAGGAAAAGGTTTAATAAATCCAGCTCAGGATACTCCGTAATTCCACAATTCTGTGAATCACTCCACTCCACTTCCCCCAAATTGTTTTATTCATTCATTGGATTTGCAGAAAAACCCCTTTGGAGGATGCCAGTGCGGAATGTGAGGCCGTGCACGGAACGACCCTGTGCCTTTTGGCTTTTTGGTTTCCTCCCGTAAGCTTCTGTAGCCATTTAATTAATCCTTTTCTCTGACATACAGGGAACATTGCCAAGGAAAGATACTTAATTCTAATATCGGGAGAACAGATGTCTCCCTGTTATTTGGTTTCAAATAAGAGGTTTCTATTTTCTTGCATTATTGTGCTGAACTTAAAAGATCAGGGCTTGATGAGATAACACATATAATTATCAATCAGAAACTGCAGCAACTGCACTGAAAAGCATAACCATGAGAGAAAGGTGAAGAATTCTTAAGTAATGTTTTCGGTTATTTTTAAAGTGTCTTCTTTTTATTCAGCAGATTTCAAAGCAAACTTCTATCTTCAGCACAGTAAATACTGACTAAAACATGCCATTTAAATTTTAAATGAAATTACGTGTAAATATAATGTTTGGTATTGGGATTTTATGAAAAGAGAAGGAATCAGAAAATGCAGAGGTGAGCCTTTTGAATAGGGAGTTTATTCAGAAATATGAGTATTCATAAGCACGGGGTGAATAATCATAGTTTAGCCATCATTGCAATCTCCTGTTTGTTCACAGCATGAAATATCCTGAGGAATAAATGTGCAATATTATGGTGAGAAGGTCATAATGTGAGAGAGAGTCTCTCCAAGAAAGGATTTTATTCCTTTATCTGTCGACCTATGAAGTAATACACTAAATGAAATATTAAAAACTACTCATTTATACGGTGGTAGGATAAAACTCTTGGAATATTTCACAAGATAATCTTCTTAGTATTGAAACAATTAATTATGGAAATAAATGATGAAAGGAAAAGTTTATTTTTAGTTTGTGTTGCCACTGCAAAGAGCATGTGGTAAGTTGAGTCACTAGATCATTTTATCTCAGCCTTAAACCCCACCTTCTGGACTATCAGCAAGAACTCTTCCTTGCTGTCGTATTTCTGCTGTAGCCAAAATTTTGTTGCCTTCATTTTGGGCTTAATCAATGGGGTATGTTGCAATAGAATTTGTAATAACTATATTTCTATTTGTTGTGGTTTCTTCTCCCATTGCAGAAGTGTTACTAGAGTCTTGGAAATCAAGAAAAAATATTAATTCCAGCAGTCATTATTGTGACTTGGTGTAGTGGTTTAACCCCAGCACCCCAAGCCCCTCACACTGTCCCCTCAGTGGGAAGGAGGGGAGAATAAAAGCTGGAAAACTCATGGCTTGGCATAAAGGCAGTTCCACAGGGAAAGCAAACACTGCACACAAGCAAAGCAAAGCAAGGAATTTCTTCCCTGCTTCCCAAGGGCAGGAGGTGTCCGGTCCCTCCAGGAAGGGGTACTTGGGAAGAGAAGCACGATCACTCCAAACATCCCCCTTCCTCCTTCTCCCTCACTTCACACCCTGAGCGAGCTGTGCCATGCTCTGCAGTGTCCCCTGGGGCAGTTTGTCCCCTGTCCCAGCTCTGTCCCTGCCCACAATGAGGGACAGGAAAGGCCTTGGCTTTGACAGAGCCATCTCTGTGACCTCAGCACAAACCCAAACACAGCCCACACCAGCCCCTGACAGGAAAATTCCCTCCATCTCAACCCAGCACAGCTGGGCACAGCCAGGAGGGCAGAGTGGCACAGGCACAGGGAGTTCTGGAGAGCAGGGAGAGCATGGGGTCTGAAATGTCACCAGAATGTCACCAGCAAGCCTGCCAGGAGTTCTGGAGAGCAGGGAGAGTGTGGGGTTCGGGATGTCACCAAGATGTCACCAGCACAGCTGGGCACAGCCAGGAGGGCAAATGACACAGCCCAAGGGAGTTCTGAAAAGCAGGGAGAGCATGGGATCCGAGATGTCACAGGGATGTCACCAGCACAGCTGGGCACAGCCAGGAGGGCAGGTGGCACAGCTGCCAGGGAGTCCTGAAGAGCAGGGAGAGTGTGGGATCTGGGATGTCACCGGGATGTCACCGAGATATCGAGATATCACCTGCACAGCTTCCAGGGAGTTCTGGAGAGCAGGGAGCATGTGGGGTCTGAAATGTCACCGANGGCACAGCTGCCAGGGAGTCCTGAAGAGCAGGGAGAGTGTGGGGTTCGGGATGTCACCAAGATGTCACCAGCACAGCTGGGCACAGCCAGGAGGGCAGGTTGACACAAACCCAGGGAGTTCTGGAGAGCAGGGAGAGCATGGGATCTGAGATGTCACAGAGATGTCACCAGCACAGTTTCCAGGGAGNCTGCACTGAAAAGCATAACCATGAGAGAAAGGTGAAGAATTCTTAAGTAATGTTTTCGGTTATTTTTAAAGTGTCTTCTTTTTATTCAGCAGATTTCAAAGCAAACTTCTATCTTCAGCACAGTAAATACTGACTAAAACATGCCATTTAAATTTTAAATGAAATTACATGTAAATATAATGTTTGGTATTGGGATTTTATGAAAAGAGAAGGAATCAGAAAATGCAGAGGTGAGCCTTTTGAATAGGGAGTTTATTCAGAAATATGAGTATTCATAAGCACGGGGTGAATAATCATAGTTTAGCCATCATTGCAATCTCCTGTTTGTTCACAGCATGAAATATCCTGAGGAATAAATGTGCAATATTATGGTGAGAAGGTCATAATGTGAGAGAGAGTCTCTCCAAGAAAGGATTTTATTCCTTTATCTGTCGACCTATGAAGTAATACACTAAATGAAATATTAAAAACTACTCATTTATACGGTGGTAGGATAAAACTCTTGGAATATTTCACAAGATAATCTTCTTAGTATTGAAACAATTAATTATGGAAATAAATGATGAAAGGAAAAGTTTATTTTTAGTTTGTGTTGCCACTGCAAAGAGCATGTGGTAAGTTGAGTCACTAGATCATTTTATCTCAGCCTTAAACCCCACCTTCTGGACTATCAGCAAGAACTCTTCCTTGCTGTCGTATTTCTGCTGTAGCCAAAATTTTGTTGCCTTCATTTTGGGCTTAATCAATGGGGTATGTTGCAATAGAATTTGTAATAACTATATTTCTATTTGTTGTGTTTTTTTCTCCCATTGCAGAAGTGTTACTAGAGTCTTGGAAATCAAGAAAAAATATTAATTCCAGCAGTCATTATTGTGACTTGGTGTAGTGGTTTAACCCCAGCACCCCAAGCCCCTCACACTGTCCCCTCAGTGGGAAGGAGGGGAGAATAAAAGCTGGAAAACTCATGGCTTGGCATAAAGGCAGTTCCACAGGGAAAGCAAACACTGCACACAAGCAAAGCAAAGCAAGGAATTTCTTCCCTGCTTCCCAAGGGCAGGAGGTGTCCGGTCCCTCCAGGAAGGGGTACTTGGGAAGAGAAGCACGATCACTCCAAACATCCCCCTTCCTCCTTCTCCCTCACTTCACACCCTGAGCGAGCTGTGCCATGCTCTGCAGTGTCCCCTGGGGCAGTTTGTCCCCTGTCCCAGCTCTGTCCCTGCCCACAATGAGGGACAGGAAAGGCCTTGGCTTTGACAGAGCCATCTCTGTGACCTCAGCACAAACCCAAACACAGCCCACACCAGCCCCTGACAGGAAAATTCCCTCCATCTCAACCCAGCACAGCTGGGCACAGCCAGGAGGGCAGAGTGGCACAGGCACAGGGAGTTCTGGAGAGCAGGGAGAGCATGGGGTCTGAGATGTCACCAGAATGTCACCAGCAAGCCTGCCAGGAGTTCTGGAGAGCAGGGAGAGTGTGGGGTTCGGGATGTCACCAAGATGTCACCAGCACAGCTGGGCACAGCCAGGAGGGCAAATGACACAGCCCAAGGGAGTTCTGAAAAGCAGGGAGAGCATGGGATCCGAGATGTCACAGGGATGTCACCAGCACAGCTGGGCACAGCCAGGAGGGCAGGTGGCACAGCTGCCAGGGAGTCCTGAAGAGCAGGGAGAGTGTGGGATCTGGGATGTCACCGGGATGTCACCGAGATATCGAGATATCACCTGCACAGCTTCCAGGGAGTTCTGGAGAGCAGGGAGCATGTGGGGTCTGAAATGTCACCGAGATGTCACCTGCAGAGCTGGGCACAGCCAGGAGGGCAGGTTGACACAAACCCAGGGAGTTCTGGAGAGCAGGGAGAGCATGGGATCTGAGATGTCACAGAGATGTCACCAGCACAGTTTCCAGGGAGTTCTGGAGAGCAGGGAGAGCGTGGGATCTGAGATGTCACAGAGATGTCACCAGCACAGCTTCCAGGGAGTTCTAGAGAGCAGGGAGAGTGTGGGATCTGAGATGCCACAGAGATGTCACCTGCACAGCTGGGCACAGCAAGGAGGGCAGGTTGACACAAACCCAGGGAGTTCTGCAGAGTAGGGAGAGCGTGGGGCCTGAGATGCCACCAAGAGGGTGGCACAGCTTGTCTGGAGCACACACCACCCACTGCTACTGGGCACGGGGGACACCCCAAAGCAGAACCTGGGCAGAATCAAGGAAAGCCACAGAGCCCTGGGGGTGCAGGAGCAAAGCATTAGCTGCCAGGTTGTCTTCTCTGCCATTTCACCAGTTAAATCAAAGGGCATGGCCAGAAATAAACACTTGACACAAACCAAGCTCTGCTCTCACAACTGGTGCTTGGGAGGGTTGTGGCAACAGGGCATTCTTTGGGGTTCATAACCTGTTGGGAAGGGGTGGGATTCTGCTGTCTGGACTAAAGGCAAGGGAAGATCTGGCAGCACACTCCTTTACCTTGAAGGTGGCAGAGCACTGGAAGAAGCTGCCCGCAGAGGCTTGGGATTCTCCTTCTCTGGAGATACTCCAAACATGATGGATGTGACCCTGTGCAACCTGCTCTGGGTGGCCCTGCTCCGGCATGATCTCCAGAGGTCCCTTCCAAACCCACCCACTCTGTGATCCTGGGACAGGGCAGAGTGAAAAATGCTGGTTTCATTATTCAATTATTAAAGGTGAAAAGGTTAGCCATTTTTATATTACCTGAAAGCCAGTTCCTTAAATGTCTGAAGGAGAAATTAATGCAGATGCAAATTATTTTGGCTGTTGCACTGGGGAGAGGGAAGTTATACACTTAAAAGTCTGTTTTAAAATTATGGTTTTCAGTAACTTCATGTAAGCAAGGAAACATATTCAAAAGATGTGCCAATGGCAACAACAGGCTTGATTCTGCAGAAACTTACATAAACCCCCATAATTCTTCTAATTGTTCACACTTGTCTTTTCATAAGAAACAAAAAGTAGTATTACGTAGAAATATTCAAATTTTCTATGGAATAGCAAAAAGAATGAAAAGAAACACAGCAATCTGGTTCTTCCTTGCATTTTGGTCTTTAAGAATATTTGAAAATTCCCCTTCTTTATTCATTTGATTACTTATTCTATTTTGGAGAGAATAGTGACATTGATGCCCTGATTTTTTACACCAGCATTGCAGCTTCAAATGTAACCCTTCCAATAGAACGTACAACATAGGATGGATGGTTTGTAAACATATAACTTTAAACATCCTAGATGGAAACAAAAAAGACAACTGAGAGATAAATTTCTACATAGTTGTACCTCGTTGGTAACTTATTTTAGTCTAGTGAGACTGAAAATAAGTAAATATTTCAGTGCAGTCTGGAAAATAAGTATCTCCTCCCAGTTTTCCTGACAGAAACTCTTAATGTACTGTCAGAAAAATAAAATACACAACACAGTAAAATCATTTCAACACATTTCTAATCAGGTAATGTTTAAGCATGTATTTGTTTTCAAAGCACAGGATTAGTTGTGGTAATTCTGCACATGGAAGACCTTTTTTTAATCTGTTTACAATATCAGGCTGTTTGAAAACAGGTTTGGAAACTCCTGTAGGTTTTGTCAGGGTCATGTATCTCACTGTACTGGGGTCTAACAGGAGTGTGGGATTGAATTCCCTGGTGCCCCACAGCCTAGGGAACAGTTTTTATTCCATGCTATTGGCTCCTCAGTGTGTTCTACAGTAATGGATTTTAAGGCAGAGATGCCCAATCCACCTGAGCACACCTGGCAGTGCTGCTACAGCTCCTGGCAGTCTGCATTTCATGCTGAAGCTGCTCTGACACAAATGACTCCAAAGGGATTCCCACAAGTTGGAATCCCAGGGTCACTGAGGTGGGAAAAGCCCTCCCAGCCCGCAGAGCCCACCCTGTGCCCGATACCCACCTTGTCCCCCAGCCCGGAGCACTGAGTGCCACGGCCAGTCCTGCCTTGGGCACCTCCAGGGATGGGCACTCCAACCCTCCCTGGGCAGCCCCTTCCAGTGCCTGAGCACCCTTTCCAGGAGGAAATTCCTCCTGATGTCCAACCTATCCGTCCCCTGGCACAGCTTGAGTTGCAGAGCCAGAAGGTCCCCCCCGAGCCTCCTTTTCTCCACGCTGAGCCCCAGCAGCTCCCTCAGCTGCTCCTGCTGCTCCAGCCCCTTTCCAGCTCCATTCCCTTCCCTGGACACGGTCCAGCCCCTAAATGTTCTTGTCTGAGTGTCCCCAAACTGGACATAGGATTTGAGGTGCATAGGAGGAAAAAAGTTGGCAAACCCCCAATACCTTCCCCAGTTGTGGATCACATATGTCCAGGTTTCCCTCCTGGATTTTCTCTCTGGATAACAATGCAAATCCTTCTCCAAGGAACCTGATGCCGTTGTTAAAGCAGGATCTTGAGCTCCAAAATCGTTCCTAATCCAAATTTGTTTACACTTACAGGGGAAAAGGCCATTTGGCACAACAAGCCTGCACTCTCAGGTTTATTAATCTCAGCCTCCTCCCTCCTTCTTCCCTGTATCCCTCAATTAATTCCCTGTACAAACAACCACTTGTCTTGAACTCATTTATTATATTCCCTTTAATGGCTTTATGGAAGCACTTGGCATGTATTAACTGGAGAGAGGAAGTGGGAACACTTTGGGAATGGCCTGCTGGTTCGGCCACAGCAAGCTGTTGTTTTAATGGAAGTCCTGTGGTTCCAGCCACATGAATCACTGTCACCGTGCAGGGGTTAAAATGATACCTCTGAAACCACCAGATGTGTCTTTATCTCCTGGCTCTTGGATAGAGCCACTTTTCCAAGATTACTTTTTTAATACAAAAGATGGCACTTGATCCCCGTTGAAATCATCTCCATCTACATGAGAACCCTTAGTTACAAGCTTATTAATTGATTATCTCACTAATTAGAGTCTGATTGCTGTTGTACGGCTTCAAATTAATTTTAAACTACTTGAATTAAAAAAAAAAACACCACACACACACAGAGATTGCATCTATTGCAATTTTGAATACAAATATAATAGCAAGAGATATGAATGACAATTACCCGTTTAATTAGGCTCTCAGCACTGAAAGGGACGGAAATCTAAGACATTCCACGTGGAAATGTTCATGTTTGGTGTTTTGGTCAGGGCTGAGGCTCTGGGGGGGAACTGGGAGTGTAGGAGGAGGATGGCCAAGGTGAGCTGGGCTGCTCTCCACCCCACTGTGCTCTCAGTCTCTCACTCCGTTGCTCCGCTGCACTGAGAGAAACACCCACGTGTGCAGAATCCTAACACACACTTATTAATTATTTTTGGATTCAGCCTTAGGAGCAAACTGCAGCTTTCTTATTAAAGTGCTTTCTCTAAAGGAAAGAGTCACAGTAGTCTGACTGGAGTAGGGCTGCTCCCAAAAGAAATTAAAAAAAGAGCAATTTACTCCACTATTTAATACATTCTTATTTAAATTTTAGAAGTGTATTTTTCTCTCTCCTGAGCAAACAGAGGATCATTGAAATGAGCTGTGATATTATAGGATCTCATATGTTGGATTTTGCCTGTTTATGTGTTTTTAGACATACAAGAAGAAATATTTAATCAGAAGAATTCCTAATTGGGTAGATGAGACACCTTCCTCTAAATAATCACCCTGGAGTTGAAGGAAGGACTTGTTGTTACATGTCAGAGAGCACAAAATCTCTGTTCATTGAAACTCAGAATGATCGGGGTGGGAAAGGGACCTCAAAGCCCATCCAGTGCCACACCCTGCCATGGGCAGGGACACCTTCCACCAGCCCAGGTTGCTCCAAGCCCCGTCCAACCTGCCCTTGGACACTCCCAGGGATGGGGCAGCCACAGCTACTATGGGCAACTTCAAATCCTCAGGTTTGCAGGAAAATGTTGCTTGAATCTGGTACTGATTATCATACTCAGAAATTCTGAGGGCTTTTTTTAATGGAAGTAAATTTTTCTGATATTTAGGCTGATAATTCCAGTTCTGGGTTTTGGGTTGGGACTCCCATGAGAATGTGCCCCAGACAGCTCCTGTAGGAGAGGTGCCTGTGAAGGTGGCACAATAATAGAAGGTGTAAATGTACACTACGAATCATCATTGTAATTTGGGTGCAGAAGTTTTGCTACCACATTATTTTTAAAAAAGAGTGGTGAAGCAGCTCTGCTGGAAGGGAAGGATGGGAGAGCTGGGATTGTCCAGCTGGAGGAGAGAAGCTTTGGATGACCCCATTATGGTCTTGCAGTGCCTGAAGGGGCTACAGGAAAGATGGAGAGAGACCATTGACAAGGGATGGAGGGACAGCACAAGGGGAATGGCTTCCCACTGCCAGAGGGCAGCATTAGATGGGATATTGGGAAGGAATTCCTGGCTGGGAGAGTGGGCAGGCCCTGGCACAGGTTGGTCAGAGAAGCTGTGGCTGCCCCTGGATCCCTGGGAGTGTCCAAGGCCAGGTTAGACAAGGCTTAGATCCACCTGGTCTAGTGGAAGGTGNAAAATGTTGCTTGAATCTGGTACTGATTATCATACTCAGAAATTCTGAGGGCTTTTTTTAATGGAAGTAAATTTTTCTGATATTTAGGCTGATAATTCCAGTTCTGGGTTTTGGGTTGGGACTCCCATGAGAATGTGCCCCAGACAGCTCCTGTAGGAGAGGTGCCTGTGAAGGTGGCACAATAATAGAAGGTGTAAATGTACACTACGAATCATCATTGTAATTTGGGTGCAGAAGTTTTGCTACCACATTATTTTTAAAAAAGAGTGGTGAAGCAGCTCTGCTGGAAGGGAAGGATGGGAGAGCTGGGATTGTCCAGCTGGAGGAGAGAAGCTTTGGATGACCCCATTATGGTCTTGCAGTGCCTGAAGGGGCTACAGGAAAGATGGAGAGAGACCATTGACAAGGGATGGAGGGACAGCACAAGGGGAATGGCTTCCCACTGCCAGAGGGCAGCATTAGATGGGATATTGGGAAGGAATTCCTGGCTGGGAGAGTGGGCAGGCCCTGGCACAGGTTGGTCAGAGAAGCTGTGGCTGCCCCTGGATCCCTGGGAGTGTCCAAGGCCAGGTTAGACAAGGCTTAGATCCACCTGGTCTAGTGGAAGGTGTCCCTGCCCATGGCAGGGGGTGGCACTGGATGGGCTTTGAGGTCCCTTCCAGCCAAACCATGCTGGGATTGCCTGTGAAATGCACATCCCCCTGTCAGGAGCTCAATACAGATATACCAATATTTCTCACTTTGCAACTTCAGTTCTTGCAAACTTAAAAATATATGAGGGCCATTAAAAAACCTGAAAAATCTGTATCCACTTCTAGCATACCTAAGTTCAGTCTTAGGAAGGTTTTAACTTGCAATTTCTCTAAGATCTTTCTTAGGTTATCAGTAACAGTTTAGTTTTTGCTGTTCCAAGGCCATCACTTTAGTTCTTTTCCCATCCCACTTGTGTAAATGCACCACATCACTGGCAACCCAGTGAAACACCTTAGTGAGCACCTTCAGAAGGAAAGTGGGTCAGTGCTCAGACAGTCATTAATCTAACGAAGCGTATCATAATTGCCAACAGACAAAGTGTGAGTCTAGAGCTATTCCCTTTAATACTAAAAGTCCCAAGACACCGAAGCATCAGCTATAGGATTCTATAACAGGATGCTTATGGAAGTTCAATCGCCTATTTTGTAAATCTCCCAGTCTCAGAAGGATACAGATTGATGATATTTGGTACTAAGTTCTCAGCTCAGCACTTACAAGGCATTTCTTAAATCTTTCTTGCCACTTTCTGTCTAGTCAATTGGAAAAATCTGTCCTGAGAGTAATTGAATATTGCCCCAGAATGTCGTTGAGTGATTTGCAGAAATACCCTTTGATTATAGTCACAGTCAGTTTTATATTATTCTGGCCATCATAGAGCACTGAGGAAAAATAAATAATTCCTCAGCTGTGGACAACCAGATAATTGGTGTAGTTTATTCAAAAAAATTATGTCTATTTCTGTAGACGGTCTTGTGCAAGGTTAGGAAAAAAAAATCAATACTATAAATCATGTTTCAATGGAAATATGATGGTCTTACAAGGTCTGCCAGACTGGATCCAAATGTTTATTTTGCTTCAGCTGTATAACTTTGCTGCAGGAGGTCAAAACTGCAGCTGAGTCACACAGTTTATACTGCTCTGCTTTCTGGAATTGTCCAAGGCCAGGTTGGAGCCACCTGGGCTGGTGGAAGGTATCCCTGCCCATGTCAGGGAGTGGCACTGGGTGGGCTTTAAGGTCCCTTCCAACTCAACCCAGTGTGAATTCTGTGCTCTCCCCCTCCTGTCCTCTGTCCTCCTGTTTGTATATGTAATGTCTATGTTCATATGTAATTTCCATTTGCTGTTCATCCTCAAGAACCCAACAAAGCTCTTGCTTTGAGTTTTTTGGGTGCCAACGGGGCACATCCTCACCAAGTGTGGCTTGTTTGGGGACCCTGTCATAGATATGGGGCAATTTGATTAACATAGTTCTCTCTACCACCCAAAAGCTTCAACTCTGAGATTAAACTAATTGGTCTGAGGCTATAAAGGCAAATACACCCCAAGGGAGACCTATTAAAATCAGTGTCTCCCAATTTCTCTGATTCCAAGTGCCCTGGTTATTATAAATCCACTTGAAGTGCCCAGTCAACGAAAGTGGTTTTAATGTTAATTTGAGTCTTAGATTTGCCCAACGCCTGATATATGTGAAATAATTTTCTAGATGTTTTTAACCATGCAACATAATCAAAAATACTATTAAAAATACAAAGAAAGAAAGAAACATGACAGAAAAAAAAAAACAACTTTTCACGTCAGGTTCTCAAACAGACAAAACCATTACTGAGAACTGAAGCCTAAAATTGCCCAGTCTTCAGTTCTCTGTTGCTTGTGCAGCAGGAAAACATGTTCAGGAAAAAAAACTCCCAGCTACAGCGGCAAACATCTTTGAGATGAAGAAGCAGCAAAGCAGTGAAGTGAAGGTCTTACAGGTCCAGGATGGGGCCAGGCAGATGATTCCAAGGGACAAATGTGGTGGGATATTAATTACAATGTTTAAAGGGAAATGGGCAACTTCAATGTCTCACTTGCGACAGCTTTTAGTATTCCAGCAGGAAACTTTAAAGCAAAAATTGGGTGGTAGAACTTTGGTTTGCTCTGGAAAAAACAAGTCCTAGTCCACTTCAATCCTTTCTTTTAGCATCCAGCACCCACCAAATCCTGGTACTGAAAATCTGCCCTAACATTTGGGAGATTCATTTTGGGTTTGTCTTTAAATTGTCACAGGAACATTTGCAGAAAGCATGTTCTTTTTTGCATAAATCTCTGCTCCTGCTCTTTAGGATATATTTTGGAAGCTGGTTTGTCCTGACACATAAAAGCAGGCAAATCACCAGACAGAGATGTGCACCTTCAGAAAAAATCTGTTCTGAAAATAAATCAATTATAAAAGGAGAACTGCATACAAGGAAGGTTGATTCTGTTGGTATATATGTTAATATGAATTGGCCTTCTTGTTTTATTTAATAACGTACTGATGGAACTGGATGACAGCAAGAATGTCCTGAAGCTTTTCCTTTTCCAGTTTGGTGGAAAAACCCTCTTGAAATAACTTTAAATGACAACTGCAAAGCAAATGAAGTTTTATTGTTTGATACAGCTCATGGAACCTGGCAAGTGATCATAAACAAATTAAACTCTGAGGCAATAATTATCAGTTAACCCACCATTTGGGTATTGTATAAAATTTGGATATTCTTATAAAAGAGAGGAGGGAAAAAGAAGAACAAGAGAAATACCTGCCTTCCAATCTAGAATATTCCAGTTTTGATCCTGAACAAATGATTGCAGGAGCTGCCACCCACTTCTCAAACTCCAAACACCCACTCCACACACGGGAGGGTGTTTGTTCCTTACCAGCACTTTCTTCAAAATGGGAAATACAAGACTGGGCGAAGGGCTCAGAGTGGGACATCATTTTCCATGCAGGAAAGGAAAGTCCATGATAGTTCTGTGGGAGCCTTTTCATGCTCTGTGTTCTGGTGGGGTGTGATGGTGCAATTAGCAAAGTCATGGTGCAACAACTGTCCCAGAGACAGGTGCTGTGTCACCTGTGTGGAATTCAACTCGCAGGTGTCACCAGCAATCCTGTTTAACTTCTGTTCTCGAGAATCAAAGAATCCCAAACTGGTTTGGGTTGGAAGGGACCTCAAATCCCATCCAGTGTCACCCCCTGCCATGGGCAGGGACACCTTCCACCAGCCCAGGTGGCTCCAAGCCCCATCCAACCTGGCCTTGGACACTTCCAGGGATCCAGGGGCAGCCACAGTTTCTCTGCTCAACATATGCCAGGGCCTGCCCACTCTCCCAGCCAGGAATTCCTTCCCAATACCCCATCTAAATCTCTCCTCTTTTAGCTTAAAACCATCTTTCCTTGTCCTGTCCCTCCATCCCTTGTCCCAAGTCCCTCTCCAGCTCTCCTGGAGCCCCTTTAGACACTGGAAGGGGCTCTCAGGTCTCCCCAGAACCTTCTCCAAGACAATCCCAACTCTCTCAGCCTGTCTCCAGAGCAGAAGGGTTCCAGCCTTCAGGAAAACAATTCTGCCTGGAACCAAGACCTTTGCACATCCTCCAGTGCCTGCATCCTGACCACGGCAAAATATTACAAGTTGTTAATGAGATTTGACTTCTTTCTATCTGAGAACAGCAAGAAGATGCCTGTGGAGAGAAAAAAAAATCCCAATATGAGAAAAACTATGAGGATTACCACAAGAATCGTGGATAGGACAGAGAATGAATGTTGATTTTGGCTTTGGGGGGGCAAAGTCAGACTTCCCCATGGATATGAATCAGGTTTTTAGCCAGGTTTGGGAAAAAGCTGGGATGGCAACTGGAATATTGGAAGAAGCAGGAGGAAAACAATGGAGCCTTTGCTGGCAGTCTCTTTGAGCACAGGAACTACCCGGATCCACATTCCCGGGAAAGTGGCAGGAATGTAACTGGCAGGGCAGATGAAGCTGCAGCATCTGAGAGGAAAGCCTGGAGTAATGTGACAAAAATTAAAAACCAAACCCAAACCTGAGGAAGATTTGCTTAAGTTTTGAGAACAGCCTGTTGTAGTTTAGGGAAGCAGAGTTGTCTCTTCTAGAGCAGACAAATTCAAGTACCTCTATGCGTTACCAGGACACAAAATTGCCTTTAAAAACCTTTAAAAATGCACACTTTGACTTCTGGTTCTACGAGTGGAAAAATAGGCAAAGCGATTTGCCTGTCATCTCCTGGCTTTGAAGTGCAATACCTTTCTAAATGGGACATGTTTCTGTTCATTAGTTAATTAAAATAAAAATCGAGTATGGGATTGAGAAAATAATAAAAACAGGGGGAAAATGTAATAATGATTAGACAGGGAGAAGTTCAGAAGCATGAATTTCAAGTCATCTAATTGTGTTGGTTTTTTCTGACCTATTTCTCAGCAAATACCCCGCTCTTGAATAGTTCTGCTGGAGGAGGTTGCTAAACTGCAAGAGTTGCTTCTTAAATAAACCCCTTTAAATACACATTAATATCAGGGACCAGGGAAGCACAGGTGGGGCCACGGAAGCACAACTGGGAACAGAGAAGCATAGCTGGGAAGAGGTAAGAACATCTGGGACCTGGGAACACAGGTGGGGCCAGGGAAGCACAACTGGGAACAGGGAAGCACAGGTGGGAACAGAGAAGCACAGCTGGGGCCGGGGAAGCACAACAGGAATCAGTGAAGCACAGCTGGGAACAGGGAAGCACAGCTGGGAACAGGGAAGCACAGCTGGGTCCAGGAAGAAGCACAGTTGGGTGGAGGAACAAGCTTTGTAAACTCTGAACAGAACTTCTGCAACCTCATCCAGCAGGTGAGTTCAGTGACTGGTCACCCTGTTTTCCTCCCTGGCACCTCCTGGTGACATGGGAAAGCTGGAAGAATTTCAAATCCCTGAGTGTTTGTGTGTCCTGGCTGCCACTGAGAGGAAATCCACTCCCCAAACCATCACTGGGACAGAGGAGAAGCGAAGGAGGGGCTCAGTTTGACCTTCCCAACACAAATGTTGAGCCAAATCCTAGAATTGTTAAGATCTTCAAGTCCTTCCATCAACTCAGCACCACCACCATGCTCACCACTAAACCATGCCCTCAGATGCCACATCCAGGTGTTTTTTGAACACTTCCAGGGATGTGGCAGCACCTGACAATCCTTTCTGTGAAGAAATTTTTCTTAATATCTAATTTTAACAAATTAATTCTAAATGGGAGTAGCAAGCAGGGAGCAAATGGCTTTGGAGCTCCCAATCTGTGTGTGAACAAAAGGCACTTACTTGTTTTTTTGTTTTGTTTTTTGTTTTATTGGGTTTTTTTAATAAATATGGACAACTTTTGATCAGTGTTTTTAGTTTTTTGAAACATTTTTCACCCAGGCCACAAGTTCAGCAGTTTATTTAAGTTAATAGAGAGAAGGATGCACATTAATTAATGGCTGTTCACGGCAAATATTCCATATTGGAAACTTGAAAAATAATAACATGCAGATCTAGAAAGTTCCATGGTGGATTTCAGGCCCTCAGGAGCAGGTCTGGAGGAAAAGGGTCCTCCTGGTCACTTTGGGGAAGTGCTCTGAAGGCAGAACTTACCACAGATGGGGAGCACAGTCAGACTGTCTGCAGACAAATAGAGCAGTGGCAGGAAGTCAAATATACCTGAAAATCTCACTTTTCATGTAGGTACTACTGGCCTTTTGGTAGATATTTGGATTTTGAGCAAACTGGTCGGTGGAAGGTGTCCCCCCCCATGGAAGGGAGCTGGAACAAGATGTTCTTCAAGGTCCTTTCCCACCCAAACCATTCTGTGGTTCTGTTCGGATGGAAGACTTGATTTCTATGCCTGTCTTTCAATAAATAAATAATGAAAGGAACCTGCCATTCAGAAACCCAAAGTTTTCATACTAACACTTAACAATAACAGCAAGGTGTGAAACACACTTGCAATAGCTGACGTGCCTATTTTAGCAGGACCAGCCACTAAAAATGGCAAGGGGTAAAAAAAGCCCACAGTAGAACTGTGGAGAAGCACGAAGCTGAAAGCAATGAATAGGTTGTTATCAAAGAGCTGTTTTGCAGGTGCATTTTCATCTGAATCTGTAGTTGTGAGCAACATTTGTGGCTTGTATTGTGTTCTACTTGACTCCAACCCCATGTAGAAATAAGTAGGAGCTGCATGTCAAGCAGGGGATTAGTCCTGCTGCAGAACAAAGACTTCACCCAGCTCACAGCTGCCCGTCCCTGCAAACACATTTCCAGTTAGACAAATGTCCAAGGGCTTTCAGGCATCAGCTGGATTTTAAATCAAATTAACTGTTGCCACTTCCACTTAGCAGTGTATGAGTCTCGTTATACATTATTAGGAGCAGGATGCAAGCAATGCTGAGTTTTGAAAACTGAACTGCACCAGGTGAAATCGTAAACCCAGGGAAGGAAATTCAAGGTTCTTCCCTGGGTGCAACCAGATTGTTAAACCCTTCCCTTCCCAAACCTTCCCAAATCTTTCCAAACCTTCCCTTCCCAAACCTTCATCTAGCAGTGAATTCCAGTATCTGACAGAAACAACTTTGGGTACCAGAGCAGGATTATGAGATTTCTTGTAAACCCAGCATTTCCATTTATTTATTTAACCACCACGTATGTTTAACAAAACCAATTTGAAATCTTGGGAAACGCAGCCTTCCTTAGGATACACAGGATGCTTAAGAACAGGAATCTAAAATTGATCTTTTTGTAGCTCTGTTTTATCTTTTCCGTGTGTTTTTTGTTCTATTTTATGCTGTGCGGCACCTGATGGTCTCGCTGACAAGCTGCGCCGTCTCGCCTCTGGCACTGCAGAATCAAACAGCAACAAATTTATTCCTGTTTATTTTAGCAGCAGCAAAACTTTCCACTCGGAGCTCTACATTTTTGACTCGGGGAGGTGATGTATGAAGCAGGAAAAGCAGCTCGACTTTCAGATGCTCAGCAGAGGTTATGCTGGCAGTAAACAAACCCTCCCTGAGACCTCTGCGGGAAGGCAGCACAACGCAGGACTCACTGGGGAAAAGGAACCTGGAATGTAGGTTGGTACTTAGAAAACTGCAGTTCCCACATGCCTTAGGAGGATGATATGGAAATATCTGGAGCTGCAAATCATTGTTTCTCCATGTTTTCCTACTCTCTGCTTGCAGTGTACACTTAACAGAGCTGTAAACATTGACTCACCTCATGAAAATTATGTTTCCAAGAGCCATGTGACAGTTTTAATTTTGTTTCTGCAAACTAAATATATATTGTTACTGTAGATGTTATTGGATTGTTTTGGGTTTTGTTAGAAAACATGGAAGCTTTGTGTAGAATATTATTCAACAGATACTTATTTCTGAATTAAAAAGAAAAATACAAAACATTTAAAGAAAAAAAGGGCAGCGTGTGGCTGCTAAGATGACCTATAAAAAGGCTCTCTCTATAAAAATAAATTTAAACCAGAGAGAAACAGGCAACAGGCAGAGCTCCAGGAGGGTTTGGATGATCCTCTGGGGCACAGAGTGGGATTGTTGGGGTATCTGTGCAGGGCCAGGAGTTGGACTGGATGGTCCTCAGGGGTCCCTCACAGCTCAGGATATTCTGGGATTCAATTCCATGATTTTAGTAGAAGCCCTGCTGTGTGAATTGATGGAATAACTCTCAGATAAATACTCAATATGGCACATAATGGAACTTGTATTTGTATCTGTAAAAAGATTTGCAGCTGAAAGGATTTCTAAGAGGAGGAAATCATTTTCCTGAAACTCCAGTGACATGGAACAAGGTGACCCAGGTGGGTAATTTTGGTTTAAGGGACATATTTTCAGTAAAATGGGGCAGCACAAGTGCTACCAGATCGTGAGTGCTTCCCCATTGCTGGAGTCTGAAACTCTCTGAAAGGTTTTTTTGCCTGTTTTTCATGCAGAGTACAGTTTCTGAGCACTTCTATTTATTTCAAATGATAGCTCTGTTTTCACTGGGTGCTCTTGTGCACGTAGAGATTTCCCATACAAAGGGTGTGGGTTAAAGGATACAGTGCTATTAATTTAGCAATTAGATAACAAAAAAATACCCCTTTTTTTTCCCTCTGACTCTTCAGCCTGAGTCTCACAGGCACCCTATATGATATTATACATATAAAGATGTACAGAAACACTGGTTTTGAACTCGTGTGCCTCACTCCATGAGAAATGATTGATATTTGCTATTTTAATATTTCCACAGAAGTCCACAAGTGAATTTGCCTTTTCCAAAAGGAAACCTGGCAACAGGATCGCTGCTTTTTCCCCAGGATCTATGAATAGACAGCAAACTGAGTTCCTTCTGATACTTCCTTTGGATGTAGATGGTGAAAGACCCCAAAATACATAAATTAGAGAAAAGGCAAAATCAACACAGGGGGTCGCAAAAATCTTGGTGCAGGTGTAAGAAGTACAGTGGAAGATGATGTGAAATGAGGAAAAATTAACGACAAGACTCTTTTAAATCTTAAAAAAAAAACAAAAACAAAAACAAACAACATTGAATCATGAGAATGGAAATTCCACAGTGGTCTTGAGGCCTGAGTATCCTCTGAGTAGCCAGGTGCCTGTGCTGAGTAACAAATCAATGTTCTTCCCCACAAAGTTATTTTGAGGTTTCCTTAAGTGTGGTTTAAGTTCTTGAGCAGAAAAAACAAAACAAAACAAAAAAGTGCTTTCAAAACCTTTTGAAAAAAAAAAATAAATGGAAGAACCCTAAATTCATGAAGACTCAGCAATTAGGTGGGAGAGGGGACGTCAGTTCAGACCAAAGATTTGAGCTACAGGTCCCCATTTATGTCACAACTACTCTCATTGTTTCTCCTTTGCACCAGGGAGTGTCTTACACTGATAGATTGTATTTAAATCCGTTTTTAAGACCTCTTTATTTAAGTCTCAATCAGCTCT
Source organism: Sclerurus mexicanus (assembly GCA_013396755.1). Classification (NCBI taxonomy): domain Eukaryota; kingdom Metazoa; phylum Chordata; class Aves; order Passeriformes; family Furnariidae; genus Sclerurus; species Sclerurus mexicanus. Next base: position 493,526 of record VWZF01004985.1, read on the forward strand.
AATTTTGACCTGAAGCAACTCCATCCTCTTCTGCAGCACGACTGCATGAAATAAAGGAGTTTCTTTCCACCTTTCTTCAGGCTAAGCTGGTCTTCAAAGTGCCCTCATGGGCAGGCACAAGAAATATTTCCTCTAATAAGCCCTTCTCTGACATTCCTGATCCTTTTCCTTCCCTTTCTCCAAATTTGGGTCGCTCTGGAGCACGGGCTGTTACGATTCTGGCTGCCCTTTCACACTCCATACCCGGCTGAGCAGAGCGCGGAGCAAGGAGCTCTTGAACTCACCGCATCATTCTAAACCGCTGCTCTTCTCAGCTTTAATGCTGCAATAATTGGCCCTTTTCCTCTGTTTGTGCCACTCTGTGACTGCAGGACAATCCCTTTATTTTTCATTTCATTTGGCTGAGGATGGTGCAGGTAGAATGTGAGATATCTGCCCTTTGTAGTGTCTATGGCTCAGAGGGAAGTTCAGTATCTGAACCTTGCAGCCCCCAGCACCTTATCAGTTGCCGTGCAGGGAGGTCAATCATTTATAACACGTTTAACTCCAATCCTTTATTTTCCTCCCTAAGTTGCAAGGTCACCTTAAGCCCTGGAAAAGGCCTGAGGAATGGTGGGGAGATGGATGAGCGAGGATGAGGTGCGTTCGCTGTCGCTACAGGCTGGTTGTTTCCAAGCAGAATGCTGCTGAAATGCTCATAAATAGAATGAAAAGGCAAAGGAATGCACTGCCCTGCTCAGGCAGCTCCTTCTGTGCCAGGAGTGTGGTCCAGGCAAATGCCATTACAGCTGAGCACCACTTTGCCCCGGGCTCACAGCTCAGAAAGCACCTCTCTGCTGGCTCCTCAGGGTAAAGCCAACAGGCTATTACTTTTAATCTAATGAGAAAGCCAGATGTTAACCTGTTGTCACCGCATTGAGAAAGCCATCTGAAATACCCTACTTTTGGGTTTCAGGGCCCTGCTATTAAATATAGCTGTATTGACAGGGAGCTGTGAATATTTGTGACATTTTCTGCACTGCAGATTGCAGGGTTTGGGATTGTTTTATTTTTTGAACATTTTGTACCTGCTCTGGAAAGATGAGAGTTGTGAACTGGCCAATTTTCCACGAAACTATTTTCTCCCAACTATTGAGAGTAGGTTAATCTACAAAGGAGAGGAGATCTTAACAAAGCATGGTATCTCAGCAGCACAATAGGGGATGAAAGTCGCTGTGACAGCTGCAAGGTAAGGCACACTGGAAGGCACAATTGATACATTGATGGGATCTAAATTAACTGTAAGTACTCCGGGAAAAACGTCCCAGCTGTCATTGTGAACAGCTCTGTGAAATCCCTGCCTGGTGTTCAGTAATGATTAAAACCAAACAAGATGTTCCAACGTGCTAAGCAGACAATAGAGAACACTATTGAAAGTGCTCCGAGGCCATTCTGTAAATCAGTGTGGGAGCTCACCTTGAACCACACCTTTATTTTCATCACCCCATCTTGAAAAGGATGTATCAGAAATAAAGAATAGGAGCCGGCAAAGTCTGTCTTTTCAGGGAGATGCTTGGGTCAAATTCAGCCTTTGATTTATACCCTGCGCTGTCCCTTTGAAATCCAGTGTCTCTCCAGGTTATGAATCACAACGCAATGTGACCTATTTAATTTAGTGAAGGGATGTGTGAAAGCGCTTGTGATGAAGATACACAAACTAGTGGCTTGCAAACTGCAAGCAACAAAGCTTTTATTTGCCTTGCTGAGCAACCTTTGCTCTGAAATGATCAGCAATGCATAAAAGCAAACACAAGCGTATGGTTTTTACATACAGATAGGCAGCTGATAGTTCCTCCATGGGAAATGCAACACCTTTCCCCAGCTTTTGCCATGTGAAAAAATTAATTTGGGGCACATGGGTAAAGGAGGAAGAGGATTTAAACTTCCTAAGCAGAGGTAAGAATTCAAAAACTATGATAAATGGATTCTGGAAGAATATAATTGTAGAATATCCTGTGTTGGAAAGGTTCCCCAAGGATCATCGAGTCCAGCTCCTGGCACTGCACAGGACACCCCAACAACCCCCAAATGAAGCTCAAATGGAAGCACAGGGAACTGGAGAACAAGGATATCGACATCATGGATACAGAATGCAAAGGTAAGGTCAGGGCAGTGATGCAAAAAAAAAAAACAGCCACGAGCTGATAACCAGGATAACCCAGGCTGGAGCACAATTTGGAGCAGCTCATGTGCCACAACAGAGAAAAGCCACAACCTGCAGCCAGAGCAGTGCCTTTGGCTTGGGCTCTGAGCAGCCCCTGAGCCTTGTTTGCACTCATTTGTAGCCACTGAAAGGCAGGATATTCAGGCACTAATTAGAAGTCCTTGTGTGCTCCTCCGTTTGAAATCTGTGAGCGGAGTCAGAAGTCTCTCCCCAGCAAGAGAGAATGAGCTGGTTATTAGTAATGAAAGCTGGTCACAGAGGGAGATCCTCAGTCTGTGAATCTAATTCATAACAGGCCGGAGAGCAGGATTGCAGCGGGGAAGAAAAAGAACATTTCATTCTCTTGTTACATGCCCTGGCAGGGGAGAAAACTCAAATGGAGCCTGTCACAGAGCCTTCAATCTCTGTGCCAGGTGAAGTGATTTACCACAGACAAGAGGTGCACGAGGGGAGAAGGAAAAAGGTGAAAACCCCAAAGACTGATCTCTCCTGCTTCAGGTGGTTAATAGATGCTCTGACCCATTTATAATGGTGGGTCACGTTCCAGCCTCCACTGAGCCAAGAAAGGAACAAGCCATCTCACAAACTCTGCCATCCCACACAACCCCTTTTCTTTCCTTTGCCCCATCTTGGAGGGATCATTGCCCTGATTGCCTTGGCAAGGAGAAGATAAAGTTTACGATAAACCACACCGTGCACCGTTTTCACATTCAGTTTAGAATCAGGTAGGTTAAAGCAGATTTTAATAAGGCCATACATTTTATTTTTCTCTTTGGTTTACTGCTTGGCTAAATTGTTGGATTTAAAAAGCAAACAATTCTAGTTTAGGTTTGGAATAAACACCATGTATTTATTTCCCCCTGTTTTCCCATTAGATCTTGGCTCAGCTCTTTCTTGCAGTGACAGGTACATTCATCAGCTGTGTGTGTGAACAAATTTCATCCCGTGGGCTCTGCATGACAGTCGGCTGTGGTCACTGGAGTCACTCCTGGAAGGACAGACCTTCTGGAATTGCAAAGAGAGCCTCAACAACTCCCACAACTTGGCTTTGCTTGGGGGTCATTGGGGAGCAAAAGGCAGGAGAAGGGAAGCAGGCTCCCAGGATTTAATTAGGGATGGAGGAAGCAGCTTCCCTTTCCATTGCAAGGCCATGAGATTATGTGTGTGAATGGCCTTGGCTGTCAAGTGAGGATTTGCATGGGCTTTATAAACATTAATGATGCCTTCCCTGGAGGATTGTGCTTGTCCAACGGTGTGCGCTCCCAAGGTGAAGTAGCCCTGGCCAAAAACAATTACACAAGTGCATCCACTGTGTGTGCAGAAAGCTCTAGTTAGGTATTGCTTGATAAGTCCTGGAAAATGGACAATTATGAACATTTCTCATGGTAATTGGTATCTGCCTCAGTAAGGTCACAGAAGGTTTCACAAGCTGTCTATTAACTGTGCATCTCAGCTCTTCTTAATCAGTGGGAAGCACATTTTACAGACACTTTCTCACTGCTCAGGAAATACTTTAACTTTTCAGAAGTAGTTTTACAAAGCCAAGCAGAGAAGTTTGCATGACAATAATAATTGCTCCAGTTCCTAAAACCAGGAACAAACCTGCCAAAATATTAATAACATCGACACTTCCAAACGACTTCTGTTTTGTCTGTTCCCTTCTCCTTTCTTTGGAACATTTATAAAGAAAGTGTGACACCTTTGCGTGGAGAAATGACTTCCTTTAAGAACTATTCTACTGTGTTCAACACAGAAGCAATTAGGATAAGCCCAAAAAGGATTTATCAGTGTTATTACAGTGAACGCAGCACTCAGCCCGTGACAACTGAGCTCTTGTAGTGAAGTGTAAAGACAAGAAGCCGTAGCAGGTGCAGACAATAAACCCGGCTGGGTTCACCTCACACTGTTTAAAATTCTTTATAGAACTGCTTTGTGAGTGAGATTTCAGGAGAAACAAGCAAAAGGTGAAAAATCTCTGTTATAAAAGTTTCAACACGATTTCCAGAGAGGGCAAGCATAAAAGTTTACAGTTCCCATTACGGCTTTGTCTGAGGCAGACAGACCCTTGAGATTACAGGAAGGCAGGCATGCCAGGGTTATAAATGTATTTATAGGAAGCACTGGAGCAGTGAGGAAATGGGCTGTTGCTCCCAGCACGCTCCCAGGAGCGCTCACGCACAGGTTCCTGGGCAGTTCCAAGGGCAGGGATGTTGCCTGTGTATCCCACCACCGGCAGGGAGCCATGAACTTCCAGCAGTCTCCGAGAGTGCCCTGGAGCACATGTGGTGTGCAGGCTCTTTCTTGTTGCTGTAAACAACCTCTCAACCCAGCCAGATGCTCTTTCTGTGAGAATATATAACCTACACCAGGTCCTCGGGTTCACCCGGAAAGCAACAAAGTGGGAAGAGATGAAGAACTTTCATCCATTTTTGTGGCTGTTACATGGGGATGTCACATGGAAAACTTAGTTAAGTAGAATAACTACTAAGAGTTCTTTTGTTTTCCCTGATACCTTTAAATGGCATCTTTCCTCCATACAAGTGTCCACTTGGGTAGACATTGAATTCAGACTAACTATGCTAGCTTAAAGCTGGACTGTTTCCCTGGTAAGGCTCACATTTCATTCATTTAGGCTGCAGTCCAGTGGTCAGGTGGACCTGAAACAGTGAGAAGAGGTTGGGTACTGTCCCCATTCCATGCTGAACCTGGGGCTGTGCTCTACAGCCTTTCAGCTCTGGTTAGAAACAAAATAAAACTCACACTGTCACAGCTCCAAAAGAAATCTATTTATACAGCAAGTCTGGACAGAAATGGTCCATCAGCACTGGTTCCTCCCCCAGTTAAAGCACAATTCTGCTGCTTGTTCACTTCCATGTACACTTTATCACGTACACAAACATGTCCTTTCTAGCACTTCATGAGGTTCTGTGGCTCTGTTGGCTTCAGCCATCACACCAAATTGTGCCAGGCGTTTATTGCCTCCAGCACAGGCTGATTTGATGCCTTTGCTGCCCTTCTGTACTATCACTCCTTGTACTTGTCTTGACTGAGGCTGAGTCCCTCTGAGATCAGGTGTGCCAGCTCCAGGCTCCAGCAGGTAACTGCCCAAACCTTGGGCAGACTGTGAGGGAAAAGCCCCCTGCCAGGGACCACAGGGGATGAATTGTCCCAGCACAAACAGCGTGTTTCCTTTTCCTACACTCTCAGCCTTTTCTCCTGCGAATAGAGAGGTGGTGTGCAAGGAGTGGCAACAACTCACTCACAGGCTTCTCCAGCTCGTGTCCCCCAGACACAGAACTGTCTGTGCTGCTCCAGCCAAATGCAGCTTTGCTTATTCCCCTGGGAAAAGCTGTGACTGCACAGGAGCTGTGATCTGGTGCCTTTGTACCCCACTAGTGCATCCTGGCTGAGCCCTCTTATCATCTCCGAATAGGGATGAAAAGGAATTGCATAAGGGAAAAGTGCAGTGGTGGTGTTTTCCAGCTGCTCCTGAAGCATCCAGAAGGAACAGTTTGCTGTGTTTGTACAGGGCAGGAGGAGTCTCCACTGTGCAAAACCCTTCGGATTGCTCCTCTACTGTAGGAACTGACTCTTGCCATGAATAGACTGTGCCTTTGGAGTCAGCGTGAGAACTATCTTGTTCCAGGCTCTGGTAAGCTCCTTAGATATTTATTATAGTGAGGTAATCTCTCAATATCCACATTTTGCCTTCCTATCCTGCTACCCTGTAGCATCCTGGGCTGCCCCAAAAGCAGGTGCCCAAGGCAGGACTGGCCAAAAGCAGCGTGGGCAGCAGGTGAGGGAGGGGATTCTGCTCCTCTGCTTTTTCACTTTTAGGTCAGAGATACGGAAGAAATTGTTTCCTGGAAGGGTGGGCAGGCCCTGGCACAGGTTGCCCAGAGAAGCTGTCCTGCCCCATCCCTGGAAGTGTCCAAGGCCAAGCTGGAGCAACCTGGGCTAGTGGAAGGTGTCCCTGCCCATGCCATGGGGTGGCACTGGGTGGTCTTTAAGGTCCCTTTCAACCCATTTTGGGATTCTGTGTTTACGATAACCTGTTTGCACTTGTAGACAAAATTTTGTGTCCATTTCTTTTCTCTCTGTAAGATAGACACAATCAACAACATAGTGATTAAAATTAATATGGAATTATTAAGGGAAAACACTTGTTTATGTGATCCACTTATGGTAGGTCATGGCAAGGTCTGCATTGCTGTAGGATTCAAAGATATCATAATCTTGAAATTATTCTTGCCACAAACCTTTGAAGTATGCTGATATCCCACACATTTTACAGACAAGGAAAAGGCAGGGTGAAATACTTAGAATTAAAAAACAAAATAAAATTAAATACCATTAAGGCTTTGAAAATCGGAAAGCAGTGTTACTCAAGATAAAAATTAATGAGTCTCATTTAACAAGGCTGTGATACTCACATGTCACATCTAGCATTTTCCTGAAGAGTTTGCTGCCGATAAAGAAGTAATTTCCAAAGCATTAGGGATATTAATGAGTTACTTTGAAGGGTTTCAGAACTGTTTGAGTTAGAATAAAACTCAGCTACTGGGCGAAATACCATGGAAACTACTGGCACACAATAGTTTGTTTTCAAAGATTTTTTTAAAACCAAAACCCATGGTAATGTGAAAACTGGTCTTGGAAAGTAACTGGTTTACCAGTTTCATCCATTATCATTTCATATTTTGAGCTGGGCTGTTTCTGATCAGCCACATAAATCAGAGGATGTCGTTTGGATGGTTTGGGGTGAGGATCACAGGACAAAAGGTGGCAGCTGCTGTGGTTTAATCTCAGCAGTTGAAACTGTAGGAGATATGAATAACCTTCTTCACACAACCTGTAAAAAAAACCCCTTTGAGACAGAGTTCAGCAAGGGAGTCAGAAGAAAAAGAAGAAAAAAAAAATACATGCGGAGTCTTCTTTACCAAATTAGAGCCCTAAGAAAGGAAAACAGGGCAGAGACAGAGAGATTACATATGGGAAACTATATGCAGTTTACAGCTCCTCCAAACATCAATAAACCTTTCAGGGTCTGGTTTAAAATCACCGTGGTTGTGTGCAATCCTACCTCAGCAAAGAATTCGGGGGCACCTCGGAGCCACATCTCAGCCATTCATTTATTTTTTCCTCAGTCTTTCTCAGGAGACCTTTTTTCCCTCTTCCTTTTATTATTTTTTTTTCCAGTGGTAGAAGAGATCCGTTCTTAATTAGTGTATCAGTAGGGATTTTGCAGGTGAAACTTCTGCAATTCACACATTTGTCTTCTTCAGGAAGGTTATTAGACTCGAGCACAGCTCATTTGTCTCCTTTTGCAGGCTTCTGACAAACCTTTCTCTGTTCCCTACGGGAGTATGGGAATTGGAATATAGGCAGAAAATTGACCCTGTGTGAGGAGGAAGACTTTTGCAAACCATCTTAAAGCAAGGCAAACTCCAATTTGCAACATTTAATAAAGCACATGAAGTTGTCAAGGAAAAAGAGAACAGGGGCTCTGCTTTCTAGGTGATTAAAAGAAAAAAATTATGGCTTAATCTTGAAATAACTTGCCTTTGGTGTTGACATGGCTTCATCCTTGCTGAAGACAGAACACTGTGGGTTTTCCTTGGCCTGAAGTGATGGAAGGCAGACAACAACCTTTTCTTTTTCCTTTTGTCTGGTCTTACTGCTGGACAGATGTGGCACTTTCATGCAGAGGGTCCCACAGGGTGAGGGACAACAAGGCCAGTGCCAGGTCCTGCCCTCAGGTCACACCTACCCCATGGAACTCCCCAGGCTGGGGCAGAGGGGCTAGGAAGTGCCCAGTGGGAAAGGACTAGGGGTGCTGGTGACAGCGGCTGGACATGAGCCCAGCTGTGCCCAGGTGTGCCCCGGTGTGTCCAGGTGTGCCCCACTGTACCCAGATGTGTCCAGGGGTGCTCAGGAGGGCAGGAGGCAAATGGTCCCTGGGCTGCGCCAGCCATGGGGTGTCACAGCCCCAGGACAGTGCCCGTTCCTGTGCTGGCACCGCTGGGAGCCCTCGAGGGCTGTGCCCAGTTGTGGGCCCTGAGTTCCAGAAGGACACGGAGGGGCTGGAGCGTGTGCAGGGAAGGGAAGGGAGCTGGGAAGGGGCTGGAGCAGCAGGAGCGGCTGAGGGNTGGGGAAGGGGCTGGAGCAGCAGGAGGGGCTGAGGGAGCTGGGGGGGCTCAGCCTGGAGAAAAGGAGGCTCAGGGGGGATCTTCTGGCTCTGCAACCCCCTGACAGGAGGGGGGAGTTGGGGGGTGTCGGACTCTGCTCCCAGGGAACAGGGACAGGAGGAGAGGGAACAGCTTCAGGCTGGGACAGGACAGGGGCAGGTGGGACAGCAGGAGAAATTTCCTCCTGGAAAGGATGGTCAGGCCTTGGAAGGGGCCAGCCAGGGAGGTTTGGAGTGCCCAGCCCTGGAGGTGCCCAAGGCAGGACTGGCCATGGCACTCAGAGCTCTGGGCTGGGGGATAAGATGGGCATCAGGCACAGCTTGGACTTGATGATCTTGAAGACCAACCTTAACGATTCTGTGGTCCCATTTTATGTTTCTAATATTACAAGTTCACTCAACTCCTTAATTCCATGAGGAGGAAATGTCCCACTCCTGATGGTTTGTATATGTTTTAAATCCACAATAAATCTGGCCCTGGGAATGATCCTGCCCACTCCCACAGCTGGAAATGTTTCCTGTCCTTGTGAGAGTGAACTGAGGATGGTGGTTGTCCTCCAGAAGCACAGTCACATCACTCAGAGCTGAGTAATGTTTAATGGTTTTTTTGCCTTCAGAACTCTCCTCTTGCCTCATAATGTACTCAATTTTAAGCCATGACTATTTTTATTAGTAGTGACATCAATGACTAATGCAGCTTCTTTTACTCTTTTTGTGCTACAACTTCATTAATTATCTCCTCATTTCTTTCTACCTCCTGGCATTGGTATTGATGTGGGTTGTTTGTACTTTTCCAGTACGTTTTTTCCTCCTTTCTCCATTTGTTGTTGGGTTGTTTTTTTGTGGGATTTTCTTAAAGGACTGTAGGGCAATTATCACAGCAATAGGGTTCAGAAAGAAATGGGAATGTAAGATGTGATGGAAAACTGCTGTAAATGTGGCTCCATTATTTCCTATCTATATTTATATGTCTCTATCTGATGCAATAAACTGCAGGCATCAGGCATTTAAAGCAGTACGGTTTGTGCTGGTTGAACATCTCCGAGGCAGCACCTCTTTTGTTCATCAATTCTGCTGCAGGAACTTTTGGAGGAGCAGACAGTTCCTTGGTGCCTGACCTGTCCCATGGAGGCCCTTTATTTATTGCACGTTGCCACTTTACCTCCAGCTTGGTCACTGAAATCACTTGACATGAGGCTTTTAACTGCCAGGGAAAGGTTGTCGACCAGACCATTTGTTTCAGCAAAGAGTTATCCTGCCACTCTTAGTCATCGCTGCATAAATGTTGTGATGATAATGGTAAAAAAATTTATCTCTTAGAGTGGCAACTGTTATTTTATCCCCTGGAGCAAACTGTCAGGATTCCTAAAGGTCTTCCATTAAATTGCAAATCCAGCACCATTGTGTCTGAATTCTAATTTTAGTTGCTCGTGTTAGGAAGTCTGAGCCAATGTGCACTCAATTAAGGTGCTGGATTGGAATTTTGCATCTAAGAAAATAGGATTTTTTAATTAGCTCAAAATTAAATCAAAATATTTCCAAGCCACTTGTTCTGAATCATAGTAATAATAATTAAAAAATCATTAACATCCTTTGCACTCTAGAGGGCTTTCCTTTAATATTGGATATTTTACACCCAGAAAGTTGAAGATTGTTTGTCTGTTATGGCGAAAAAAAGCAGCTGATAGTCCAATAACTGAAATCTCCCATCCTTTGATTAAAAGCTGATTAGAAACATCAAGATTCCTTTAAATCAATTCCTAAAGCTATAATTGAACTGGTACAAATTCTAAACAGCCTTCAGCAATCCCTAAAATAACACTTTGTGGACTATTCCACAGGAAATACTTCTTTAATATTATGTATTTATCACATGAGGAGGACATTTTACAAGTTGCTTTCCTACCTGATCTGCAGGAGAATGGCAAGAAGGTTTAGAAAGGAATCATTGGACTGGTTTAGCCCTGAATTTTCCAGGTTGCTCTCCAGTGTGGTGACCAGCACTGCAGATACCTCAGAAGAACACGGTAAGCCTTCATCCTGAGACAAAATTCAGTTTTGGAGATTGCAGTTTTGAGTCATGGCTGAGGTCTGTGAAATCCTAAGTGGCAGGAAAAGGGTGAAGAGGGATCAGTTCTTCTCCTTTAGTGCAAAATCTTGGGGGTATCAAGTGAAGCCAGGAGATCACAGAATGTCCCAAGCTGGAAGGGACCCACAAGAACCATCCAGTCCAACCCCTGGCCCTGCACAGACACCCCAGCAATCTCACCCTGTGCCCCAGAGGATCATCCAAACCCTCCTGGAGCTCTGGCAGCCTTGGGACTGTGCCCACTGCCCTGGGGAGCCTGGTCAGTGCCCACCACCCTCTGGGGGAAGAACCTTTTTCTGAGATCCCACCTGCCCCTGCCCTGACACATTTCCAGCCATCCCCTGGGTGCTGTCCCTGGTCCCCACAGAGCAGAGATGGAGCTGCCCCTCAGGAGGAGCTGCAGCCCCCAGTGAGCTCTGCCCTCCATCTCCTCTCCTTCAGCTGATCAGACCAGATGCCTTCAGCCTCTCCTCGTATGGCTTCCCCTCCGACCCCTTCCACCATCCTCATGGTGCTTGTTGTGAGTGGAAGAAAGAATCCTTGACTTGCATTCCACATGTTCAAGGAAGGTGAAAGATGTTCAGGGAGCTCTTTGCTAATAACGGGGAAATCACAAACTGTGGGTTGGGGTTTTACACTTCCTCGGTGCTGGTACGTGACCTGGTACTTGCTTTGGTGCTCTCCAACCCTCTGTCCCAGAGGAAATCTCCAGATATTCTTTTTTCCTGCTCAGGAAGACATGATTCCTGGTGTATAAATATGCCCTGGTTGTGGCCACATGCAGGGAGGTGTCCAGACGTGAGGAGGTGTCCAGATGTGGGGAGGTGTCCACACAGGGGACTCTGTGAAAGCCCCGAAGATCATTCCTAGGAGAGTGTGGGGTCGGAGGGAGCCAACAGCATGTCCTTGTCTCTTCCCAGCACTGATCTGCTCCCACATCCCCTGGCTTATTTACAGAAAAAGCCAGAAAAATGCATTACACTCAACTCAGGTAAGTTTTACAGTCCAATATTAAGCTGCAGAAACAACACAATTAGGTGACATATATGTGGCAATAAATCCTTTCACATGATTTTCTCTAGCTCCTTCAGCAGCCTAAATTGGCTCTATTTGGCTCATAAAGGCAGTATGGATACCAATTTATACAAATAACAACTGAAATAAATATACTACTTTTAAAAATGGGAATCTGACAGTTTAATGTGTAGAGGTTTTTTTGGTTTTTTTTTCCCCAGGATTTTTTAACTTCTCCAATAAAATTTCATTAAGAGAACACATCTACATATAGGCATGTGAACATGTACAGACAAAAAGATTAAATCCAGATTCCTGCTGGTTTATTTGCACCAGTTTCAACACAGGCTTAGTCTCAGAATGATAATTCCTCCACACAGTAGGAAGAATGAGCTAAACTCTCCTGTTTACTCACTTTTTTAAGCTGATCGTCATAAAGAAGAGGTGAAACTCCAGACTAAAGCTCAGATCTAATTAGCGCAATGATTTTAGCATCGAGTCCATTTTCTGCCAGGTTACAACTTTCTAAATGATGCAAACCAGATGCAGCTCATGATTCCTCTCCCACTTACTCTAATGCACAGAGCACTTTACCACTCTCAGCTGGCACTTTAAATCACTCTCCTCGATGCCTCCCCATTACATGCACACACACGCTCAGCTCCGATGTTGATCCAGCCAGGAAAATCAAAATAATTCCTTCCTTCCTCCTGCCAAATACCTGCTATACCACACTGCTACAAAGCCCTGTTTCCACATTCTTGATCAACAGGTGTCTCACAGCATAGCAGCAAAAACACAGGGATGTGCTCCAACAAAAATGGAACAATCTTCAAAACGTCCAATTTTTACTAAAATGACAATATTTCTTAGAAGTTTGGAGTGTACTTCAGTGCACGATCATGTTCCATGAGATGAAAATAAATAATTGCACTCCCTCAATATTTGGAATTTGGTTTTGCTTTTATTGGGAAAGGATTAGAAGTTATCAGCTGCAGATGTCATAGAATCATAGGATGTTTTGGGCTGGAAGAGACCTTAAAGCCCATCCAGTGCCCCCCCCTGCCATGGGCAGGGACACCTTCCACCAGCCCAGGTTGCTCCAAGCTCCATCCAGCCTGGCCTTGGACACTTCCAGGGACCCAGGGGCAGCCACAGCTTCTCTGGGCAACGTGTGCCAGGGCCTGCCCACCCTCCCAGGGAAGGATCCCTTCCCAATACCCCCTCTAACCCTGCCCTCTGGCAGTGGGAAACCATTTCTTCATTGTCCTATCCTTCCATCCCTTGTCAATGGTCCCTCTCCATCTTTCTTGTAGCCCCTTCAGGCACTGCAAGGCCACAATGAGGTCACCCCAAAACTTCTCTTCTCCAGGCTGGACAATCCCAGCTCTCCCAGCCTTTCCTCCCAGCAGAGCTGCTGCATCCTCTGACCATCCTTGGTGCTTCCTCTGGTCCATGTACTCCAACAGGTCCGTGTGTTGGAGGCAGCTCTGCAGGTGGGGTCTCACCTGGAGGGACAGAGGGGCATAATCCCCCCTCTGTCTTGCTGCCCACACTGTGGGACCAGTCCAGGGCAGGTCCAGCCTCTCCCCCACCAGCCCCCAAACTCCTTCTCCCTATGCTGCTCCATCTGCTCATCCCAGCCTGGATTGATCCCAGGGGTTGTCCTCACCCAGGTGCAGCACCAGTACTCAGTCATGTCAAACCTCATGAGATTCCCATGGCCCCCTTCCCAAGCCTGTCCAGTTCCCTCTGGGTACCATCCTCTCCTTCTTCCCATCTCAGCCAGCTCCTTCCATAGACCTCCTGTGCTGCCCACCCAAGTAACTTAGGGGAGATGTAAAATTATGACTCCTTAGAAGAATGTCCTTGATAAACTTGCTGAATGGGGGGCGAAAATGGATGTACCTTGATAAATTGTTTATTGATAGTGGTCATACAATGTGCTCATTGCTCCTATCCTCTGGTGACTCTTCAGCTGCCATTATCTTGTTCTCCCAAATAAAATCCCAACTTCATTTCTAATCAGCATGGAAATTCAGCATGCTGCCCATTTCCCCTGGGACTAATTAAGAAAAACATCAAAAGTGTATTGGCTTTAATTAGCCAGTTATCCGGTGTGGTTCCATCATTATCCTGTTCTGTAACCACCACTCTCATCATGACCATAATGACGGAATAAATTAAGTGATAGATACTGGCCAGATTGAAGAAGCAGTTCCAAAGCCAACTGGATTTAACTGGAATCCAGTGGGTCAATGGGTGTGAGAGCACATCTCCAGAGTCTTAAAGCAGTCGGAGCTCACCTGCTTTGAGACCACAGATATGAGTTTGTACCTGTCTCTGGGTGGCAAAACACCCCAATGAACTCTCAGGGACACAGTTTAACAATCTCAACTGAGTTAAGAAATCCTATTATTAAATGTTTCTACATTTAGAAAAAGGATTTTTTAAATCAATTGTGAATTGCAAGCAAGATGAAAAAAATTCCCTCTGTGGAAAGAACTATGTGACTCCTCCACCTGGCCTTGAACACAGAACTTTGTCTACAAGTGCAAAGAATTTATCATAACCACAAAATCCCAGAATGGGTGGGAAGGGACCTCAAAGCCCATCCAGTTCTATCCCCTGCCATGGGCAGGGACACCTTCCACTAGCCCAGGTTGCTTCAAGCCCCATCCAACCTGACCTTGGACACTTCCAAGGATCCAGGGGCAGCCACAGCTTCTCTGGGCAACCTGTGCCAGGACCTGTTCATCCTCTTAATAAAGCATTTATTCCCAATATCCCATCTTACCTTACTCTCCTCCAGTTTAAAGCCACTCCCTCTCGTGCTATCCCTACAATTCCTGATGCAGAGTTTCTTTCCAGCTTCCCTGTAGCCCCTTCAGATCCTGCAAGGGGCTGTGAAGTCTCAACACAACCTTCTCTTCTCCAGGCTGGACAATCCCAGCTCTCCCATCCTTTCCTCCCAGCAGAGCTGCTCCATCCTCTGACCATCCTGGGGCCTCCTCTGGTCCATGTGCTCAAACAGGTCCACCTGGGGTCTCACCTGGTGGGGCAGAGGGGCAGAATTTCCCCCTGTCCTGCTGCCCACACTGTGGGACCAGCCCAGGGCACGGTGGGTTTTGGGATCCCATCCCACACCCTCGATTGTTTTATCTCAAAGACACTTTTCTATCCCAAAATTGTAACTCTTCTCATTGCAAACGACCCGCAACAATTTGGAACAGAAATCTTGCCTCAGGCCCCCCCCCACCCTTGCCAGTGCTATTTGCATATGCAAATGGTGTGGGCAGCACTGGGCTGTTCTAATCAGCCAGGGGTGATTTGCATGCGCCTGCAATCCCGACAAATATTGAACAATGTCACAAAGGATCACATGCAAATGCACAGCTCTTCTCAGCCACTGATAAGCATTTAAAAACAAATTAAACAGCAGATCTCATCCGTCCCCAAATAGAAATATGCAAACTGATGCAAATTGCCTGCTCCTGACCCGCAACATGATGGGCAATTGCCTGACCTGTGTTCAGAAAACAATATTTAATTTCATCAGCTCTTCATAGGGAGTGCATTGGAAATTTGTGAGGCATCAGTAGAAAAATCCAAACAAGCATATGTTTGTCAGAGCACTTCAATCAGTTCTTATCGGCTGGGCAGGCATCTGCCCATCAAAGCAGGGAGCCTGAAATATATTAGCAATGTATTAATTAGAGCTGAGATCCTCAAACGTATCTCAGTGCCAAAGCGGGGGTGAGTGGCATCCTTCAGCAGAATCACTGGGCAGCAATCAGTGTGGCAAGACTCTTGGTTATTTCTTAAGAAAAACTGCAAAAAATAATGATAAAAATCATGTTATATATAAACCAGGAGAACAAAATTTAATAATTCTCTAGTGCTATTGGGTGAGAGGTTTATAAGTGTGACACAAGAGCAAAGTTAACTAAATAGAGTCATTGAAGCATTTGGGGTGGGAGGGACCTTGAAGATCATGTAGTTCCAAACTCCACTTCTATTTCTGCACCACTGCTTGAAAACAAATCCAACATCACAGCCTAATTCTGCCCCCTCCCTGCAGGCACTGCCACCCATGGGCAGATCCCCATTGCCTCTTATCCAATTGCTTGGCACAAGTAAAAGTAGCAAACAGAAAGAAGTTGACACTGTGCTGAAAAGAAAATTAACTCTTTCCCAGCCAGACTCAAAGCATAAACTTATTATTTATTACAATAATAAAGACAGATCAGAAAGTGTTTGTTCTACACATCTCATGACTCTCCATGACTCCTGGAAGAGGTTTCTCAATAACCAACCAGAAAGCTTTATTTCAGCATTGTGAAGTGTCTTCACTCAATTAATATGAAAAGCTTTTATCAATCTACATTCACCTAATCTGGGCATGAACTCTAAATCAGGATGGTTTTCTCGGATATGACCATGGAAGTGTGAGAAAGACATTACAGCAGCTGATATGAACTTCGTTTTCCCCTTTCTGGCAAAGAGCTGCTAAAAATACTTTATTAAGCATGTTTGAACAGTGTAGTGGAACAATCTTGCACAGCCACTGCACATTATCCTCTTGATTCCCTGTTGCCTTAAAACAGCAATTAGAAGTTGATGAGAACCGTCCAGGAACAATAACAGTTAAAGATCAATTAGGGATCCATGCAGCTAGGAAGATTAAATATTTATTAAAATAACAACAACCTTTCAAATAATAGTTCAAACTTCATTACTCTAATACGTTCTTGAACTGCTATTTTCTGCCTCACTTCACTGTAATTGCAAACTGCAACTGTGACAGTGAATGTTTCAGATTAAAGTACATAAAAACATAAAGCTTTTACATTACAGTGACAGCGCTTGAGGTTTTGTAAACAGATAGGAACAGTTTGGGTTTTTTATTCGCCTGCACATTTCTAAAGTGCTTTTCTGGTTCAAAAATGACAAAAATCTGCTGTTTAGATAAATTTAACCGAAAGTTATAACTTGGATCCATAGGCATGATGTTCCTCTCCAGGAGCAGACCCGGAGAAGAGAAATTGGGAAGCTGGATGCAAGGCAAGGTATGTTTTTTGCAGCGAGAACAGAGCTTCTCTTTGGAATTCAGTGCCAAGAGTGACAGTCTGGGGAATGTTTCTGTGGAAGTGGTCAAAGTGGAAGTGCTGTGGGATACAGGAGTGGCAGCTCTGGCTTCTGTCCCTGCCTTGGGGACGAGCAAGGTGTGCAACCCAGTGTTGCTCAAACACATAACCCAAAACTCTAGTCTGACTCATTTAAAATGGTGATTTAAAGCAAAATCTGATGGAATTAGGGGCTAACAAATGACATGTACAAAGGCAAAAGGTGAAAAAATAATTCAGTAGCATGGCAAAAGGGAGAGAAAGGGACCATCTTAAAAAGGGAGCTCATAACACTAAGCTGGACTTAGTGATCCTTGTAGGTCCCTTCCAAGGGAGGACATTCTGTGATTCTATGGTTTGAAATTCAACAGGAAAACATTCTTCCCTGGGGCCAAAGTACCACAGTTTGGGCTGCCACGGGTACCTTGTCCTGAGACTGGTCCCTGGAGTGGCACCCACAAGGCTCATGCAGCCAGAAGGCTGTGCCCGCTGGGACCAGCCTGCAGCACCCACCGAGGCAGCACCCACAGCCCACAGCCCTGGGGCTCCAGGGCAGCACCCAGAGACTGTGCCAGCAGGTCGTACAGAGGCCACCAACCCATCTCCACACACATCTGATTCGGACTTGGCATGCTGGCATGGGCACACAGGGAGACGTTTGCTTTCTTGACATTTTTTTCTATGTGTACTTTATTAAGGGTTTCTTATACTGGTTTCAGTATTTTATGCAAGTAATATTTTATTTATGCAATAATATTTATTTTCTATATTGTATCTGCTGTTTTATAGAATATTTTTGCAGGGTTTTTTGTTATACTTCATTAAGGGTTAAGATCACAGAATTACAGAATCACAGAACCACAGAATGGTTTGGGTTGGAAGGGACCTTAAAGGTCATGTCAGTTCACCTCCCTGACATGGGCGGGGACACCTTTTGCTAGACCAGGTTGCTCCAAACCCCATCCAACAGGCTGTTCTGGCTCAGGACCCTTCCTGGAGCCCAGTATAAACCAGCATCCACCAGTACAGTCCCCACACAAGCCCTGTCCCTCCCTTTTCTGGGGCTGTCCCAGCTCACCAGTGCCAGCATACCTCCCACACCCTCAGGGTTCACCAGCACACACACTTATGGGTTTCCCAAGCCCCTCACCAACATGACTCAGAAGACTTTATTCAAGCATTAATTCTTCAGTTTTGGACTATTTGAGGGCTACAATGGCTACACACACAGCTTGGTTTGGTGTCCAAATCCAAACGGTGACCTTCCCTGCCTCGCTGCCCAGAGCTCACCATCCTTCTATAGCACACAGCCAGGAGAATCCTTCACCACAAACAACTGAATATCTACATGAGAATCAGGTTTTGGTGTTTGTTTCATTGAAGAACCGTCATGTTGAATTGTGTCCTGGGCTCCTCAGCACAGCAGGGCCAGGGAGCTCCTGCAGCGGGGCCAGCGCAGGCTGCGGAGATGCCCAAGGGATGGAGCATCTCTGGGAGCAGCAAAACCTGAGGGAGCTGGGGCTCTTCAGCCTCCAGAGGGGACACTGAGAGGGGACCTGCCCATGGGTGGCAGTGCCTGCAGGGAGGGGGCAGAGCAGGGACCAGGCTCTGCTCGGAGGGCCCAGCCATGGCACCAGAGGGATGGGCAGAAACTGATGCCCAGCAAGTCTCACCTGCACAGGAGGAAGAACTTCTTCACTGGGCACTGACCCAGCCCTGAACAGAGACCAGAGAGGGGCTGGAGTCTCCTGCCTGGGGATATTCCAGACCCCTGTGGACACAACCCTGTGCCATGTGCTCTGGGATGGCCCTGCTGGAGCAGGAGGTGGCACCAGGTGACACACTGTGGGCACTTCCAGCCTGACCCACTCTGGGATTCTGAGATTTTGTCTTGAATTTGTTTTTTATAAAAAATATTAATGTGTTTTACTCTTGTACTTCTCCTTAGTCCTTCATTCTTCCCCTCTAGGGGAGGAAAAAAAAAGATTTGGCAGGTCTGAACACAGCAGAAATGATTATGCCATCAAAACAAGATTTATTGTGTTTAATAAAAACCCAGTAAAAGTGCTGCTTAAGCTGATCATTGACAGAAGCAGGCAATGATTTTAAATGCTTTTAACATTTGAAAATGCACAACTCTTCAAATCATTATCCCAACGCTGAGTTGCTGTAACACTTCCCTGTAAATGTGTCTTATGAACTGCTAACAGTGGAAACACCACCAGAACTGTGATCTCTCTAAGCCATGAAGCACGGCAGGCACTTTAGGGGTAGAAACAAAAAGAGGTGCTTCATCTCAAACCCAAGAATAAATATGAAAGCTGTGCCAATGGATATCCTTTCAGGTTTTATCCATACCCCACGTGCAGAAAAGTCAGAGAATCCCAGAATCCATGAGTTGTTTGGGTTTGGAGGGACCTTAAAGCTCCTCCAGTTCCCACAAAAATAAAGCAAACAATGCTGAATTATAGTCATGTAGCACCAAAATGTTATAAATCAACTAAATCAAGGAACACTTGGGGGCAACTTCCTTCAATATGGGTCTTTTATGACAGACAAACCAAACAAACCACATTTAGAAAAGTATATTTAGAAAGTGGGAAGCTCTTTATGCCGGTATAAATATGTCTAATGGATTTGGTTTAAACAAGTTTCACACTGCAAATCTTTTTTTCTTTTCATGCCCAACAATTCTATCTCTAATCTTTAAACTCCACTGTGTTTCTCTTGCTGGATCTACACCTTAGGGAAAACATGCTAATCATCCTTCCTCGTGTTCTGAACTGATTTCCCTCTGTCGCTCCCATGCATGATTATAATTTGATGATAAGAGAAACAATTTAAAACTGCAATTATGAAAGCATTTCTTTGTTAATTCCCTCCTGGCTAAATGACTTCCTCTCACGCTAGGAAGTTAAACATCTGACAGCATGACTGAGCTTCAGGAACTCCAATTGCCACTCACAAAAGCCTCTTCTCTTGCTGCTCCTCATGTTCTTGTTGCAATTTCTGCTGATTTGCTCCCTCTTGTGCTTAGAGATCCAAGGATCCCAGAAAGACTCAACCTGGAGCTGCAATTTGGGTCCAGGCTGGACATCTGGCCTTTTGTTTTAGCTGACTTGATGTGGTGTGTGTTTTATTTACTGGGTAGATAAGAACATGAGCAGCTTTGGGGCTGTTCCTCAGGGCACCATCTCGCTGTTGAGATGGATCAGCACAACACTACCAGAAGAATTAGGCAATAACAGTAGATTACATTCTGTGGAATAAAATATTACCAAAAGGCTCACAAATTTTCCTATCGATATCGCAGCATCGCAAAGAGAAAATCAGGAGGTAGAACAAAGGGTGGAATAAAAAAATCTGTAATTGTTACCCTCGTGTAGGTAAAATTATGGGCTGTGATGATGGTTCTGTAGTTCAAACACAGGCCAGAAAGTGCAGGGAGTTGACTGGGTTATTTTTTTCTTTCTTTTTCCTCTGAAATCATACCCAAACTAGCCATAAAGGAGAACAGAGAATAACACAAGTATTAACATAATAGGAAATAAAAATTATCCTCATTCATCTACTCATCTTTATTTCACTGTTGGGAGTGCGTACCAGTGTATGACTTGCAACAAATACAAAATTTATGTGCTTTCTGCTAAAAAATACGTAACTTTGATTTAAGGTAATTTATTTAAAAGCCTAATGAGGTTGACATTTGAAGCAGGTTCCTGCCATTTCTGTTCCTTCTGGCTTCACTGAGATAAAATAGAATTGTGGCAGGTGACTCATGAAATGAGCTGACCTGCCAGGGCAGAGCAGACCCTCTGAAATGCCCACATGGAATGATGTTATTTTTGAGCTTTATTGGATTGGCAAGTTTTTCAGTGCTGCTTCCTTTGTCCCAAGGATACGACAAGCTGGAAGGACATGGGTTGACAGTCCCATGAGGAGGGACAAAGAGACACTGGAAGGGTGGCAGAGAGGAGAGCAGTGGCGGGGAACTGGGCACAGCACGGGGTCCATGCAGGCAGAGGGCACGGGAACAACCAAGAGCAGAATACACTGGAAAAGGATTGTTGAAATAAGTTGGGAAGAACTTTGCTTTCCACAGTTGGCCAAAACACAGTTGGTCAAATGAGAGGCACCGCCAATGGGACATGAGAGGGTGGAGACAAGAGCTCAGAGAGAACATGGCAACATGAATTTAGAGTTCTCATTGCTTGTGGGAGAGTTGAGGTTGTCCTATCCTTGGAAGTGTCCAAGGCCATGTTGGATGGGGCTTGGAGCGACAAGGTGTCCCTGGGAGGAACTGAATGAATTTTAAGGTCCCTTTTAGCCCAAACCATTCTGGGATCCTGCAATTCTATGAAACTCCTGCTGACCTGCAGCAGAATAGCAGTGGAGGAGAATGACTTCAAACTCATCAGTATTTCTTCCTGGGGCAGGGGTTTTATCCTCCTGAGATTCAGTTTAGCACATTTGCTGCAGCTGAGGGGATAAATTCCTCTCTTTGTGCTTTTCATTCCTCTTAGGCACCAGGACTGTCTGCCTGGTACACTGATCCTAGTTATTCTTGGCACTAATGAATGCCAACATCATTTACAGTAATTAAAAATAACCCAAACAAGCTATTGCCCATGGCTTTACATGGCTAATTTTTATCTCTGATTTCAAAGTTGTTCATGCTGGAAAGCAGTGAGCAAACCCAATCCACTGGCAGTGGATTCAGAAGGGCTGGTGTTACAGCACAGGAGCTCTTTGCCAGCCATGGGCAGGCCCTGGCACAGGGTGCCCAGAGAAGCTGTGGCTTCCCCTGGATCCCTGGAAGTGTCCAAGGCCAGGCTGGAGGGGGCTTGAAGCAACCTGAGCTAGTGGAAGGTGTCCCTGCCCATGGCAGGGGGTGGCACTGGGTGGGCTTTAAGGTCCTTCCAACCCAAACCATCCTGGGATTCCATGGAAGTTGTCCAGCCTAGAAGAGCCAGCGTCTCTCACCAGTACATCCCTAAAAACCTGAAAGTCTTCCTTTAGGACATGGGATAATGGTGGGTGAGCATCAAGCTTTTCAGAGCTGGATTCTCAAAATCTGTCTTTAAATGAAGAGATGCAAGTTCTTCCATACATCAGAAATTTTAAGGACAGTCCTTAACAAAGCTGGGAGAGGGCACCAGGCAGTGAAGATACAAATGAAAGAAAAACAGAGGGAGACGAATGGGAACACAGGAATGGGAATGAAAATACATGAGCAAACATTTCTCATGCTACAGAAGAATCTGCTACTTGAAAGGATTTTTAAAAAATTATTATTTTATTTCAGCTGAAGTATTTCACTTTAAATTTGTATTTCATTTGTTTAAAAGGTTTTTTGATGTAGATGATGTGGGTGTATTACTAAACATGCTCTGAAGGCTAAACTGCTGATGTCAAAGAGCCCGTGGACAAAGTCTGTGCTAGGAGCAAATGATGGAAGTGCTGAGAGGGACATCAAGGGGCTCCAGGGGGGTGTGAAGAATAGGATAAGAGCATGGAAGTAAGAAACACCACACATTTCTCCTGGAAACAGTGAAAAAGAGGAATTTGATTTGCTCTACACTGGCCCTGCATTAGGCTCAATGTTAACATGAGGAAATATCACATACAGGGATATTTCTTATGTCGCTTTTTCTTGGCTTGACCCATGACTATGAGCCTTAAAGATAATGAGATCTGAGATAAGGAGGTCTTTATGCTCCTATCTGTCTCCTCTCATCTCCCCGAGTCCTGCTCAAAAGGTCACAACGTGGATAGCAGTCTCTGCAAGCAAACCTGAACTGTTCATTTGGGCTCTTCTTATTTTTCATCCCACTGATATCTTTATCTCTCATGTCTCCTGCAAGCCATGTCCTTTTCAAACCAGCAAAGAACATAGATGCAAATAACAGTTGTTTTTTCTCTCTCTAAAGATGCTGCATCTCAGTTTAATCTGATTTCAGTTCAAATTCATGTTCAGCATACGTATGCTTTTCAGCTTTTATTTTTACATGCCAGTCTGCACAAAACCACATTTATTTAAAAGAGAGGAGGGAAATATAAGCTCAGTGTGCACCTCCAGAATCCCTTTCTGCAGCAAAAAATCATCAGGGAAAAACAAATCTTAAAACATCTAAATTTGCAGTGGTTTTCTATCGGTACTGAGATTAGTTAAATGGATTAAAAGTGTGATTTTGCTTGACTGAGGCGCGTTGAGAAAGTCCTAGTTCCAAAAGCACGCTGTTCCACCTGAGGAAGACAACAGCAAAGATGAATGTGTTAAACAGGGGTGCTGAAAGCAAAACCAAATTGCAGAGTAAATAAATCCTTTGTCAGCCTTTCCGAGCCCCGTTAAGCCCGACACGTAAATCCTGGTGTGATGACACAGCGAGGGGAGAGTTCCCAGTGAAAGTGTTGTGGATCTCAGGGCATTACATTGATTTTGTCACTGCGGAGCTGCACAGTGACAGCTGAGGGATGGTTGAAACACGCTCTGTGTGCCCGGCTCTGACGAGGAGCCCTTTTAATCTTCTCACTTTTTAACTCCTCACTCAATAATTTCTCTCAAGAGCACGTGTGTCTGCCTTGTCCTTTAATGATGTTTCCAAATGGGGAAATCAATGGTGTTAAATACTCACAGAAAGGGATGTAAATAAGCAGCTGTAAACATACTTGCAGAGCTTTTAAAGGGTTTTGATCCAATGTTGCACTATAAGAACTTGTGGGGTTTTTTTATATTGATGATTATTCCTCTAATTTATACAGAACTTCAGAACATTTTATGACTTTCTTAGCTGTTTCAGTCATGCATTTAAATGTAGTTTTGCTTGAAGAGAAGAAGAAAAACAGAAAAAAAATAAAGGATTTGCATTGAAAGAACTTGGAATTACATTCTGCTCTTCTGGAATCCCAAATTGGTTTGGGTTGGAAGGGACATCATAGCCCATCCAGTCCCACCCCTGCCATGAGCAGGGACACCTTCCACTAGCCCAGGTGGCTCCAAGCCCCATCCAACCTGGCCTTGGACACTTCCAGAGATCCAGGGGCAGCCACAGCTTCTCTGGGCAACCCATTTCAGTCCCTGCCCACCCTCCCAGGGAAGGATTCCTTCCCAATATCCCACCTAACCCTGCCCTCCTTCAGCTCAAGGCCATTTCCCATCATCCTTGGGTGGCCACATCCCACCATCATTTAACTGTATTTTTGTGACAACAGTCACGACCAAACTTCAAACCAAAGAAACAAAGATCAAAGGTGATAAATTAATAACCCAGCCAATTGGCAAGATCATCACGTTTTGCCAGGCCTTGCCATCCTGCTGGGAAAAATTTCCAGGCAGAGGGACCAGGTGATGGAGCAGACCTGGGCCACGTTCTCTTCCTGGTTTACGTGGGTTTGCAGTTTTAAATACGTGCATTTAATTGCTGCAAACAGTGGGACTCCAACGTTCTTCTGATGACTGCTGAACTGTTAAATTGATCAGAGCTCAGAGAATATGTATATGTTTTTAAATCAACCTCCTGGCACATTTCCTTTGCCTTAATGCTTTCCCATTGCGCTTAATTAAGTCCTTTTCTTATCCATTGCCTCCCAAATTATATCACTAACCCCTCTCCTTCTCATCTTGGTGGGGCCTCCAGAATTTACAAAAAATTAATGGCTCCTCAAGCTTTTAAACACTTTGGGCAAAATTCACCACACGTGGTTTCCCTGGGAACAGATGGAGCTGTACCAGGAATGAATTTGGATCCCAGGAATTGCTGAGCAACCCAAGCACTCAGCTATTTATGCTTTCTTGCTTTGTAAATCTGATTTCTCTAGGAGGGTTCAGGAAGATAGGGAAGCAAAAGCAAAATGCTGAGAGACAGAGCCTGCCCTCAACTCACACCCCCAAAACTTCCAGGGCCACGGATGGGAAGTCTGCCATGGATCAGGGATAGTCATAAACCTCAGGGTGTTGGTTGGTTGAAGCATCTATTTATCTGCATAAATTTAAAGCTCTTTCCCTACAGACATTTTTACTACCTGGTGTGTGTGTAGGAATTGAATTGCCACTGCCTTATTTTAGCTTTATGCTTTTGTAATGGCATTAAAAGCAACTCTCAGTCCACATAAAACCAGAGGAAATTATGGTGAATCAGGCCCAATTCAAGTCATTTTTCTGTAATTGTGCTCTTTAAAAACCTGGGAAGAATCTGAGTAGAAAAAAAACAAATTGCAAAAATCAGACTTTCGCTAAAAAATTACATTTTCTTTCCTTTTGTTTTTCTCTTTTTTTACTCCACAACATCTTGAAAAAGATTGGCCTGGAAGCATAAAAACTCTTATTGAAAGCTCTACTTTGACACTAAAATATATGTGTAACACAGGTGCTGGCAAAGCAAAATACCCAAGAAGAAACACATCCAACTAATTTTGAAACATTTAAAGCAACTAACTGCAACCCTTTTAAGGCAACACCTTCTGAGGACACAGAGCATTTTACAGCATCAAAATAGCCTGTGTGTATTTTTTTTTTTTTTTAACTGGAAAACCTGGTAAATGTTCTGGCTAAACTGCAAACAACCTGCTTTGGAGTTCTGGAAGTACAGGGTGACACTGGATGGGATAACACTGGGGCTGGTCCAGGAGAAGGGCACAAAGTGTGACAGCTGGTTCGAGGCACTGGAGCACAATTCCCTCCAGAAGCTTGTCAGGCAAAACCAACTCCCTGGTTATAATTAAATTACATGAGATATACGGGGGGAGAGTCATCTCTGTTGGTTCTTAAACATAATGAAGTGTTTAGAGGGTCCAAAATGCCATCATTTTACAAAATGATATGTTTTCCGCTCTGGATGTGGCTGTTACTTGAAAAATTAATCCTTGGGAGGAATGTAGCTTCTCTCTGTCACCCCCAAAAACCCGTCACTGGAGCAAATGGCTTGCTGGGATTGATTTATAGCCCTTCTATAATATAACATAATGACACGTAACACAATTCCATTACCCAGCGAGGTTAATTTGAGTTATGGGTTGTTCTCCCTGCCAGGCAAAGGGACATACTTGTGTTCAGCAACTGCTGCAATATTTTACACCAGCCTTTCAATGGGCTGCAACGTCCTGAAAATGCAGCAATTAACTCTCCTGAACAGAGAGAGCTTGAGAGATCTGCAAGGTGTTATGAGCATGGGTTGTTTAATGGTAATTGCTACAGGATACACCAAAAACCTGCCGCTCCACAGCAATTAAAAAGGTGGTGGTGCAGAGAAGAATTACAGAAATCCCTGAATTTATGATACCTCCCATCCCTGGAAGCGTCCAAGGCCAGGTTGGACGGGGCTTGGAACAACCTGGGCTAGTGGAAGGTGTCCCTGCCCATGGCAGGGGGTGGCACTGGATGGGCTTTAAGACCCTTTCAACCCAAACTTTTCCAGGACTCTCTGATTCTGAGGAAAGGATAGGAAACAAGAAAAGTGTTTGGAGAATTATTTCACTGTGTGGAGAAAAGAAAGGGAGGAAGGGAAGGGAAGGGAAGGGAAGGGAAGGGAAGGGAAGGGAAGGACAAAAAAAAAAGCCAACAGGTCATAATAAAATGAGAAGGGGTTTTTGGGATCCCTCTAAAAAAATTCAAAGCACTAATTTTCACTATTTACATGAAAATAATAGCACAGAAAGAAACGTTTCATCAGTAAAACAGTCTGAAAATCAAGTGAATTTGAATTAATGAAATCTACAATTATTTCTGAATTGAGTACTTGCTTGGGAATTTTCCCAGCTCTGTGAAATCCCCTCAAAGGTGATGCAGAGTAGATTGGGGGTGCTTGTATTCCTGTATTTTAATTATCCTGTAACAATCACACCATTTTATCGCTGTCAGGACACTTCTAAGAGGAGATATTCTGTCTCATAGAGGAATAATTTTGGCAGGCCTGATAGGACAGGACAACTCACATGCCTTTTATATCACTAAATTATTTAACTCACAACTTCCAAAGGCCACAGAAGCAGGTTCAGATGGGGTGGAAATGGCAAAGGCAGCAGGGATGGGCAGAGGAGGGTTTGCCAGGAGAAAAGGGGTGCTGGAACAGACATCCCTAGGGATTTCTTTCTGCTTTTTACAACCTTCCTCGTTACTGGATTGCAGGTCTTTGTTCACATAATTTCCAGTTCAAATGTGAGAGGCGAGTAAAAACAATTTCAGGCAGGTGCCAAGAGAAGAGCAAAACTCAGGTTCTCCACACCTGGGGAAGAGTGTGAAGTAAAAACGATGGAGACAGGTCAGGTGCAAAGAGGTCCCGCCTCTTTCTGAGGCTGGATTAAAACACGGGAATGGCTAAGAGAGGTGTAAAACACTGAATGTCATTCTCATAAGAGCCTGAACCACCAAGAGCTGGGGAACAGTGAGAGGGGATCTGCACGGAGTTTTCCAAGAAATTACATATCAGTTACTCTAGTTTTAAAACTAGAGGGAAGAAATATCTGCTTGCTGGAACTCAGACTTTTCCTGATCATAAAATCGCTGCTACAACCAGATGCAGACCCTGAGAAATTTTCCAGGGACATAATAAAAGTGACAAGAACCGAGAGAGCTGAAAACAAAATTGATCTCTTATCCTCTTTGATATCCCGTTTGCCCAGCAACAGTTTACAAAATAATCTAAACTTTACAGTTCCTTGTGACTCATTTAAAGACTTGGCAAGCTGAGGTTAAAATCCCTGCCTGCATTAAATGAGACCTTTCTGAAAACACTGCGAGAATTCACAAGGGGAGGTGAAAGCCAAGACAAAAAAGTGAGGTCTGGCAAGTTTTGTGGGGTCGGGGTTTTTTTCGGTTCTTAAGAACATACCAACCTTTGTAAACATGAAATACAGGAGGACTTCATGCCCTTAACAAATGAGTGTGAGAGAGAGAAATGGAAAGCAGGCCTGGGGTAAAGTTTGATCCCTGGTTGTTAGTAGATACAACAGAATGCAGTGCCAATATAATCAGGGTGAGTCTGTCGGAGAAGAGAGATGTGTGGCTCACCAATTACAGACAGCAGGGAAAATTGAAAGAAATTACATTCAGGGGAGTGTGAAATGTGAAAGTCAGGGAAATAAATTAGATGTTGTATGACCTCTAGTGTAATATGTGGAGAACTAATACATTTAACCTGGTTGTAATCATGTCATAGCCAGACTGCATTAGGAACTTCCTCATTGAAATTTGCCTCTCTCCGGCTCTGTGTTCAACTTTTGGAACTGGGAAATCAAGTAGCAAAAGGCAGCCCTGGAGCTGGGGCTGGAAAGGGAATCCAGCAAAGTCTGTGCCGTGCAAAAGAGCCAAGCCCAGAATTTGCTAATTGAGCACCACCTAAATCTGAGACCATTAAATATCTGGGTCACCAGAGGGCTCCTCAAAGAGGAAAAGACAATATATCAATTGCAAACTCTGCTACACCATAACAGGCTAAAGCATCTCCAGAATAAAACTGATCTGTGTGAAAATATCTTGGCTGGCACCCATAAAGGTGGAGGGGTGGTTTGAGTTGCCCGAAGATGTGGCTGGGGAGCCTGAAGTGTAATGAGACTTTTTTAAGGAAAACATGGATTTAGGTGTCATGTGGCTTAAAGAGGGCTATAAAAATGGTAGAAAGTGTGACTAGAGAGAAGTGAATGATTTTGGAAAACATCTGAGGGCGTGACCATGCAGGAGTTCTGCATGTCTCAGTCTGCCTGATACCATATTTAGGCATTTCAATGCAGTTTATGCCCATTAATTTTTGTTCTAAGCATCACAGGCTCAGCAAACAGTGTCTTCTTCTCTGTAAAAACCTTTTCTTTCTTCTTGCCTTCAGGTTAAACCACTGTCATTCTTTCTTTTTTTTCCTCATGATTGCTGCAAATCATTCTGCTTGTGCCCTGCTTGATCTATGTTCCTAAAATGGTTAAGATGAAGGAAAAATTGCTTTTAGCAGCTATGAAATCTACTTTTTTAGTTTCCACCACAGGTTCTCTTCAAGAAGAATTGTTAGCAATCCCCTTGCCCCACCCACTCCCCCCAAAAAAAAAACCAAACCCAAACCCCCACAAAATCATCATATAAATATGAATTTGTAGAAGTACCTGTTGGAGGTAGTATGAATATTGTGTGTTAATAGAAGAAATCCTGAGTGTGCCTTTTGTACACAGACATCTCCAGCACAAACAGAACCAAAGGCTTTGCAACCCTTGAAAAGGTTGGTGGGACAGCCCAGCTTGTCTCAGAACTTGTTTGTGTGTCACTGATCAGCTTAGTTAACAGGCTGGATGCAATCACTTTAAAGGTTTTCCTCTGCTCTTGGTAGGTGTTAATTCTTAGGGATATGGTTGGTTCTGAAATAAATTTTGAGGACTTGGACATTTCAGAAAGACTGGCAAAAATAAATAAAGTTGTGCATCTAATTGCTGAATAAATAAAGCTGCTAAACTAGACCCCATCAAAACAGTTTCTGACTCCAGTGGCCTCTTGTATTCAACTAAACTTTGCCTAATTATTCTTGAAACAGGAGGGGAAAAAAAATGTTTCTTGTTGTCATAATTTATAGAATCACAGAATCCCAGGGGGAATTAAGGGACCTTAAAGATCATCTCATTCCACCCCCTGCCATGGGCAGGGACACCTTCCACCAGCCCAGGTTGCTCCAAGCCCTGTCGAAGCTGGCCTTGGACACTTCCAGGGATCCAGCGGCAGCCACAGCTTCTCTGCCCAACCTGTGCCAGGGCCTGCCCACCCTCCCAGGGAAGGATTCCTTCCCAATATCCCATCTAATGCTGCCCTCTGGCAGTGGGAAGCCATTTCTTCATTGCTCTGTCCCTCCTTTCCTTTTCAGTGGTCTCTCTCCATCTTCCTTGTAGCCCCTTCAGGTTCTACAAGGCAATAATTGGATCACCCCAAACCTTCTCATCTCTGGGCAGTTTTTGCACCAGAACAATATCTTGTCTGCCATAGGAGATGTAACTTTACTATTTTGCATACTTTTGAAATTAATTGTTTCTAAAATATACCAAACCCCCCACAGACGACATCGGCTTCTCCAAGCAGAGCCTGGTCCCTGCTCTGCTCCCTCCCTGCAGACACTGCCACCCATGGGCAGGTCCCCTCTCAGTGTCCCCTCTGGAAGCTGAACAGCCCCAGCTCCCTCAGCCTTTGCTGCTCCCAGAGATGCTCCATCCCTTGGGCATCTCCGCAGCCTGCGCTGGCCCCGCTGCAGGAGCTCCCTGACCCTGCTGTGCTGAGGAGCCAGAGCTGGGCACAGCCCTGCAGATGTGCCTGCCAGGGCTGGGCAGAGGGGCAGGATGCCCTCCTTGACCTGCTGCCAATGCCCTTCTGATGCCCCCTGGATCCCTTTGCCCTCCTTGGCCCCAGGACACACGGCTGGGCAGGGACAGCTGGTTGTCCCCCAGGACCCCCCAGGTCCCAGTGGTCTCTGCTGCACTGGTGCAGATTGTCCTCCTCTGCTGACCCTAAAGACGTGGGACAGCCAAACTGTTCCTCGGCAGAGGGACAGGAATGTGGACTCTAAGAACATGGGAAAATGCACATGAGCTGCTAAGCCTGTCTCGCTGAAATGACAGAAAATGGTCAAATTTCCATTCTCAGACCTCTTTACTTTTATACTACTATGCTCATGCCACACAGTGAACGAAATTTGTTTTCTCTGTGCACCCTTTTGAGAAACCTCTCTTGGTTTACTGGCAAAACACAATGCAACAACTGAAAAATCCAGAAATTAATGTGTCTGTATTTCTGTGTAACTCCGAAGCTCATCTGGAGCAATCCCACCTCTCTGGAACCTTGGATAGTGATGGACAAACGTCACCCATGCAACTGCTAAATTCTTTTTGGGTAAAATCCAGTTGTGTAGACCAGAACAACCCCACTTTCACTCAGGCAAAAGCAGCATCACAGTGACAGAAATCCACCAGACAATGTTCTGCCTTCATCACCAGCAGGATGGGGAGGGGAGGGGGATTCTGCTCCTCTGTCCCCTCAGGCGAGACCCCACCTGCAGAACTGCCTCCAGAAAGAACACAGAGCTGTTGGAGATAGTCCAGAGGAGGCACCAAGATGATCAGAAGGCTGGAGCCCCTCTGCTCTGCAGCCAGGCTGGGAGAGCTGGAAGGGTTCACCTGGAGAAGAAAAGGATCCAGGGAGACCTGAGAGCCCCTTGCAGTGCCTAAAGGGGCTCCAGGAGAGCTGGAGAGGGACCTGGGACAAGGGATGGAGGGACAGGACAAGGGGAATGGCTTCCCACTGCCAGAGGGCAGGGATAGATGAGATATTGGGAAGGAATCCTACCCTGGGAGGGTGGGCAGGCCCTGGCACAGGTTGGGCAGAGAAGCTGTGACTGCCCCTGGATCCCTGGAAGTGTCCAAGGCCAGGTTGGACAGGGCTTGGAGCAACCTGGTCTAGTGGAAGGTGTTCCTGTCCAGGAGATTTTTCAAGATTCTTCCGAGCCAAACCATTCTCTGGTTTATGAATCAATGATCTGACCTCCTATTGTAAATGGACCAGTGTAAAACTCTGAATTGAAGACATTCCTCTGATTTTTCACTTCTGCAGGAGGCAGGACTTGGACCATTCTGGATGATTCAGGTGAGCCCTGGATATGATCATGTTTTCAGAGGTAAACTTGCTTGTTAAAATATTTCCATTGTTACTGTCCACTTCATCATTCTAACAATGGCAGTTTCTGGTTACTGTCATGTAATTTGGAAAATGGGATTTCTGGAATGTTTAATCAGTACTTTAGTGCTGCTAATTAGTAACTGATTTTGTCATCCTGGGCAAAAGGAAGAGGAGGTTCAGAAGAGGCTTCAGTGGTCCCCAGACCTGTTTGCTGGAAGCATCCCCTGCTGCATGAGGCACTTTGTGGGCACTCTGGAAGAGAAATAGCCTTCTGAGGGCATGATAATGAATCTGAGCAGGCACTTGGTGTCCAGTGGCGAAAGCAAACTTCACCAATTAATCAGTGTGACATCCAGAGGTCACTCACCGGCTCTTCACACACCTCTGCGTCTCTGGGTGGGAAGGTGTGCACACACATGATGGGATTGAACATCATGACTTCCTCCTTAGTGCTGACCTCTGCTGACACAGGCTGTGACGGGGCTGCCAGCTGCTCTTCCAGGGACACGGGCTGGAGAACAGGCAGTGGCCACTGCTGTCCCTGCTGGCTCTTTCCTGCCTAGAAACAATATTTCCTAACACATGAAGCCTCTGTTCTCAGCAGATCAGCACCTCATCAGCAAGCACAACCTTCTCCAGGAGTCACGGAGGGAAGTGTCCAAGGAATAACAGTGGAACAGCACAGAGAAAGTGCCAAAGCATCAGACACTGCATGGACATTTGGAGAACTTAGCCCCTTCCTACACAAATCCAGACAGGACACAAGAACCTTCCACCCTCTCTCACGACTCCTAATGCGAGTCCCAGCTCCCAGTCTCCTCATCCCACCAACCAACCAGTGCAGCATCCACTAATCATTATCAGTGACTCGCCTTCCCTGCTGACTTCCCCACCCTCCTAAAGCTCTTCCTCATCTTTGGAGCCCTAGAAAACAAAATACTCAACTTCTAATAATACTCTAATAGTTTATGGAAAAGCTTGGTCTTGTAAATCAAAGAGAAAAGATGAATTCTTAGAGTTCCACAAAGCACCTCAGCGAAAAAAAAAAAAAGAAAAAGAAAAAATAGAAGACTTAAAGCTCTATCTCCAGCTCCCAATGCTGGTATTTTGTGTTGAATTATTCTCTGATAGCCCTCAAACAAGCTCCAAAACAAGAAATGAAGTAAAGAACAGCCTCCAACCCTCAACCAAGAACATCTCTGCCCTGCAAGAACAAAACACACTAAAATCCACTTGAAGAGAAAACAACTTGTCAGCTGATCTTTTCAGGTTCAAGTCCCACATGTTGTGTCAAAAGGGCTGCTATGAGGAAAAAAAAATTATAGATTATAGACCGCTGTAGGTATTTATCTGGGTTTTATTAATTTACCAGGTGCCAGTGGAAATATAAGCCAGTTTTGCTAATTAGAATTTCCTTGTCATTTTGGAGTCAGGTAACAGAGACCATTCCCTGTAATACAGATGGGAAAAAAAAGAACAGGAAATAAATATAATGTACACATATCTAATTTCCTCTACATTAAGCTGCAGGATGCTAAACAGCCTCACTTATAGAAGCAAGAGGAAGCTGAGGCAAGCACTTGACACAGTGAGAAGGGAGGAGAGAAAACATAGCCCTGAAGGTTTAGGATTTTTCAATTAAGAGAGGCTGGGAAAGACGATTTGAAGGAAATCAGGCATTCTGAGGTTGAAGAAAGGGGGTGGAATACCCTCAAGTGAAAGAGCTTGTTCCTGAAGAACTCCCTCACCACAGATCTGCTATAAGGTGAAACAGCTATAGGGGAACTAATGGGGTATTTGGGGAGCTGCTTCTGCTTCTTCCACCGACATTTTGGCACCCTAGAGATCCTTATCTACCTCTCTTTTGTTCCCCCAGGAGGCTGAATATTGATGAGCAGTAGTTGTGGGTTTTTTTTTTTAATCATATGAATAATAATAACCATAACAGCCACATTAACAAGAAGTTGCTTTGTCTGCTTCTTATTGTGCTGACACATAAGTGCAACTAATCTGGTGTGATAACAAAATCCATGACTTCCATATGGACACTTTAATCTTTTATTCAATATTCTGAGATAAAAACTAGGAAAAATTTCTGGACAGGATTGGTTTTTCACTCCCTCAGTACCATTCCTGATGAAATGCTGGGGGACTGCACACAGCTGAAACTCCAGGGTGAAATGGGACCACGTTATTAAATATGTGACTTTCGGAAGTTATTCTATCCCATGAATTTTCTGTAAGCCAGACGGGCATATTTTCCATTCTGTATAAAGGAATTATGAACTTTGTAGTCCTCTTTAGTTCTGACTGTCTTCTGAAAATGTCAGGACTTCTTATTTGTCATTTTATCCAACTTGTTTGTCTTGTGGTAGGATTTTAACTAATGCAGAAGGGCTGAGGGCACTTTTGTTCAGCTGGAGGAGACTTTGCTCATCAGGGTCTGCAGCTACCTGGACAATGCTCTGAGGGGCATGGTGGGATTTTTGGGGTGTCTGTGCAGGGCCAGGGATTGGACTGTATGGTTCTTGGGAGGTATTCTGGGATTCCATAAAACACACAAACTGAAACACAGGAATTCCACTTAAACAGGGAAGTTTTCTGCTGTGAAGGTGGTCAGATGGTGGAGCAGATGGGCCAGAGGTGTTATGGTGTGTCCATCCTTAGAGGCACCCAGCTGGACACAGACCTGGGCTGGCCCTGTCTGAGCAGAAAAGTTGGACTGGGGGATCTTTGGAGGTGCCTCCCAGTCTCAGTGACTCTGTTATTTTGTTAGAGGTGTCATATCTTCAAAGATGTCCCTCCTGGGTGTTTTATTCCATGAAATCCCAAGGTCCATGTTCATCCCACATGACTTCAGGAAGTTCAAATAAAAACCTGGATCCTTGTTATACCAACACCAAGAGAAGCACACCCGAAAAAAGCTGAAATCTCCTTTAGCATAAGCACTTGAAACAAGGGCAGGGGCACCAAACCCAGCAGCAATTTTGGAATAGCTGTTGCTTTTTAAAGAATTTCTAGAAAAGTAGCTTCTCATAAGACTGGAGAGTGAGTTTTTGATCTCCTGTTCCCAGTTTGAAGCGAGGCAGATCAATCTCTGCTCTTTATATATCCATCTGCTCTGAATACTTTCTTTTAAGGCCGTGGAGCTGTGTCTTTAATGGGTACAGGAGCACCAGCAAGGCATCAGAACAAGCAAGAGAGATCATTTCCAAATGCTTCTCTGCATTTCAAATTGTGCCACTTAACTGACAATTCCTATAACAAATTCAGGTTGTGTCAAACACAGAATTCCTGACTCCTCCAAGTCCATGGGCAAGTTTTAATATGCATAAGTCACATAAGGGTGATTGTTGGCTTATGCAAACTTGTGTCCTGAGAAAAGGTTAAAATGTGGCTTTTGGGAGTGTTTTTAAAAAGCCTTCAAGGAAAGAGCTATGGGATTGGGAGAGGGGATGTATCTCAACTTTTTTAAGCTGTTGGGATACCACCAGGTTTTGTCTAAGACAGATGTGAAGGGCAAAATTAGCCAATTACTGAAAAATAATGAGCAATTCAAAGATGACTTCTCTGGGTTATGGCCCATGATGGCAAATAACTATCTCAATTATCAGCTTGGCACAAAGAAAAATGTTTGTGAGTCATAATTAAGGGGAATTGTTTGAGCTGGCTTTGCTGTGCTTTATGACCAATAACCTGCAGGTGAACACAAGTTTCACTTTTAAGACCTGCTCCATAATTTAAACCCAAGTAGCTTCTAACATGCTGTTTTGTGCATTTAGCAAAGACCTGGCTGCCTTGTTCCAGGAAAAATGCAGGAAAAAAAGAAACCTTCAATTTAAAGGGGATATTTTTAGAGGTCCCCTCATTCTGTCATATTTATTCGTGTTACTTTATTACTGCATTAACAGCTTTGAAAAGTCTTTTCAGCTACTACACTCTATTTGTCTAATTACCTGCCTTTCTTTTCTGGAACTAGTAATATAAAACATACTCCAAGCACTGGAATGAAGTCATTAATCAAATTGCAAATTTAGCTGTCACTGGGAGCAACAAAACCTTGGCAGGAATAGATGGTGGGTGGGACGAAAGTGTTCCTGGCAAAACTCGCCTTGCCTTGTGATGTTTTGCAAACGAGTCCCTATTCCTGCAATGATTCCTCCTCTCACGGATGTCTGGGAAGGAACAGAGCTCTGCAAAACTGGATGTACAATGTCAAAGAGCTCCTAAGATTTGGGGCATTGCTGACTTTGAATATAGAGGGCCCAAAATGTGAAAGAAAGAAAGGTCGTCCCTGAGCTGCAGAGAAACCAAAATGTTCCTGGGTACTGAGCAGGTCACACCCTGGCCCTCAAGGAATGACACTATGAAGCAGTGAGAAATATTAACAGAATTTTCCTGCTATTAATTTATAGATATTTATAAGCTTTTGATTCATTTCAGTGCCTGAGATGTTTGCCCTCCTGTCAAATTTGAGTGAAAATGGCCAGTAAGATTAAGAGCTGTAGGGAAATGGCAAGCAAATCCATGGAAACCTCCCATTTCCTTAGAAAATCAGGCTCCCAGATTTTGTATAGAATCGACCACCTCAAATATTACCAATTTTTGGTGTGTTCTGAAACGTTCTCCCTCTTCCACCCTTGTGCTGCATAACATTCCCTTCTTCCATAACTAAACCCTGGGAACTGGGAGCCTGCACACAGCTCAGCTTTCTGGTGGCAAGTTAACAGGAAGAAGGAAACAATCTTTTTCCTTGTAATACCAAGGAAATTAATCCTTAATATTCAGTCACTTCCCAGTCCACTTTCCAATATCTTAGCAATCCACCCAAATGAAACCTGCCTTGCAATTTGAAAGGAAATCTGCTCCAAGGGAGTTTTCATTAATACACACACTTCTCAGTTAATACACTGCTCTGAAAGCAATATCTGGAGTAATACATGAATAATTTGGTGCTGGTGTGTTAATCCTTTGGGAATGGCATGTTAATAGTCTTGTTTAGATTGAACAGTTTCTGCATGAGCATTATTCATGCAAATCATGTCATTCACAAGTCATGTCAGATATCTGATATCATCAATTAATGGGGATGATTTTGCTTAAAATGAGATCTACTCAGGAAGTGAAAACTGTATGAGAGTGTGTCTGACTCCTCTAATTCTTAATCTAGTTTAGGCTTAGCTGAATTTAAGAAAATTTTCAGAGGATAAAGGTCTAGCAGAGTTCTGGATTCACTCTATTACAATTTGGGAAGAAACCTGGGGAAAGGTCCAAGCTTTGCTTTTTGCTTTTAATCCAAACATTTGCTGCTGAAAAAATGGCAAGGAGTTGGATAATTCCCAAAACAAGGAAGACTGAATCACTGAGGACTTGGGCTGCTGGCAGGAGGGGGAGATGGGAGGAATGGG
This sequence comes from Sclerurus mexicanus, assembly GCA_013396755.1. Taxonomy (NCBI): domain Eukaryota; kingdom Metazoa; phylum Chordata; class Aves; order Passeriformes; family Furnariidae; genus Sclerurus; species Sclerurus mexicanus. Next base: position 530,182 of record VWZF01004985.1, read on the forward strand.
TGAAAAAGAGAGACCTTTCAACTTGGAAAGCATCTCTCCAAAATAAACACATTTATTGTCCCAAAGATTGTGTAGTATCTTGGCAGTGTCCTGTCAGTGCTAGGAGGGATTCAAGTCCTGCTGCCTGTCATCTTTCCTCAGTGTCTTTGATGCTGCTTTGCTTTAAAGTGAAAAAAAAGGGGACTCAAAGTCTTGTTGTGTGTGTAAAGCCCTGTTTTCAAGCTGAAGCAGCACAAAGACGTGTGGCTTGGTTCCCCTTTGAACTGAGGAGAACAGCACAGTTCTGAAGGGAAACCAAATGCTTCCTTCCCCTGCCCAGAAAGATCATTTTGGTGTTCAGACAGGAAGGGGAATCACACAATGTGGATGAGGTGGGATGTCACTGGTGGGATGAGTGCCTGCAGACCAGCACGAGTCACACATGGACTCCCGGGCACTGGTGGTGATCAAAGACCTGCAAACGATGATGGCACAAAGGACTTAGGATGAAGTGGCTACTGGGATCCACAGCATTCTGATCTATGTCATAGGGGAGCAGGACTGGGTTATGGTTTAGAGTTGGAAGCTAGACTTTGATTTTGCCTAAGAAAGGCAGGGATCAGTTGTGCCAGGTCCAGAGGAGGCCACGGAGATGCTCCAAGGGCTGGAGCCCCTCTGCTCTGGAGCCAGGCTGGGAGAGCTGGTGGGGTTCACCTGGTAAAGGAAAGGATCCAGGGAGACCTGAGAGCCCCTTCCAGTGCCTAAAGGGGGCTTACAAAAACAGAGAAGGACTTTTACAAGGGCAAACAGTGATAGAAGTGGGGAATGATTTAAAACTGAGAGTAGATTTAGATGGGATATTGGGAAGGAATCCTTCCCTGGGAGGGTGGGCAGGCCCTGGCACAGGTTGCCCAGAGAAGCTGTGGCTGCCCCTGGATCCCTGGAAGCGTCGAAGGCCAGGTTGGACGGGGCTTGGAGCAACCTGGGCTAGTGGAAGGTGTCCCTGCCTATGGCAGGGGGTGGCACTGGATGGGCTTTGAGGTCCCTTTCAAGTCAGCCCATTCTGGGATTCTGTGAACCCCTTTCACAGAAACTGAGAGAGCTGAGGTTCTTGTTGTCCCCGTTGCTTCCTGTGTGTGGCTGTTGTCCCCAGGAGTCGTAGTGTTCCTGCTTGCTGTAGGACATGACTACACAGGGGAGAGCACGGCTGCAGGAAAATTAGGATCTGCACACACAGAGGGTGAGAATGAGACCAGGAAGAAACTCCTTGGGCTTTCTCCAGGATAAAGGAGGTGGGGAAGATGTGCACACAGTAAGCACTCTGGCACAAACTCTGCCAAAACACTGAAACTTCCAATCCATTTCAGGATGTTTTTGGTTTGCTATCATTTGAAAATGTTTCATAGAATTCCAGAAAGGATTGAGTGGGAAGGGACCTCAAAGCCCATCCAGTGCCATCCCCTGCCATGGGCAGGGACACCTTCCACTAACTCAGTTTGCTCCAAGCCCCATCCAACCTGGCCTTGGACACCTCAGAGCATTTTCCTGATGGATATTGCCTTGTGCTGGTCCATTGTTGTGGTTTTCATTGGACATCAGGCACACTGGATTTACTCTCCTAAAGAATGATCTGATATGGGTACCCCAATTAGAAATGTAAATTAGCAGTTAAACTGTAACTATACCCCTTTAAAAAAAGACGTGTCCAAAACATTGCATTAAAGCAATAATTCAAACATCCCTAAAATAAACTTCTGCAAAAGAAATGCTAATAAGGGCATTTTATATCATATGACATTACTGGGTGACATATGCAGAAACATATTTTAATCTACCAAATGTCCCAAAACGTTTGTCTTGAACTGTAAATAAGCAAATTTAATCACAAAGCATTTGTTTTGATTTTTAATTGAGAAACAGGAATGACAATTCTGAACAAGGTATACCAACTCCCTTTTTTATTGCAGACCTTATAATAACACATTTCCCCCACTTTGTTGTGAGGAAATCACAACACTGGAATCAGACCTGTCTATTATAAACATCACATTAATAATGCCATGAATATGCTGTTTAGTTAAAGTATTCATATTTTAGGCCTTGGGGAAACTCAGACTGCCACTTCCCACAAAGGCAATAATGATCATGGATCATCCTCTGAAAATAATTAATCTTACTTCCCCCCACCCTCTCACACTGGCTCTAAATAATGAAATATTCAGGATATTTTGGCAAACTCAATACTTGCATTCATATATTTGCATTCCCATTTGAGAAATCTGAAGATCTTTCTTTTCCCTTTATTTTCTGGCCCAAAGGAACAGATTTGTTGGCTCTCCAGACTAACTGGGCCAGTTAGTCCTCCCATGCTGGTCTATCCAGAGTGGTTTTGCAAAAGGAGAACTGCAATTGCAAGATGTGTCTGATTTGTGCTAAATCCACTCATGCAGATTAATTATTATGGCTTGCTCCAGGATGTGTCTTAAGCCTCACTCAAATCCAATATTAGAGTTGGAAATAAAAAATGAGATTCAGAATCAAGGTCATAATCCCCTTTATTTTTTGTTTAACCAAAGCCGGTTTGTCCTGTGCTGGATTTCCTGGAGAATACTTGGAATAGAAAAGCCCAGGCTGTGTAAACAGAGGAAGCAAAATTGCTCCCATCCCAGGGAATAGATGGACATTTATTTGAATTAAACATTTAAATGTGGCTAATTAACTCATTAACCTTTCCATTAACGATTATATTTCACACTGTGCACTACACTGCTGTGGTTCACGGCTTTCTTAATTAAATCCAAGTCCACTGGTCGTTCAAAGATTTCCCATTAATTCCACTGTTATCATCCTGGTCTAGTGAGTGGCATCCCTGCCCATGGCAGGGGGTGGAACAAGATGATCTTTAAGGTCCCTTCCAATCCAAACCAGCCTGGGATTCTGGGATTACATGTCCCACAAACCAGTGGAAAACATTCCTCCAGACTTTGCCAGCCTGTGAGTCCTCTGCTGGGATCCAGTGGCTTGTCTGTAGTCATTCCTCCAGATCCGTGGGATCCTGCTCTATTCAATTAAAGAGTTTGGGAAGCAAAAAGCATGGGAAAGGCTTTGTGATTCAGATTTCCACTGGCTCAAGGTGCTCACCTTTCCACAGATCTGTGTCCTCCTTTGCCATCTCAGGATGACTTTGCTGGGTCCTGTTTAAGGCCCAACCCCAACTAAAATTCCTGCCTTAACTCCTCACTTCATTGTGTTTCTTTGCCTTTCCTTTCCCAGTTCCCTTCCAGACTGGGATAAGGTTATTACTTCAATATTCTCTTCACAATATTTGACAAGGTGAGATTCGGTCAAAGGTTTGACTTGATGATCTTGGAGGTCTTTTCCAACCCTAATGATCCTGTGAATATTTGGAAATCTTGCTTTGAAAACCACTTGTGGTAAAAAAAACACCTAAAGAAAAACCCAACCAACCAAAGAATGCAGCTGTAATTATTTGAGCTGCAAGACGTCCAATACTTTTTGACTTAAAATTATCTCTTATTTTGGCCTCGGGTAATTAGTGAATTCTGTACCTGCTCTTGCTGGGCCAGTAGAAACATCAGGCAGCTCAACTTACCTAGTTCAGACCTGATCAACTATTGCAGTGGAACACAAAAACAACCCAAGCAAGGTCTGCAGTGTGTTAAAGCCCAAAGCCTTCCACGGGAATATAAACCAGGTTTGTAATTGTAATGTATCACCCCATTCCTCAGATGTGAACATTGTCAGCCAGAGACAAAACCTCTTAAATCATTTTTCCCGGAATCATAAAAAAGAAAGAAAAAGTTAATTACCGATGCTCAAGATGTATGATGGCTTTTTAAGTGTGACTATTCAAAGGCAGCAACAATTTAAGGAGTTATTGCAAAATGGATGACGGTAGATTTATGTCTTCCCAGGTTTTGCTCTTTTGCTTTTGGCTTCCATCCAGTTCACCAGGTAGACTTTACTGCCAGACTCTCAGGCTGTTTCATTAAAACAGCTTCTGTGTCTCTTTTTATAAACCACTTTTTTCTGTGCAAAGGATAAAGTACAACATTGGGAGATTTTCTACTTGTTGATCTGATTGAAAATGTGAGTCACTGCTCCATAAAATATCACAAACTTCCTGTTTTTACCATTTAATACTCCTCCCACTTCCAACAGTTATTCACTGATCCTTATTCCAGCAGTTTATGGAGCTTCAAAGTACACTGCAAACAGTCCCTGAATCGGGCAGAGAGGAGTAGTGACACTTTTACCTTGTTTTTCATCACCTGTAGATGAAAAGAAAAGCTTTTTACTGTTCTTCTGTTTTGTGATTCTAAACCAGAATTGCAAGGAGAGAGGATATAATTTTCTGCTAGAGAAGCTGGCAATGATATCAGAATAAAACAGTGCACTAAATCATTCTTAGGGAATCAGAGACATGAGTCCAATTGAATTCTTCACAGAAAAACTGGCAAGCCTCTTTAATGCCCTGCTTGGAATAACTCCAAAGGAACCCAAATATCCCCTGGGAGCACCATGGATTATTCAGAATTTTAAGTGCTAGCCCTTGTTTGCTGATGTACCCTCGACCTCCTTGACTTACCCAAGCAGAGTTACAGGAGACAAAGCCTGAAAACCAGAGTTTGTGTTGACAGATCAGAGTGAACCAGCGTTCCCAAAGGGAATTCCAAAGGTCTTTGCCTGTCCATCACAATGATCTGCTGTTGTTTGAATTTCACATCGAGCTACTCACAGAACAAGGGAAATTTCACTCTTAGGTGCCCTTCACACCTTAGTATTTTCCCTGGGTGTGACATCAGGCAGAGCATAGTGCAATGACAGACCACACAGTTCAACCTCATTTCCAGAGCTTCCAGGAGTGACCCACTTGTAGTTGTGCTGCTGGACATACCCCCGTGTCACCTCACCCATCCTACAGACCTTTCCAGCCCCAAATCACCCATGTTGCCCAGCAGCCCATCCCATCAGTGACAGATGAGGAACTGATGCCAAGCAGAGACACTGATGTCTATTCACGAGCCCTGGTGCCTCCTGAGGGTCTCGTTCACTCCGTGTTACGCTGATGGATGATTCTGCAAAGGGATCTGCTGCCACAAGTGTTTCTTTATATGGGTTTTACTGTCATTTTCCAGAGCTTGGGGAAAGGTTGTCTGGGCTTCTTTTCAATAGAAGCTCCGTGGATTTTTTTAAATCCTGGTTCGGTTTAGTCACTGAGCAGAGACAAGGAATTGTTAATCACAGAATCCCAGAATCTCCTGAGCTGGAAGGGACCCACAAGAACCATCCAGTCTAACCCCTGGCCCTGCACAGGACCATCCCCAAGAGTCACCCCCTGTGCCCCAGAGGATCACCCAAGCCCTCCTGGAGCTCTGGCAGCCTTGGGGCCATGCCCACTGCCCTGGGGAGCCTGGTCAGTGCCCACCACCCTCTGGGGGAAGGACCTTTTCCTGAGATCCAACCTGACCCTGCCCTGACACAGCTCCAGCCATTCCCTGGGTGCTGTCCCTGGTCCCCAGAGCAGAGACGGAGCTGTCCCTCAGGAGGAGCTGCAGCCCTGATGAGCTTTGCCCTCAGTGTCTGCTTCTCCAGCTGACCACCCCAAGTGCCCTCAGCCACTCCTTGCATGGACCCTCCAGATCCTTCACCTTCTTCCACATCACCCCAAACCTCCCCAAATACTCACCTTTTTGGGCCGAGAATTGGCAACAAAAATTCAGCCCAAGGTGCAACACCATTGTGGTATTTCACCACCCCAGTCCAACATTTCCTTGTCCTAAGAAAGTCAGAAAATTAAGGAAATTATTAAGAAAGGGGACTGGAAGGTTGTAAAAAAATACTATGCTGTGATTTATTTAGGCAAAGGCGCAACCCAGACTTTTATTTCAGTTACTCAGGTGCAAGATAAAAGCAGCTGCCAAATGCAGGGGGTCAGTCCCTCCCTGTGAACACCAAGAGGTTTCTCACCACTGCCTTAGGTGTTAACTTGGGCTCTGCTCCTGGGTAGTTTCACTGCTGACTAAATTCTCCTCTCTTTTATCCATATTTGTTTCATGTTCAGATGATTTGTTGCTGAATGAATGGTTTTTTTCTAATCAGATTATTTTGTTTTCAATTATAAAGAAGGAAAGACAAAAAAGCACAGAAAAGCTTCATGAAAGTCAGAAACACAGAGATCGTGACAAACTGATTTCTAATTTCGAGCTCAGGATGGCTTTAGAATCCAAACAAATGGAAGCAACATTTTTTTGGTTTTCGTTGGGATTTATTTTGAATGAAAAGCCACTGCTCATTCAGGCAAAGCAGAAAATAACAATGCTGTGTTTAGATGAATCTCAAATGCTCAGTATCAATAAAAATAACTTGGGGGGGATGTAAACCTTCTGTGTGTATTTAGCTGTTTAGCAACTGGCTATAAAAGAATCTTTTGGAGGAACATGTGCAAATCCTCTGGATTTTGGGGTAAGGATATGCACAACTTCAGAGCTTCCAACCAGGCTCCCTGTGTTTTCCCATCAGCATTTTCCACATTTCCATGTTGGTGATTATTTTCTTGAAGCCTTGAGCTGCTGATACGTCCCATCCCAACATTCCAGCCTGTCTCTGCAGTTGCACTTTTCCCCTTTTTTTTACAGACAAGGCAGTGTGTTTGTGCCATATTAAGCTGAAACCTTGTTAAAAGTAAAGCTAAAACTCTTGGGGGTGGGAGGGAGGGATGGTGGTGTTTGGTAGGACTTTGGTTGGGTTTTTTGTTTTGGTTGTGTTTTTTTGGTTGGTTGGTTGGTTCATTGGGGTGGGTTGTTGTTGGGTTTTTTTCTGTTGTGGGTTTTTTTTGTTCATTTGGTGGTTTGGTTTTGGCTGGGTTGGTTGGTTTGTTTTGTTTCTCTTCCCAAAGTCTCATTTGAGAGCTCAGGATTACAGAAAAAGGGCTCATATCACCATGGCCTTTGCTCCCATGTTTTCCAAGATAACCAGCTGGAACATGAGCCCAGATGTGCCAACGTGGGCAAGAGGCCAATGGCTGGAGCGTGTCAGGGGAAGGGAACAGAGCTGGGGAAGGGGCTGGAGCAGGAGGAGCAGCTGAAGGAGCTGGGGGGCTCAGCCTGAAGAAAAGGAGGCTCAGGGGGGACCTTCTGGCTCTGCAACTCCCTGACAGGAGGGGGAAGCCGGGGTGGGTCAGGCTCTGCTCCCAGGGAACAGGGACAGGAGGAGAGGAAACAGCCTCAGGCTGGGACAGGGCAGGGGCAGGTGGGACAGCAGGAATTTCCTCCTGGAAAAGGTGGTCAGGCTTTGGGAGTCCCCACCCCTGGAAGTGCTCTGACAAATGAGCACACATGGCACTTGGGGACATGGTTTGGTGGACATGGCGGTGTTTGGTCAAAGGTTGGACTTGATGATTTGGGAGCTCTTCCCCAACCTGAGTGATTCCATGATTTTATGACTCTTTCCTTTTATTCTTCAAATTTCCTCTCCCCCTTCAAATTCCCTGGGAGGTAACTTTCCTTCCTACATTCCCACTTCTTATATAACAAAGGTACTTTTTCTTCATGACACTATACACAGGGAAATTCCTGACATTCCTAGCACCATGTGCTGTAGGAAACAAAAGAAAGGAAGACAAACCTAATGAAACAAAGGGAACGATATGTGCACTGAATCCACATTTAGCAAACATCCCTTCCCTTCTTGGAGCTTTGTGTCCTGCACAGTCTCTCTGGCAGGATGGCAAAATCTCAGCCCCAGACCCCCAGGTCGGTGCAGTTCCCTCTTTTTCCTGCCTCCAACCCCTGACTGGCCATTTGGGTGACTGTCACCTGCTTGAGCATAAGAATTCTCCCAAAAAAACAGTTGTTGCAGGTTTTCCAGATCTTTTCAAGGCTGTAATGACTTGGGTAAACAGATGAAGATCTGTTTTGTTTTGTGGGTTTTTTCCCTGTAGTCCCTTCACATTCTATTTTCAAACAAGCATCACTTAGTTGGACAGCTCTCAGCTCCCTTGTTCTCACCTAAAGCCTCTGCTTGTGCATGCCAAGGAATTACCTGGAGGGATCATCCTGAAATTCAGTTATTGCCTTAAAAAGGCAGAGAGCATTTCTAGAACTCCTCCCAGGCTTTGTCTGCTCTGCATCAGACTTTTCCAAGCTGGCCTGGCATCTGCCTTCCCTGAATATGAAAAGCAGCATATTTACAGGACACACAGCTCAGAAAGTCTTTCATTGTCCCAGAAATCTCTTCCTGAAGCATCTATTCAAACACAGAGATCTTAAAGCCACTTTGCCTCACACAAATATCTTACAGGCAGTTTGCTGTTTTCTAGTTTGCTGTTTTCTACTTCGCTTCTCCTCAGGTGTGAGATTGGTGTATTACACAGGCAGGATGGGGGAATTTGGGAAATATGTTGGTCTGCTCCAAAATGCATCATTTATTAATCACTGTGCCTGGTGCTGTTCCAGCCTGAGTCTCTTCACTAGCAGATTTTCCCTTTTTTTATATATATATTTTGTGTCCTGCAGCGGGAGTGAAGTCAATCAGCTTCAATCAATGCTGACACTCTGAAACACAAAAGCAGTACATCAAAACAGGGAGATTTGAGGGCAAGGTTGCTTTCTGAATACAGGAATAATAAACTCCAGCTGTGTCCTGCCTGTGGCTACATCAGTACACAAGCTGTTTGTTTGTTAGTTCAGGCCTTTGCTGTGTCTGTGTGGATCTGAAATCAGTCTTACACGGCTAAATTGAAGAGTTTGCCTACAGAAAGAGCTCCATCTTCAAGATGAAACAGCTATAAACATAAACAAGTTTATTTCAATAGCCAAGGGCATGATAGAGATCTATTTCTTGGGGGAAACTTCACAAAGAAGCCTCTACAAACCTCCTTTGAGGACTCTGCAAAAGATATAATGATCTGCTGCTTCTGGGCACAAACAGATGTGAACATCCATCGGCTTTTTCCTTTTTAGCAATTTCTTTAGAATGTGGCTAAATCATGGAATCACAAGATGGTTTGGGTTGGAAAAGACTTTAAATACGATGTCATCCCACCCCCTGCCATGTGCAGGGACACCTTCCCTGGCCCAGGTTGCTCCAAGCCCCGTCCAACCTGGCCTTGGACACTCCCAGGGGTCCAGGGGCATCCACAGCTTCTCTGGGCACCCTTTTTGTGGTTTAGAAACAGTGGTTTCTGTGGCACATTCTGTCCCGATGCTGGGAGGGCTGGTTTGCTCCAGAGCTGGATTTGTTATCTGGGAAGGCTCCCGTGTTATTCCCAGTTCCCATGTTCTGAAAGGTGGATGAGGAATTGCACGTTCCCTGCTGAACCCTGGGGGTGGTACCTGTGAGACACCATGTAGACAACAGTACTGGAAAACTCAGGATAACTGGAGTTAGTCCATGGATATAAACTGTTTGGATTCAAGACAGATTGTTCACATAGCACAGTACAAATAAAAGAAGAGGCTGAAGAGCAGAGGCAAAAATTCTCAATTGCCAAGGTGCAGCTTTGTGAAGTTTTGAGTTGCCTGGGTTTTTCTAATGAGCTTTTAGTGAAACAGGTGGAAAAATCCAGGGATGTGATTGTCCCTCCATAATAATCAGTTATTGCTGGTTCTCAGAGGTCCCTTTCCTGGCTGTCCCTGTGCTGGCCAATGTTGGATTAGCTGTCACAGCCTTTGCCTCTGAAAATTCAGGACTCACTGGAAAAAAAATGAGGTGAGAGAAGCAAAACTCCATCATCCATCCTTATTTTGACCCATTAAAATCACTTCTCTATCAGGAGCTATTTTCAGACCTTGGAAGCTTACAGGACATGGAAAGAAAAATTACATTATTTCTTGCTACATAACGTATTTCATCTTGGGGGCTAATTCTGAGCTTTTCAGGGCAATGACTGATTGTGAAAGATTTTCAATACTATGCTTAGTTTATATCTATAAAAATCTGTAATTTGTACAATTTCCAATGCTTTCAACCCAACTTTTTGGAGGTCTTAACCCTTTAGAAGTACCTTTGTAATGATTAAGAGACAAGAAAAGGTGCATGAAGAATCCATGTGTAAGGGAATAACATCATATATCCCCTGCTAAAACACACATGGTCAGGCCTTTTAGAGAATACAGTGACTACATCCTTTTTCTCCTAAATAAAAAATACATGAGTTTTTTTCTTATTAAAATTGAAATATTTGTGAAGGAACAAAATATTTTTGAAGGTGACAAATTCAAAGTGTAACCTCCCAGTTTAGCACAAGGGAGCCCTTTTAGGCAGAAGTGTATTTACTAGCAGGAATTTGATTTGGCTCCTTTTGGCCTGAAAGAAGCTGCTTGTAATTAAAAGTGGCTTTGATTAGATCTTGGTACAAGTTTATAATTGGCCTTTTGGTAGTCAGGCTAATTAAAGATTTGTTACTGCCATCATGCCTAAAAAGTGAATTTAAGATGGGGGTTTTTTTCCTCCATTTGAAAAATGCAGTTGCTACATTCGCTAATAAGCCCAAACCTATTTGAGAATGAAGCTGACCAAGAAACTTTGCTTTTTTTATTGCCACAATGCCACGTTTTCATGATTATTGACAAAGACATTACCAGGTGTCTTCTCCAGCCATAGGTTTTCCTTGGAAACTCTATGACATAGGGGCAGATGTAACTAATGAGTAGAGACAGCAGTTCTTTTATGAAGAAATTTTTTTCCAAGAGAGACTTTTCATAAGGACCTGGAGCGATAGGAAGGCAGGTTTAGATAGGACAATGGGGAGAAATCCTTCCCTGGGAGGGTGGGCAGGCCCTGGCACAGGTTGGGCAGAGAAGCTGTGGCTGCCCCTGAATCCCTGGAAGTGTCCAAGGCCAGGTTGGACAGGGCTTGGATCAATCTGAGCTAGTGGGAGGTGTCCCTGCCCATGGCAGGGGGTGAGATGATATTGTATTTAAAGTCTTTTCCAACCCAAACCACCCTGTGATTCCACGATTTAGCCATATCCTAAAGAAATTGCTAAAAAGGAAAAAGCTGACGGATGTTCACATCTGTTTGTGTCCAGAAGCAGCAGATTGTTATATCTTTCACAGAGTCCTCAAAGGAGGTTTGCAGAGGCTTTTTTGGTGAAGTTTTCCCCAAGAAATAGATCTCTATGACTCACTAAATATAACACACACACATATATATAATTCTATAACTATTTCAAAACTGAAGTTACTTGATGGTTTAGTCACCGCTGGTGTTGTGTAGCTGGAGTGCATCTAAAGCAGGTCTTGGATTCACACAAGAGACTGTGAGTGTCCAGAATTTCCAAATGCTGTGTGGGTTTGAAGAGCAGCTCAGGTGAAGAGTTCTGATGAGCACTGACATCCAGAGAGTCAGAGAATTCCAGAAGGGGTTGGAAGGGACCTTAAAGCCCATCCAGTCCCACCCCCTGCCATAGGCAGGGACACGTTCCACCAGCCCAGGTTGCTCCAAACCCCTTCCAGCCTGGCCTTGGACACTTCCAGGGATCCGGGGGCAGTCACAGCTTCTCTGAGCAACCTGTGCCAGGGCCTGCCCACCCTCCCAGGGAAGGATTCCTTCCCAATATCCCATCTAACCCTGTCCTCCTTCAGCTTAAAACTTTTCCTTCTTGTCCTGTCCCTCCATCCCTTGTCAGTAGTCTCTCTCCATCTTTCTTTTAGCTCCTTCAGGTACTGGAAGGCTAAAACTACATGGAGCCTGCTCTTCTCCACTCTGGACATTGCCCAAAGAGAATGAAATCTGAGTTCAGAGTCCCTCTGGCATTGGACCCACACACATTTCACTGTGGGGTGGGTGATCTGCGAGCACAACTCCCAGCCAGCCCTATGGCAGCACTGCATGCCTGGTACCTCCAGGTTTAATCGTGGATTACCTCCAGTACCTCCAGATCTAAACAGGGATGTTCTCCAACCGAATTTGCAGCTCCCACCAGGAACTGAACTCTCTCTGCAGCCAAACCCTGAGGAAGCTCAAGGCACTTCATGCTTCCTCCTCAGGCCAATTGTCCCCTGGTATGTTCAACAGCCAGGAGGCTTTTTCTTGAAGGCTTTGCATTATTTGATCGAGCAGAACACCCAGGTCTTCACAGAGTTCTTGCAGGGATGACAATACCCTGCCAGGGGTGGGATTTTCCCATCACCACTTATAAGTTGGTTGCAGTGAAATGTAGAAACCTCGACAGTTTTCATAATATCAGGTTTCATCACCACCTCCTGGGGTGCCTCAAAGCTTAAATAACACATAAATGCAACTTATCTTGCAACTGCTATGAAAGGGAATTGCTCTCTCGCTCCATTTTGCCTGAAATATCCATATAATGATAACGGTGTAAATGCTGATAAATAAGTGATCACACCTCCCCTCCTCCCGGCAGCATTTCAGCCTAAAGTCAGGCTGTGCTGTTTTCTTTATTCAGAGGAAAACACGCTCCCATATCAAACAAGGTGACAAGGCCAATTATCGTCAGGGTGAACTCCACACACGCACCCCTGAATTTGGTTTGAGACTCATCACTGCTGGAAAAGATAAAGACAAACACCCTGACACTCTTGGCTTTTACAGCATCACTCATTCAGGAGCTTCCCCATGACTTCCTGCAATACACTGAATTTCTCCACTTCTTTTTGGGTTTAAATTAAGCCATTGCAAGGTTCGCCATGTTTTTCAATCCTTTAATTTTAACGAGAAGTGGTTAACAGAAGTGTTTGAGTGAAAAAAAAAAAATAAAATGCCTGTTTCTCTTGGAAATATCTCCTTGGAATATTTTAGAATGTTTTCAGGAGAAAATGCCAAAAAAATACGAGTCTCACACTGAAAATTTTTGTTCCATGCCTAATGAATATTAACTTGCCACTTTTGAGAGGTAAGTGAAGAGAGGGGCAGAAATACATTGTCTTTGGGTCACGTTTATTCACCGCTCAGTTCTCACCCTGGCGATTTTGTACTGCTCCATCATCACACATTTCAATGTTCTAAAAGCAATTTCTTCAGTGTAACTGGGAAACGCTTCCTGAGCCAGGAACGGCACCCAGACTAATTGCCACGGTCCCCAGTCTGAAGATGTAATTAGTGGCCATTTCTTCCTTGAACATCATATTAGCTGAGAAATACTCCCTGTGATTAACAGGAACGACAGGCTTGCCTATTGTACCGTGCAAAAGGGGCATTGGAAACAGAAAAGAGATCGGGTGAAAATTAAGTAAAAAATCGAAATAAGAGTTGCAGTTCATTGAAACTAATTCTTGATGACTTTCCCCTCCATAAACTCTCTAAAATAATTATCTGCAAGTTCGTGTAAAACTGTTTTATTAAAAATAATAGTAAAAAAGTAGAAAATACAGACAGCTGGGTGAGAACCTGCATTTATTCTGAATAACTGAGCCAGTTTCAGAGTAGAGGAGAAAGGTAAAAGCCTGTCAGCAAGTTAAATCAGATATAAATTCACTGAGCAAATTTATAATATTGTATTCAAACAAGGCATTTCTAAATGGGGTTAGCCAAAGGTACATATATTTGGAGCCCTGTGAGTGGGAAGATTAGAGAAAATAGCTGAATTAAGCCTGATTTCTTTACTTGAAATATTTCTGAGTTTTCAGGCTTTTACAACATGATGTAAGAAATTTAATCCTAATTAGGATTTGATTTAATCTTAATTTAATCTTAACTAGGAGAGCAGGAAACATGCGCAGTAAGTTCAGCACAGAAACACAAGGAATCAGAACTAGAATTGGAAGGGAAGGACTTTAAACTGTAGCCCTTGGAACTTTATTTTTGAGTTTATTCTTTGGAAAGAACCAAATGCGGGTTGACAAGATCTGTTCCATGGGAAGTTCTCTCAGTGGGAAGAATATTCCTGACTAATTAATTATAAACCAACATCTCTCAATTCAATCAAAGGATCGAATTATTGTGTGCAGAGACCTCAAAGTCCAGATGTTTTTTGTGGGAAGATTTCGGTTGAATCCTGAATCGTGAGTTGATAGGCAGGAAAACATGTGATTTGGGAACCTGGAACTCTGGGTGTTGCAACACCTTGATACCTCTAACCTAAATGGAATGTTTTTGTGGTGGTTTATTCACTGCCTGTTGCTAGAAGGGGTGTTTTGGGTGGGTTTGTATGTTTTGGGGGCTTTTAGTTTGTTAATGGCTGATTTTGGGGTTTTTTTTGGGGGGGGGGGGGGGGGGGGGGAAAGAAGAAAAATCCTGGGGAAAATTGTCACAAGATCTCAGATCCCCAAGCCTAAAATACTATTGTATTCGTGCCTTGATTCTGATAAAAGGCTTTCAAACTTGATAAGGGAGTAGAAATTTGGGGTTCTAACCAGGCAGAGTGAACACACAGCTCTCCAAACACCCTAAGAGAGCTTTTGGAAAGCAGGAGTGTTCTTTAGGAAGGTTGCAGGTTGGAGGTGCCGAGAGCTGCGAAGCATTTGTGTGACAGGGAAACTCAAGATCTTCCCATATAATTGCAAGCAATAACATTCCATAAAATCTAATTGATTTTAAACACCAGTAACTATATAATAGCAGTGGTAGTATTTTAAAATCTGCCACAAATACTCCTGTCTGCAGGCAGGGTAAAAAAGGCCTAATTAAAATGAACTGTAATGGTGTTTCGCCAGCATGTGATTTGACATATTATAAATTCATTCCCTATTAATTGAGAATACTCCTTTTTTTTTTTTTTTTTTTTGGTGGTCTCCAGATTAATAATAGGAAAAGGGGGGGCCAGAAAAGGCATGAAGGTAATTTATTTGCTCTTTCTACAGCACTGACATTTTTCACCTTAATGAGCACTTAAAATGTAAATTATACAGTCAGCTTAAAAAATAGAACAAAAGAGACATGTGAGGCTTTTTCTTATTTTTTCACATCAAAATTAGCTGCAATTTTCATAAAATATTTCCATGGTTCCACACCAGACTTTATCCAAAAATCCTGGGCACCACCCAAGGCCTTAAACCACTGAGGGTTCCTGCTTGATATTTGCCTCCATTTAGACCTGAAAGTTCCGGATGAGTTTTATTTTTCTTTCAGAAAACTGAATCCAGAATGTTTTTAAGTATTTCCTTCAGTGCTTTGCGTTTGGGGGTTCAGTTTGACCCTCATGCTCGTTGGGGTTGGGTTTGAACATGGTTGAGCTTAGGCTTGGCTTCTACAGTTGTGAAGAAGAAACCAGAGCTCGGGGAGGTTGTTTAACCTCCCCCCTCGTGCCCACTGCTTTTATTGACATTTAATCTATAATTACTTGATGGTTTATAAAGTCCTTTGAAGTGAAAAGTGCTTTAGAAATGAGGTGCTGTTGATAGTTATTAACGTGCACTTATTTCATAAACCTCAGAAAGGACGAGTTTGTTTGTAGCTTCAGCAATTTTCACTGCTCTGTATTTTAGATTAAACCTCAAGAGTTCCATCCGCTGCCTTTTGTTACCCACTGCAAATTGATGCTGCTCTAATGCTTGGTTTATGAAGAGAAAATGATGCCACCAAAAAAACACAAACATACCTTAGAAAGTATTACTTCCCATTAGAAACACTTCATTTATTGCCCACAATCTTGGAGAGTAACTTCCAAAGAAAGAAAACCAAGATCTGTTAATATTACATGTTTTGTGCCTTCATTTTCCCACTGATGTGAAGAATATTTGTGCATTTCCATTTTGGAAGATTTGATTCTCTAGAAATTACCTGCAAAAGTGAATAAAAAAATTTAATAAGGCCATTAAATTGAAAAAGATGAATATCTGTGGAAGACAACATATTAAGAAAAACCAAGTAACTGAACAAAGTGCCTAAAGAATTTGAGTCTTTGTTCCCAGGATTTATCACCCTCTCTGAGACATCCCACAGAGTCTATGAATAATAATCAGGAAAACGAGCGTTGTCAAGTTGAGAAAAACAAGAAATTATTTCTTTGATAACAAACTTCATTACTATTTTACAAACTCACGGCGTTAATGATACAACACCATAATTATAATCTTATTCCTGCTTTCTAAATTCGTCTCCTGGGAAATCTCCTATTTTTGGCCAGTCATATTTAGCATGGTGCCTATGGCAAAGGTCAAGCAGAGTGTCCCAGAGTATCTTGTAGGACACTGAAAACCTTTCCAGAGTGCTCTTTCCCATGGAATTCCAAAGGGACACTCCTGGAAAGGAAGGCTGATCTTGTGTTCAAAGCTCATCAAAGCTGCTTTAGTATTTCTTTGGGGTTTTTTGCTGTTTTTTTCCCCCTTAAATTGTGATAAATGGCATTTCTTCTCAGTGGGAGTTTGTTTGTACCAGTGAAATCTGTGTAATAACATTACTTTCCATGTTTTCCCTTGTCTGTTTATCTTGGAGGCAATGGATGTCTCTTGTTATATGGTTATAAACTTAAACAGATCCTCACCAGCAGCCCAAACATAAATCAAATGGAAAGAGCAACGAACATAAGCACAGTGATCAGACTAATAAAAATGCTTTCGGGGAGAAAACAGCACCATTTGATCACAGCAAAAGAGGTTTTGTTCTGCTTTTTCCTTGTTGGGCACGATCCATCTCATCTAGCACATCTCCTTCCACTTGTGCTCTCTGTCAGGGAAATAAAATAAAATCTTAAATGGAGCTAAAAAATGCACTTCCCAATATATTGCTCTGACATTCCATTCCTAAAGTGGAGCTGGAGAGACCTGGGAAACTCTTTCCTCTCCTAATCCTTGCCTTATAAACACAATGACAGTCAAGTGATGAATAAAACAATAAAATACTCATTAAAAGTCTTAAAAGCTTGATTATAAAAATGATGATTTATTTTTGCTATAAATCCCAATGTTATTTTAATACCCAAGTGCTTAAAGCTATTTTCATATAAATATGTATATAATGTTTAATTGCTACTTCAAACTAAACTCTTACTGAAATATTTTCAGTCACAGTTCCATTCATTTGTATAATATTGGAGTTTATAATATTGGTATGATTTTCTGGAGGAATGTTGAGGTAACATATTTAGTTTATCAAGAATCTGTTGTGTTTTTAGCCAACTTATATATAAATATTGTCTTTTCCCTGCTCTTCCTCTCCACCCTCCTCAAACCCTTCTTCACATTAAGTTATTGGCCTGTTACACAAAGTGCTGCTCAATAAATTACAAATAAAAAAATGAAAATTTATTCTTACTGTAAATTCCCAAATTATTTTAACATCCCAACACTTCAAACTAACCCATATTTTTCAAATAAACGTGTATATGTCATTTAATTGCTATTTCAAATTAATTCGCTCACAGTTCCATTAATTTTGATAATATTGGGGGTGTTTTCCTGAACGAGCTGAAATTCTGTATTTGTGTTATTTTCTGGAGGAGTGTAAAAGTAACAGTTTTGGTTTATCAAGAACCTGTCAGCATTTGGGTGGTGCCCGTGGTGGGTCAGGCACTTCCCTCCTGCTTTATGCCAAGCAAAGGACTGAAGGGAAAATGGATCATGTTTTGTGTTCACAGCAGCTCTTATTGAATGCACCTAAAGCTGTTTCTCCTCCCTTATTGGTTTAGAGCTCGAATGCAATTCTATTTTTAAAAAATTATATATACGAACAATTCCATGAGTGTTCTGCAGCCTGATGTTTCCAGAGGTTCTGGAGCCTGGTCTGGACCTTGCGAAGTCAATATCACCAGAAAATATCCAATTGATACAGAAAATCCATTCCCTTTCTTCAGAATTCGGGCATGTTGTGGAGAGGAGAAAAGGGATAGGAGCTCCAAAGACATGATCAATGTGCTAATTTCCAGCATGAATGAACTCCCCAGAGTTCTTCATGTGGGTGCATATTTATCTTCTGACTGAATCAATATTTGTCCTACAGAGAACTCTTGATAGGCTCAGGATTAGTTTACACTATAACTGCACAGCTTTCAATTGCTTTTTGTTTCGTTGATTTCCCACTGAAAACACAATTCTTTTGTTATTATTGTTGAATTCATCTCGAAATCAAAGGGATAATGAAAAGGCCCAGGAACATTTTGCAAACCTTTGCCAGATCTCGGTTGCTGGGCCCTCTGTGTTAATGCATTTCACACAACGTCTCCCCTTTGTTTACAAATCATTTTTCATTATCACTTTGGTGCCTCTCTCTGTCCCCCTGTATGAGGGAAGCTGGGAATTGGAACATGGTGTTTATTTGGTGTGAGAGTGATAAGTTTGGACAGTCAATTCACGGGTGGCTGGCTGTGCTGCTGCTGCTTGATCAGTACACAAGTGCTCATCAAATTTCTCTCTTGTCTTCTCAGCCTGACAAAGAAGAAGAAACCAAACTTCCACTTTGATGTACTTTCTCTCTGCCTATAAACCCTGTGCGCTTCTAAAAATCATAAATCAAAATAAGCTCGGCTGCAGCGTCCTCAATTCGAGTTTAAAATGAAAACAAATGGAAATGTTGGTGGCAGGTTGTTCCTGCCTTTCTCATTCCTCACACGGGAATAGGACCCTTCTCAGCCTGCCCATGTTCCATGTGCAGGGGAATGGTTTGTGGGCACAAACTGGCAAGGGCCAAGGTGAGGCATATCTGTGATGGCTCACAATGCAGACAAATCCATCATCACAACGTGCACAACGGGGAAGAGAGGGGAAGGAAGGGAAGGTTTGGGAAGTGAAGGTTTGGGAATGGAATGGAATGGAATGGAATGGAATAGAATAGAATAGAATAGAATAGAATAGAATAGAATAGAATAGAATAGAATAGAATAGAATAGAATAGAATAGAATAACTTTAACTTTGTTGGAAGGAACCTACAACAACCATTTTGTCCAAACACCTGAGCACCCAAAGTCCAACACTGTTAAGGGCACTGGCCAAGTGTCTCTAAACACCACCAGGCTCAGGGCACCGACCACCTCTCTGGAAAGCCTGTTCTAGGGTTTGTTCACCCTCTCAGTAAAGAACTGCTTCCTTGTGTCCAATCTGAAGCTCAACTACCTCCGAAATTTCTGACAGGACAAGTACAAAGAGGATCATCCCTTCCACTCCCTCTTCTGACTTCAACTACACACCTGGAGAGGAACGACCAACCAACCCCAAAACCCTCTTTAAAGGTTATGGCAGAGCTCGTGCCAGGGAGCAAGGAACGCCAAAACCCAGCCTGGCTGTGGAGCGTGGCTTTGCACACCCTCTTTGGTGTCTTACAGCTGCTCCCGTCTGCCCTCCCCACCTGAGCACCCATGGGAGAGGGGAGCAGGACTGGGGATGCCCAGCACCACCCACCTGCAGGGACAGCTTGGCAGGCTCAGAGGAAGCAAAACTAGGCAAGTCTGATCTGCTCGGAGGGAGCACCTGGAGCGCTCAGACAGCACAGGCTCCAAGGGCTCAGAACTGCCTTCCCTCCATGGGGATCAGCCTCTGTGGGACATCACTGGGGAGCAGGGGCTGAGAAAGCTCTTCCAAAAGCCATGGAAGTGGGGAAATCTCCCCCAGCAGGGACACAGGGCAGCCCTGCCTTGGAACCCACACACACACCTGCAGTTGAATCACTTCTACCTGAGATGGCCCAAGTCACAACCCTGCCTTGACACAGCACCCTTGACTCAAATTTCTGATATTTCCTTTGCTTTTCTCCCTGTTTGGTCACCTCCATGACATTGTATATGCAAGAAGATGCTGCTTTGGCATTTCGTTTCAGATTGCTTTTGCCCCCTGGCTCTGGAGCATCTTGCAGCCAACAAGCACAATATAAAATAGTGTTAATTTGTGTGTTGGCAGAATTGCTGCTTCTGTCTCCTCTGGCTTCAGTGTCACAGCTCTGCCATTTCTAAATTAACTCTCATGTATATATACATACATGTTTAATTAGTTCAGTTTGAATTGAATATGTCAAAGTAGGTTTTCTGCTAGAAAGCCTAGAAAGATTGTATTAGACCCTGATTTTATATACACATATACATATGTGTGGGGTTTAGGTGCATATAGATATATTTATTAATATATATTAACTTATATATTTATTAATAGAGATGCATATTCATATAGTTATAATTATTCGTAGAATACCAGAATGGTTTGGCTGGCAGGGACCTCAAAGCCCAACCAGTGCCACCCCCTGCCATGGGCAGGGGCATCTTCCCCTAGCCCAGGTTGCTCCAAGCCCCGTCTAAACTGGCCTTGGACACTTCCAGGGATGGGGCAACCACAGCTTCTCTGCCCAGCCTATGCCAGGGCCTGCCCACCCTCACAGGAAAGAATTTTGTTCATATAATGAAAATATTTAATGCTTAAAATTCTGGTGTAATTGAACATCTCCAGGCATATTTTTCCTATCCTTGTATGAAGAACCTCAGTAGACTGAGAGAACAAATCAGATGTCTTGTGTTAGGCAACCAGACTGTCAGACTGGTTTTCTTCTTTGCTGCTCAACACCACTAAATAATGTTTTGCATTCCCCATTACTTTTGGCTATAAATGACCTCGAATAGATGTTTGTGACAGACATTAAGGTCCATGTCAATGAAGAACAAATAGGAGAGCTTGGGTGTGGAAGTGTCAGACTGGAGAGACATTAACCCTCAGAGTAAACCCAAGGACACATGAGAGTCACCATGAAGTCCTGAGCCACAGAAAAAGATCCATCCAAACCCACACACCTTTCCAAGGAGAAGATGTGAGATGCAATGATGGCTCTGTACCCAGCATCATCTGTCCCCTGTGCACCCAAATCCCTCAGCCCCACAGCTCTTTGGGGCTTGTGGGTACCGTGACACCAGGTTGTTTTGGTGAGTGAAACCAGTTCTGTTTTAAAATCCAAATGCCTTTCCCTCCTGAGCTTCCCACTGAGCCTTCTGACCTGGCTGCAAACATTAATTGCTGCGAAGTGTGGTGCATAAAAAAAATCAGAGCTATTGTTCTTAGCCAGAGACACAATTAGAACAGGGGATTTTTGATCTCTTAGTCAGTGTAATTGAAGTTTCCAGGCCTTTTAAGCTTGTGGGCAGTTATTCTCCCTGAGAATAAGGCTACAGATCCTTGTAGACACCACAGAGTCATATTAAATTGGTATCATTTAATAGTCTGTTCTAGGTGAGAAATAAATTGAGTTCAAAATGTTGCCTTGTCAGGACACTGCTCAGAAATAACCTAATCTTGCAATCTCAGCTCTGTTCCAGCTTCTCAGACATGCTGGAGCAATGGAGTTCACCCAGTTCTGCCACTTAAATGTTGTCATTAGGCTGTGATAGATGAGGAAAGATTCTCAATATGCATTGCTTCC
>VWZF01004985.1:551461-796695 GCA_013396755.1 Sclerurus mexicanus
TCCATCCAGATCAAAATATTTCTCCCTTCAGCTCATTTCTCATTACACTTGAAAGGTTTTTGTGTATAATTATTGCTAGTGAAGATAAGTGGGATTTTATATTTATTTATTTTTGTTCTGCAATTTGTTGCGCTGTTTATCTCTCAGTCAAAAGAAACTAAGGCTACAAATTGTAATGAGGTGTGAATGTATCATATTGGTTCCTGATAAAGGAGCCTTCATTTGGGTGTTATTTAGCTAATATGCACTTCTTCGACAAAGCCAAAGGATGAGGAAAAATAAAGAGAAGCCTCAAACAGGGTTTTCTCAGAGATAATTAATTGAAGGGCTTGTAAGATATGAGCTTGTTATTAGGAACAGGAGGGAAGACTCAGATTTCCTTCAGCTCAGGATCATTCCACAACAACTGGTCCTGGAGGAAAAGTAATTAAGAAAACTGCAGCTTTATGATGGATGCCTTTTCTAACCACCAGAATTTTTCACTTTTTAGTTTAAATTCTAAGCTTCATTGCTGTGGTCTGCTTACTAAAAGAGTATTGTGCTGCATTTATGGTTTGATGTAAAATAATACAAACAAGATTTGCACGAAGTCAAAACAAGGAGTCAGTATTTTGACAACACTCACTTTACTTTTAACCACTTCCTTTGAATGATGGAGAAACCCCATCAGCTCAAAGCAAGGATTTCTTTGGACAGACCAATCTTTCTCGTGGCATTGCTCCTTAGCAATAAATGTGTTTGTCTGGGGAATAATTCCTTTCCACAACATCTCCCCACCTAGGAAATCCATCCCCCAAGGGAAGACAAGGCCATATGTTTCATTCCAATTGCAATCCTTCTGCAGTCAGCCCTCATTCCTCCTAAAAACACACCAATATTCCCTTTTACCAAGGAGAAGTGTTTTGCCTCTCTAGCTCTCACTCATACGAGTTTTTCTTTTCAGCCTTTGCTTCAATTAATTTCAAAGTTTGGAGGTTTCAAGCAGGGAGAAGGAAGAATCCTTTTGTGCTGTTATTCCAGATGATTGAAATGAAGAAATAGCAGCAGCTTTGAGAATAAAAAAGAAAAATAAAAAGAGGAAAGATTCATGTGTTTTGCACAAGAAATAGTCCATGAAGATAGTGCAAAATATGTGGATCTTCTTAGAAAAGTCTGTGCAGTTTTCTGTGTTACCAACACCAGCCGTGCCCTCAGAAACCCTTCTTCTTTTAAATGAGTCACTCTTTGTTTTCAGGAGAAACACATGTCCCCAGACAATTATCAGAAATGGTGTCCTATTTACCATGAGACACACATGAGAAGTTCCGCATCAAATGAAGTCTAATAATCTCAATAATGTCAAGTTTACAGTAACTCTGGCAAACATTATATTTAAAACTTAAGAATGGTCCACAAATCAAGGTTTCCCACTGCTGTGGATGTAAAACAGCTGGAAAGGCTCAAGGAATCTGTAGGAAGGAGATAAAGTGCTTTTTCCTGTGATTACCTAGACTTTTCCCTCATTAAAGGCTGTGTCCACACCAGCAAAGTGCTGGGGCTGGAATTCTGGGATGAGCTTAAACCCTCTGGTCATGTCAGGGCAGTGGGCACGGCCCCAATGCTGCCAGAGCTCCAGGAGGGTTTGGATGATCCTCTGGGGCACAGGGTGGGATTGTTGGGGTGTCTGTGCAGGGCCAGGGGCTGGACTGGATGGTCCTTGGGGGTCCCTTCCAGCTCAGGAGATTTTGTGATTCTAAGTCAGAATTTTGACAAATGACATGAGTGTTGATTATTAATAGAAACCCTTGTTTCAGGGTTATTGGATTCTTCTTCTGCTTAGGTCATTCCTTGCACTCAAGAGCATCTTCCATGCTGAGTGAGGCTGAGCTGGGCATTGGTTAAAAATCCAGACATTTTTCTTTTAATTAAACATTCAGAAAAAGGTGACCCTTAGTGGTTCCTTCTTGAAGCACAGTCTGAAGCTAAATGAAAGTAGAGCCTTCTTAGATGAAAGATGTGAGATCATAGAATCAGGGAATGGTTTGGGTTGGAAGGGACCTCAAATCCCATCTAGCGCCACCCCCTGCCATGGGCAGGGACACCTTCCACTAGCCCAGGTTGCTCCAAGCCCCGTCCAGCCTGGCCTTGGACACTTCCAGGGATCCAGGGGCAGCCACAGCTTCTCTGGGCAACCTGTGCCAGGGCCTGCCCACCTTCCCAGCCAAGAATTCCTTCCCGATATTCCATCTATCCCTGCCCTCTGGCAGTGGGAAGCCATTGCCTGGGTCCTGTCCCTCCATCCCTTGTCTCAAGTCCCTCTCCAGCTCTCCTGGAGC
Organism: Sclerurus mexicanus; assembly: GCA_013396755.1. Taxonomy (NCBI): domain Eukaryota; kingdom Metazoa; phylum Chordata; class Aves; order Passeriformes; family Furnariidae; genus Sclerurus; species Sclerurus mexicanus. The sequence continues at coordinate 553,777 of VWZF01004985.1, forward strand.
CCCTTCAGGCACTGAAAGGGGCTCTCAGGTCTCCTGGATCCTTCTCTTCTCCAGGTGAACACCCCCCAGCTCTCCCAGCCTGGCCCCAGAGCAGAGGGACTCCAGTCCTTGGAGCATCGCTGGAGCCTCCTCTGGACTGTCTCCAGCAGCTCCAGGTCCTTGTGCTGTTGGTCCCGGTGCTGGACATGGTGCTCCAGGTGGGGAGGCTGCTGTGCAACACCCTGAATTATTTAAAGCTGCCCGAGCATCTCCATAGATGTGCCCCAGCACAGCACCAGAACAGGGGACCCAAAGACCTTGCAATGATTGGTGGTGGATCGAAACAGGGAATAATTGGGCACAGCCTCAATGTGCAGTTTTCACATCCACCTTCATGAACCTTTAGAGGTGCCCAGAAGGTTCTTGTGAAGCTTCTCAAAAACCTGCCCAGGTTAAACACCGGTTTGCCTCCCAAACTTGTCAGGCTCCCAGAATCCTGGTTCCAGAGTCCTTTCCTTGCCACAGACAGGAGCAAGAGGCTGATTCCTGTTCACCCCAGAAGGGGCATCCCCATGCAATGGGCAAGGACAGGCAGAGAGATCAAGGGTGATGCTGATGTATTTCTAAACCTGTTCTGGCCCACACTCTGAAAAGTAGATGCTGATGTTTCCAGCACCTCAAAGAGACATCCCTGAGTACAAAGTGCAAGAATTTAAGCCTGGAGGCAGAGGATGGAAATAACTATGCTAAGGATACTGTCCTAAAGGAGAGGACCACAGCTGGGAAAAAAAAAAGACAAGTTACAGAAGAATTCCTTCTAATATCTATAGAGGCCTTTTTTTACTGCTGTTACCAACTTTCATCTGACTGAGGAGTTTTTCAAGTCTTTGGAGAGCTCACCAAATAAATCTCTTTGAAATGTCTGTGTTTCTGAAATGGCTGCATATCCCCGCTCTTTCCCACAAGTGATCTGTCAGTGTCTTGGCTGAGACTTCACTTAATAGAGCCTCAAATAAACTTGCTGTGTACTCGGAGCCTTTCAAGTTCCAGAGCTCAGAACATCCTGCACCACATCCCTCCTCATTAGTGCTGCTCCATCCTGCATTTCACAGGCCACACTCCCTCCTTCCATAAAACCCTCCAGCTGGGCCTCCAATTGCCTTCATCATCACGGGTTTTCATAAGTGGACAAATTTACTCTCTTGATGAATTTCTCCTCAAGGCAAATCTGAGCTGATGACATCATTGGTTATATATAAGCAGGGAAGGTTTTTGTACCCGTTATCCAGAACTTATCACTCAGAGGAGTTGGGTTTTCTGCCAAGTTTTAATCCGGTTTTTCAGGCATTCTCTTCACTTTCATTCTGATAAAAGTTCATACTCCTAATGAAGAACAATTCTTAGGAAGAGGAGATGGGACATTTCCCTGAGCTTTGCCTTCCAAGGATTTGCAGCAACTGTAAATTCCCAGTTTCTGATCAAAGCCATAGTCCATGAGTCAAAATTAGTCAAGCTCTACTCTGGGTTGTCTAAATCCAAGGAAAAACCTTTCTAATCAAGACAAAATCAAGAGGATATTTGAGCCCTCAGAAAGTCTACAAGAAAATTCCTCTCTTTTTTATGGAATCAGGATGCAATTGATTAATTTCTAAAAAAGATCTTTCACACCTAATGAGCTAATTTTATATTCAATGAGACCTGCACAGATTCTTGTGAAAGTTTGTTTTCCAGTTCCTCATCTCCTTCATTGCCATTGGTGTGTGGGAGATTTCTCACTTGAATTCACATTAAAATAAGCAACAAGTTGTCCTAAAAAGATGTGAATGTAGAACCAAATTTATTGTCACTGAAATTTGTTCCTCATATTATATAAATATTAAATATATTTAATATGCTATCCTCATTAATATGTTGCCCTTCAAAACTTTAGCATTTCACTACATCCATTTCCACACTATTTTATGTATATATATTTCCACACTGTTATTACTAAATGAATATATATATATATTTCCACACTATTATTACTAAATGAAGGGTTTTGAAACACATAAAAGCTTGGTGTGTAAAGACTTTGAAATCCAACTCTTGTTTTCTTATTAATGATTCCAACAGGATATTTTCTGACTTTTTACACTTTTTACTCCGCACATCAAAAGGTAGCTCTCCTTTTTTAGGACATTGGTTGTTAAAGGTATTATTGTCTAAATCAGTAAAATTCAATTTAGTCTGTAGTGGAACTACGGAACTTTGAGTCCCAAATACTCAGCTTCGTTCAGGCTTGTTGTCATTTCACTGAAATGGGAGACAAAGTGGTATTTTCAGCTCTTCATTCAGAAGATTTTTAGAGGGGAAAAAAGGCAGAGAGGGCAGTTGGAGGTGCCCTGGGCATCCACCATTGGTAACACAGACTAACAACCTATTTTAATAATTTTTCTATCTTATTTCCAAAAAGACACAAATACAAAATCAAATTAAATGCACACTAAAACTCCTTTATACTTTATTCTCTCTGAGTCAACTTTTTGCATGTTTTCCCTGTCCAGGGGACATGAAAAAAGGATCTAAATGGGCAATATGGAAAGTGTTGCAGTCTTGCCAATTATTTTTTATTTTAATGTGACTGGAGGTTGAGGAAGAAACTCACACCTTTCAGTGAGTTTTTATTCTTTTTTATCAGTCCTTTACAGACTTCAATGCTATATTCTCTTGCACACACAAAGTCAATTAACAGGCTTTAATTACTCAGGCAAGTGACACATGACGTGTCATATTTGATTTTTTATAGTTTAGCCAGATGGGATTTACAAGAAAGCCTGCAGAAGCAGCTAGAATTCCACCTGCTGATTCCCCACACTTGTCAGAAGGATAAATTGATTTTTTAATGTGCAGACAGGATATCAAAGAAAAGCCAACCTTAACCCTTTTAATGCAGAGCTACAACAACTCTGGATGTGTTTAAGGCTGGATGGGCATGAGCAACCTGGTCTGGTGAGTGAGGGGTTTGGGACCCCCAGGGCGTCTGCTGGAGGGAGGACAAATAAACCAGACAAATGTTGGAATCTCAGAACCCCAGAATGGTTTGAGTGGGAATGGACCTTCCAGTAGCAGAGGTTGCTCCAAGCCATGTCCAACCTGGCCTTGGACGCTTCCTTAAACACTTAATGGCTGTTCTTCTGCACACACGTTGCACCCAACAGGAGCACAAAACACACATGAATGAGATAAGGCATAAGCAGTTTATGAAGTAAAAGAATTTATTAACACCTCCATAAAAGTAGGTTTCTTATTTTTCTTGTGTAGCAAAAGTTGTATAAATTGAGTCAGAGGTTAGAGCAGTATTTAATAATAATCACAGTGTACAAATTATTTTTAAAATGGGAAATGGCTTTAGTTTTGCATGTAGCTTCTACTTCTTTCCCTGAAAACTTTTTTAAAGAGTTGCTTTTTCCTTAGGAAGTGACATGAGATGAGCAAATTGCATATGCTGGAGAAAATGGTACAGGACCAGCTCTCACCTCTCTCCTTGTACTGGAGTCAACAGCAAGACTAAAACCTGGGTGCTTACAGAGTCATTGTCTGATAACCTGTGAACTTCTGGTCTTCAAAATTCCAGAGGGAGACAAGTCCTGAAATTCAGCACTGCATTTTATGCCACTTTAAGGCTGATTCCCACCACTGAGCTCTTCTTTTCTGGTGCTTTCTGTCAGCACAGGTCACTCTCTCTATGCTCATTTGGCTGATGAAAAATAATGAGGCACAGAGAGATAGAAGTGACTTGTCTAAACCTCTCTAGCAGGTGAAGGTGGGTTTGGAGCCTGAGTTCACAAGGTCTGGCTCTGGCAATTTGTTCCATCCAAGCTACAGAATTGGCTGCTTGAATTCCCACAGTTTTCTTACACTTAGAATCTTTCTAATGACAAAAGAAACACACCTTGAGAACAAAGTCAATGATTAATTGTGCCCCCACAGCACAGGCAGCAGGGCAGGGATGGGATTGTGCCCCTCTCAGGTGAGGCCCCACCTGCAGAGCTGCCTCCAGCCCTGGGGACCAGCATGAGGAGGACATGGAGCTGCTGGAGAGAGTCAGGACAAATCCCTGCAGATCCCAGATGGGGCAGAGGGGATGGAAAATGCCCGGTGGGAAAGGACTGAGGGTGCTGGTGACAGCGGCTGGATGTGAGCCCAGGTGTGCCCAGGGATGACCAGGTGTACCCAGGTGGGCTGTGCCAGCCATGGGGTGTCACAGTCCCAGGGCAGTGCCAGTCCCTGTGCTGGCACAGCTGAGGCACTTCCAGTGCTGGGGAGAGTTCTGNACTGCATTTTATGCCACTTTAAGGCTGATTCCCACCACTGAGCTCTTCTTTTCTGGTGCTTTCTGTCAGCACAGGTCACTCTCTCTATGCTCATTTGGCTGATGAAAAATAATGAGGCACAGAGAGATAGAAGTGACTTGTCTAAACCTCTCTAGCAGGTGAAGGTGGGTTTGGAGCCTGAGTTCACAAGGTCTGGCTCTGGCAATTTGTTCCATCCAAGCTACAGAATTGGCTGCTTGAATTCCCACAGTTTTCTTACACTTAGAATCTTTCTAATGACAAAAGAAACACACCTTGAGAACAAAGTCAATGATTAATTGTGCCCCCACAGCACAGGCAGCAGGGCAGGGATGGGATTGTGCCCCTCTCAGGTGAGGCCCCACCTGCAGAGCTGCCTCCAGCCCTGGGGACCAGCATGAGGAGGACATGGAGCTGCTGGAGAGAGTCAGGACAAATCCCTGCAGATCCCAGATGGGGCAGAGGGGATGGAAAATGCCCGGTGGGAAAGGACTGAGGGTGCTGGTGACAGCGGCTGGATGTGAGCCCAGGTGTGCCCAGGGATGACCAGGTGTACCCAGGTGGGCTGTGCCAGCCATGGGGTGTCACAGTCCCAGGGCAGTGCCAGTCCCTGTGCTGGCACAGCTGAGGCACTTCCAGTGCTGGGGAGAGTTCTGAACATTCATGACAAGAAGGACAAGGAAGGGCTGGAGCGTATGCAGGGAAGGGAACGGAGCTGGGGAAGGGGCTGGAGCAGGAGGAGCAGCTGAGGGAGCTGGGGAGGCTCAGCCTGGAGAAAAGGGGGATCGGGGGGACCTTCTGGCTCTGCAAGTCCCTGACAGGAGGAGGTCGGGCTCTGCTCCCAGGGAACAGGGACAAGAGGAGAGAGAACAGCCTCAGGCTGGGACAGGGGAGGGGCAGGTGGGATATTGGAAAAAAATTTCTTCGTGGAAAGGGTTATCAAGCACTGGCACAGCTGCCCAGGGAGGAGGTGGAGTCCCCCTCCCTGGAAGTGTTCAAAAGCTTTGTAGATGTGGCACTTGGGGGCATGACTTAGTAGTGGCCTTGGCTAGTCATGGGTTAATGGTCGGACTCGATGGTCTTGGAGATCTTTTCCAACCTTAATGATTCCGTAAGACTAAGAGGTGATGGGTAACTCAGTCTGTGTACAACAAGGGCCTGTTATCAATATCCAGAGTCACAATAATACAGTAAATGTATTCACCAGGCAATTCCATAAGTCAGGTAATGAAAATGTAGGAAACGGTCACCCGGTGGTTAGAAAATTGCTGTGACAGCTGAAGAAGCTGAAACAGATCTCCAGGCAGGCCCAGACAAGCACAGTGCTATGGCAACCTCAACAACACATTCATAAGAGCCCCAGGTCTGTGGAGTTCACTTCAGACTTTGCTCAAAAACTGGGGCCAAACCGGAGAAAAGGGCCCCCGACACCAGCTGTCAGCGCAGTGAGGAGGGACCGAGATGTGCAGGGACAGGATGGAGTGGTGCTGGCAGGGTGACCATCTCATCACTCCCCTCCGAGTCCATGCGGCACCAGGGCTTTGGTGAGATGTGTGGCACTAACGAGAGCCACCAGGACACTTTAAGTAGCTCAGTGTCACTTTTAGTTTGGACAATCGACTGCTGCTGACAAGGTTGCAATTACAGCACATTACCAGGGCAGAATGTTCCACCCCATGACATCTGCAGCATTCATGGAGCTCTCTGTTCGAATCTTCTTATTCCAAGAATATTTCATGCAGATGATTTTTAAAGATGTAACTTCCATGATATGTATTTCATGTTTTATGTGTGACTGCAGGTTATGAATAGAAAGGTTTATTTAATCACAGTGCAATTTTATGCTGTGTTATACCAATGCAAGATGATGTCATTCACAGAATTCATAAATCTGAGGGCTCTGGTTAGATATTTTCCTGAATAATTCATAGTCAAATAAAATATTTTTGGATGCTTTTGACCACTAGAGTAGCAATTATTTTTGGTGGGGAGAGGAAACATGTTCTCTCTCTCTCTCTCTTTCTCTCTCTCTATAAATACATATACACATATATGAATGAAATACATAGAAACTAATATATTTGGAGAGTCATCCTTCTCTTCCCAGCACCCAACAATCCCTCCCCTGCCCTTTAGCTTGGCTGGGAGGGCTCCGAAAACCCCAAAGCTGTGCCCTTCATTCCACTCTCTCAGAGTCTTTATGGACAGGGGGAGCCTTCTGAGGCAGTTTGGAAGCAACGTTTAATAATGGAAAAGGAGGTTTTGGTTGAACATGCAGCACTGCTGTTGAGCTTTCAGCCATAAAAGGGTGTCCTCAAGACCAGAATGAAATGTGTGAAGAGGGACATTATGTGAATCCTGACAAACATGTCCACCATGCCAGGCAACGGCAGTCCAGAACCTGATCCTTTAAGGACTTTTTCCATCTTTTTTCTCAAAACCACAGTTACTGCCCCCCTTACTATCATCTTACTGGGGTAGGGACAAAGGACTGTGTTGGAAGAGTTTCTTCTGAAGGGTTTTCAGATTCAGGATGAGAAAGGTCTTCAAACATACAGGTGTCGCTGAGAAGCAGGTGTTTTCTTTCCCAGCTCCCTCTCCTTTCTCATCTTGCTTTTTCAGTCTACACATGAGTTTTATTTGCCTTCCATTCAATTTTCTCCAAGCCTCCCTCTCTATTTGGTACCTGAAATACAATTAAAGTGCAATATCCTGAGTGTGTAAAGGAATAAAATGATATAAATGAGATAAAAGATACACCTTCAGAACTCTCACTCCTCTGACAGACTCTGCCTTTCCTTCCCCACTGATGGTAAGGACACTTCCAAATTTATTTTCCAAGCTGTGAAAGGTATTGTATATCAGGCTCCCCAAACTGCTTACTCAGATTTCTTTAATAGAAAAGGAAACTTTAAAAGAGACACAGCCATGCACAGATGGCAGGGGAAAAAACCAGAGCTTAGGAAAGAATCCAAAGCGGTTAGAATAAATCTAAAATAATGAAACTAGTAAGATAAGAGTAAAGGAATAGATCAGGAGAAGAATTACTCCAGCTCTTCCTGAAGAAAGCTGACAGCAGAGAAGAAATAATCTCTAATGGAGAGCTGTTGTTCACATTTTTAATGAAATCTAAAAAAATTGAAAAATACATAATAAAAATTGATCAGACACAAAGAAAACATGACCTGCACAGAAAGATGGCAAGAGCTAACATGGCTTAGGAAAGGGCAGACTGAAGAGAGAGGTGGAAACACTCATCAAACAGGTAACAAGCTGCAAAAACGGGGAAAAACACTTTTCTATGGTGAATGAGGCAAGAGAAATGGGCTTAATCTGTGGCCAGGGATAACCAAGTTTGAAGGAGCACAATGAAACATTGGGGAAGATAGTGGGAAGTCAATATCCTTGGTAGTATTTGCTTCCCTTAGAGTACTGAATTTCAGCCCCTATAACTCCCCAAGTCTCTGTTAGCCTTGCTCTCTGTGATTCTGAAAACAAGGACAGGAAGGAAGATGTTTCTGATGCAAAATGTTCCATTTGAATCGGATTTGAGGGATCTTCTCGTCTTAAATTTTGCTGTTCCAAACCTGGTTTGCCTGAGGCTACATTTTTGTTCCTGAAACCTTTGATCCCAGAGCCTTGTTTTTTGGGGATTTATGATGATGCTGCCCAGCTGGGAGTGCCAAAGATGCGAGGTTTAAATAGCTCAAGGAGGACATTTAATGCCCTTTCGGTGACTGTTGAGTTTCTCTCTTTCCACGTTGATGCATTTCAGACCTTTCTGACCTCAGGTTTTAGCAAAAGGCTCTTTCTGTTTGGACCAGCCTGGCAGGCAGGTTAATACCTGTAAAAATAGAAGCCATCAGCATTTAGTGAGAGAAAACAGTCCCAACATTCCTGGCAAGGATATGTTGATATCGCTATATATTATTAACAATGGGATATTTCTCTAGTGTAGGTTTAGCTTTTACTCTTTTATAATATTATTATGTTATTAAACTCCCTGACCAAATAAATAATATTACAGCTATGTCAGAATAAGTAGAAGTTTCTTAATCACAGTGCAATAACCCATTCAATACATGGCAGCATATACTGACAGCTGGCATATAGAAATACGAGACTTTATGTGAGGATATTAATTTTTAAACACTTGTTAATTCTGAAAATCATGTTGGGCTTGGCTGAGGAAGTGAAAAAAAGGGGAAAATGCTCTTTGTAAACAAAGAAATGTCAGGGAAAAGATGTAAATCTATAAGGAGACTTACCAATTTATAAATTTTCCATGGATTATTTTACTTCCCTTATTATCAGTATCCCAAGGGGAGCTGCATTAGCAGGAAACACCGAAGGACTTTTTCCTTCCCACCAATCAATATTCACAGTGTCTTGCTGGTGGATATAATTAAAACAAAGTAAAAAAGAAAACATCATTTATAGAAGTGTCTCAGACATTCTTGGGGATTATATTCACTGTACTGTCACCTTCCCAACTTTGCTGAATGGGAATGTTATTTCCTTGGCTTTCTTTGGTTTTCCCTTCTATTTCTTCCACATTTCCTTGCCCTAGTGCAGCATCTCCCAGAGGTGTTCTGAGGCATCTGCAGCATTTCACTGCCGAATACTCACACTGGCATTTGTTCAAGAGCCCACAGTGAATTGGAGCTTTGGAAGGGTCTGGGATCCACATTGGCAATACTCCATTTCCACACCCAGAAGGCATCAGGTTCACTATAATATTAATTTAATATTTAACTAGATGATCCTTTCCTTTTACTGAAAAAGAAAACATTTCCCCTGACATCAAAGTCCCTTCATGTTGTTAAACCAGAGTGAGCAATAGTGTGTTTCTCTGAAATAATTCAGCTAAATTAAGACTTGCAAATTAGATGTGTCTGTCTCTGGAATTAAAACTGCAGGATTAGTCGTGTCTGTGTTAAATCTGTGTCTAACTCTCCAAAACCAGCCTGGCCACAGCTAAAAGTCCAGTGGGAATTGCTCCCAGTGCTGATTGCTCCATGCCTGGCAAGGGCTGGAGACAGTCCAGGGAGATCTCAGCCAGATCCATTCTAGGGAGTGGGAATTGAACACCACAGACAACCACATTCCATGATGATCAGCATTTCCTGGCTCCTGTCTGGGGATTAAATAGCAATGAATACCATTGAATGCATTCATTAATGCTTTACATTTCCCTTAAATATACTCTGCTTTATTTCCATTGCTGAAATCATTTGTCTCTGAGCATCCTCCAGGGAACAGGATGAGCAGCAGCAGGAGCCTGGCTTTGTCTCCCTGTTAGGATCAGCTCTCAGGGAAGTGCTGGAGGTGACAGAAATTTTGGGCTCACTCTATACCTGAACAAATCCTAGAAAAATAACAGGGAAAGGCACATGGCACTGTCCCAGCTCCCTCACTACCTTAAAATAAAGGCAAATAGCACTATCAAACACTTTAAAAATTAATAAAATACTGTTTTTTCTTCAGATGATGGTCCCTTTTTAAAGATATATATTATGTGCAGCTACAATTCTTCATAGAAACAGAGCAACTCAAATAAAACCATTTTGTTTACTGCATTCACTGCAAACACAGACTTCTATGGTGCTAATTAGTATTTACATCAATGCAAATCAAATTGGACTCTGAGATCATATCAGTCAATGAAGATTTATTTAACTTGAGAAGTTCTGGCTTGGTATCAGAGAGCATTAATCATTTATTATTCCTCATGGCTTGAAATCTGTGCCTTCAACCTGCTGCATTGCAGTGTGGACAATCACGACTGGATCACACTTTCAATACACACAATTGGCTTTATTTGGCAAATTTGTTCTGATTTCTGCTCCTTTTTTTTACAGTAGATCAAGGCAGTTTTTTCCTCAGATCAGCACAGTTTGCTCTGCTCAGTGGAGAGTTAAGTGGTACCTTCAAACCTGAAAGAGTGACACTGGGTGTATTCCACAGCTTTCAATGCTTTCTTAGAATCAGAATATTTTCCAGATGGTACAAATTGGTATTTGGTGGGATTTGCTGACAGTCAGAAAATGTTTTTCCATGTTTTTTGGCTGGGTTTTTTTTTGTTTTTGACAGTTATTTTATGGCACACAGTGCTAACTTACATGGGATTCAAAACCTGCACCAAGGCAGGACTAGGAACTGCACTGGTGTCTCCACCAGTCTTTGCAGCTGAGAAAATGGGAACTCATTTCATGTGGAATATTCAGAGCAAGGGAAAAACAATGCAGAGAGAGAACACGAAGGAAGAGAAGGCAAAGCAACAGCTGAGCGATGGCTCCTCTGTGTATTCGTCCATTTTACATTCAGATGAAAGTTATATTTTTTCTTTCTCTCCTGCTGCCTTTTAACAGTTTTCTGATGCTAATCCTAAAATCTTTCTCATCTTTTATTGATCACCTGACAGCCATAGCTTTGCTCATTAGGCTTCCAAAATCCTGCTATAAACCCTGCACATTCCAGTAAAAATGCACATACATTTCACAGCCATGCCTGGCTTGCACTCACCTGAGCCATTGATGCACAGTGAAAGGCCTTTTCTTCCAGAGCTGCCCTTTTGACCCCTTAAAGAGCTGCAATAACACCAGTAATTTCAAATTTTATCAAGATTACATTGAATCATAGAACAAATCATGGAATGGCCTGGGTTGGAAGGGACCTTAAATCTTCATGCAGTGCCACCCTCTGCCATGGGCAGGGACATTTTCCACAAGCCCAGGCTGCTCCAAGCCCCATCCAACCTGGCCTTGGACACTTCCAGGGATCCAGGGGCAGCTGCAGCTTTTCTGCCCAACCTGTGCCAGGCCCTGCCCACCCTCTCAGCCAACAATTTCTCCCCAATATCCCATCTATCCCTGCCCTCTGGCAGTGGGAAGCCATTCCTTGTGTCCTGTCCCTCCATCCCTTGTCAATGGTCCCTCTCCATCTTTCTTGTGGCCCCTTCAGACACGGCAAGGCCACAGTGAGGTTTCCCCAAAGCTTCTCTTCTCCAGGCTGGACAATCCCAGCTCTCCCAGCCTTTCCTCCCAGCAGAGCTGCTCCATCCTCTGACCATCCTGCTGTCTCCTCTGGACCCTCCAGCAGCTCCATGTCCTTGCTGTGCTGCTCCCCAGGGCTGGAGGCAGCTCTGCAGGTGGGGTCTCATCTGGGGGAGCAGAGGGGCAGAATCCCATCCCTTTTCTTTCTTTGCTCATCCTTGTAGTGAATAACAACCTGCACTTGTAGCATGGTCTGAAATCAATCAGGATAAAAACCTGCCTGGAGCTGCAGAGACAGAGAAACCTCTCCCTGAACAAGAGGTTGAATTCAACCATACCTTTTGCCCCTATCCAGCTCTTTCCCTACCATTCTTTATCAAATCCCTCCCTCTGTGCCAGCTTGGATGACACTGAAATTGCTGTGTTCGACTGAAGGAATGGCAATCCCCTCCTTTTCTGCAGCAGACCCAGAATTACCACCCCTTTGTAACCCAAATTGGCACGGACCACAGTGACTATAGAGACAGGCAGCAGTTAGAGGAGGTCACTAGATCTCCAGCCCTGAATAATGCACAGCTTGGCATGCCTGGACCACAACCCTTGGATGGCACAGCACACAATCCTGCTGGGAGGTCCTCTGCTAGCAAGCAGGAGCTCATCTCATGTCTAGTGCAGTTCCCTCATATCATCTATTTGGCCTGTGAGGGCTCAAGAAGAAAATACCAGCCTAAAATTTGGAAAAACAATATGATTAAAATGAAATTTCCATTCTATTTCTCACTGCAAAATTATGGGGTTTTTTTATAAAAATCATCCATTGGAACCTTGTGACTCCAAAGCACTGATTTGTGCCACTCACAGCTCTTCTTGCCTTCCTCCACTTTTTCACCATCTCTTTGGAATTTTAATAGGGAGTTATCAAAAGATCATAACTTAATGAACCTGGAGGTTAAGGAATATTAGTCTGCTGCCTTAAAAGCAGTATTTTAATAAAATTATGTTGCACCCCTGGGATCGGCATTCTCTGCAGACCTGTTATTTAAATTAGCATGTATTTTTGAGTATACACTGAAAAGGATTTGTTCACAGGGCCTATGAATACACAATTTTTCAAAGGCTTAGAACTCCTTAATTCATGTTTATCAAGGCTTTAGATTAAGAATGGTTAGTAATTGTGTTTGGTGAAATTCCTGTTAATGCTTCCACCTGAAGTAACCAGTGTGGAGTAAAAGCCACATGGCTGGTTATTTTGCAAACAGCTTAATAAATACCAATAACACAAATCCCAGTGGCTTAGTGGCTTGGCCAGGCAGGAAAAGGGCTGTTAGTGTGGATAGTTGTCCCAGCTGTGGCTGGGAAAGCCTTGCTGTTCCCACTCCAGCAGCTTGTCACACCAAATCACAGGTACAGCCTGACTCTGGCACGGGGCAAACCCTGCAGGAGACCTCACATTCCTGCTGGGATGCCTGGGAGCAAGGAGGGAGGATACAGCTGAGAGCTGGATCTCAGGCCAAGTGTTCCAGCCCAAGCCTTTGGAGGTGTTGACCTCTTGGAGTGAGTCCAGAGGATGCCATGGAGATGTTCCAGTGCTGGAGCCCCTCTGCCCTGGGACAGGCTGGGAGAGCTGGGGGTGCTCACATGGAGAAGAGAAGGATCCAGGGAGACCTGAGAGCACCTTCCAGTGCCTGAAGGGGCTCCAGGAGAGCTGGAGAGGGACTTGGGACAAAGGATGGAGGGACAGGACAAGGGGGAATGGAATGATCAAAACTCTAAGTTAAGAGGTGTTTTTGTTCCTGTCTTTTACCCTTTGGGATGGACGTGTGTGGGACAGGCTGTGATGCAACAGGGCTCATTTTCTTTCATGCTAGTTAATTCTTTTAATTATTTATACTGACCCCAGCTTTGGGGGCCAGCACAGCAAGGACATGAAGCTGCTGGAGAGAGTCCAGAGCAGCCACAAGGATGGTCAGAGGACAGAGCAGTCCTGCTGGGAGGAAAGGCTGGGAGAGCTGGGACTGCTCAGCCTGGAGAAGAGAAGCTTTGGGGTGACAGAGAGTAGGTGTAGATTGCAGAGCAGGAAGAAATCCTTCCTTGGGAGGGTGGGCAGGTCCTGGCACAGGGTGCCCAGAGAAACTGTGGCTGCCCCTGGATCCCTGGAAGTGTCCAAGGCCAGGCTGGACAGGGCTTGGAGCCACCTGGGCTAGTGGAAGGTGTCCCTGCCCATGGCAAGGGGTGACACTGGTTGGGCTTTGAGGTCCGTTCCAACCCAAACCATTCTCTGGTTTTATGTCTCCAAGGAAAATCTCACTCCCAAAGGAACTGTTCCTCCCTACCCTCTATCAATATCAATACATCAGATACACCAGTGAGGACTTTTTTTTTTTCCCCACAGAGCAGCTCAGAGCTTTTTTGAAGTCCACTGAGGTCTGTAAGAGTAATAATTTTAAGAACTCAGCATGTTTCAAACAGGCCTTTTATCAACAGTTTAATTAAGCCTCTGTCCATAGCACATTAGAACTGGAGTAGCTGCACTTCTAAATTTATTCTTCAGGATATTAGCTGGCAACAGAGGAAATGTAGGAGTAGAAAATATGTTATTTTAACATACTAGTTTGGACTAATATCTGGGGGGTTGATTTCCTTTTTTTACTTCTACATGATACCCCTCCTCCCCAAACAAACTGAAATTTATGGCAAATGTAAAATAACACCTTTTCCCTGAAATACCAACACCAGCTACAACCCTTTTTAATCTCATGCCTCTCCTAAGAGCTGCTTTAATAAGCCATTTAATAAACCAGGAAATGCTGATTCATTTAACAACTTGTTGCCACATTTTAGCAGCCAATAAGGTCTCCTCAGACCACCCTGGAGTTTGTATCCCTATCCCAGGTTGCACCTGAGGATTTATCTCTCACGTATTTCTTTCCCAGCACAGTGCTGCTCCTGCAGAAATAAATCTCCCTTCCTTTCCTTGCCCAGATAGCCTCTCCTCAGCAGTGTATTCTTTATTCTTGTGGAGAACAGAAGGGATTTACCTGGATGTTTTAGTCTTTTAGGATTTGGAGACTCCTTGGAAAAGTGAAGGGACCGATTCTTGGCTTTCTTGAATGGACTAAGCCCTTTGGTTTGTCTCCAGGAAAAACCACGAGAATAAAGAGATACAACCCTGCAGGACATTTTTGCCCACACAATAATAATTTTCCAGTGTGTCTTTGGGATCCTACAACGCCACCCCTAATCTAAGAGCAAGGACTGAGCTGAGGTAAGATTTGGTTGAAGAAGAGGTGAAGAAACATCCTAATCCACTCAGCATGAGAAAGGATGATGTTTTGGGGGGGGAGTTTTGTTCACATTGGCAGTGGAAGATGCTCTTGGAAATGGTGAGAGTCAACAATGCTTGGGCACTTGGCTTTTACACAGGAAGAATATTGACAGTCTTTGGAACAAGGCTTAATATTAATAAATTGTAGGGAAAACAACTCAATTTTTAAGCTGATGCAGAAAATGGCCTCAGGTTTATTGAAGAAACTTTGTAATGTGTTTAAAATGCTTCTCATGTTGGACGACAAAGTATTGAACTGGAAAATCTATACCTGTCCAGCTCAGTCATGCATGGGTGTGATCTATTGATATTCTGTCAAATCTGCAGCCTTTTTAAATGATTTGTAAATATAAAATATTTCTTTTTGAATATTGAGTGTTTGCTGGTGTGTACAGACCTTGTCTCATGAACTACAGTCAAAGTGGTCCTTGGTTCATCTGTTTCAGATATTCCTGCCCAGACAAATGAACTCTCTCCCCGAATTTATCACACAGGGGTAATGAACTGTGGAAGTTTTTGTTACAGTGGCAATGAATGCAAGCTTCAAAAAAAAAACGAAAAACCTGGGAATAGCTGAACTTCCAGATGCACTTGTGGAGAAAAATACTTCTGAGAAAGTTTGTCCACAAGTTTCTGAAGCAACATGTTCTAGGATTCGAGTAGTTTATTATTAAATGCCACGGGGCTCCTGCCTCCTGCTTGTTTTACAGATGTCTGAGGAAAAGCACATAAATAAATGAGGAACCCAAGTGATCAAGGGTTCTTTGTCTTGTGGAAAACACTGGTGCCTTCTGTTCCTTCAAAACAGACCGTGGAAAAAGCATGGCAGGGTTTTCATGGGGCAAATGGACCCTTCGGCACTGTCATAAATTAGATCTTGTTCTTCTTGAATGCAGTTAGTTCATCTTGGACTCAAGGAGCCCTCAGCCAAGATTTCACCAAGCAGAGCCTCCTGAGCAAATGGATTCACTGATTAAAGACACAGCTTTGAAAGTGTGAATCTTCTGTATTTAGGAAAGAAAGTAAAAGAATGGTAAGGAAAAGATTAGCTTTAAATATATTGTGTAGTATTGCTTCTAATTTGGGATTAGACTGAACTCTCAGTCTCCCCAACATGAGGGGTCTGCCTGTACGACCCAGCAGTGAAAATGTGCCACAGAAAAGGTGCAAATGTACACTTTAATAATGCTCATATCAATGCAAATGTTGACAATCTGTGGGATTTTTCTGTGGTATCTGTGGCTGATCTCAGCAAATCATTCCTTCAATGACCGTGTTCTTTGAATGGATTTCACCTGTTGAGACAAACCAGGTGCAATGATTTGAGCTTTCTTTTATTTCAGTGCACTCTGAAGTCTCTCTTCAATCCCACGGTTCAAATCCCTTCCCAGGCACGTCTCTTGGCTTTCCCACACAAAAATCCCTGCCCATTTCTTCCTGTTTAGTCTTTGCTACAACAGCTTTTTCCATTCCCGTGTTGACGCCTCCCAACCCTAATTTAGCCTGACTTTCCACCACTTACTACACCAAACTAAAGGAGGGCATCAAGCCAAAGTGCCTCAGGAGTCCCTGAAGCTGATTCTTCAGGGACCTGATGGGATGTAATTAATCTGTACGATGCACAATGCTTTGAGATCATCTTATCTAAGGATTTGACTGTGTCCTTCCATGTGAGTGCTGAACACCAGAGAGACAGTTCAGTGTGTAGAAAATTCTCTTACCCAGCTGTTGATGGACAGAGAAAGAAAAGGGAGCATTAATATGCACCTTCTCTACTTGGGTCTTTGTCATTCTCTCTTGTCTCCCAGGAAGGGCAATTTTCTAATCAGCTCCCTACAGCTGCATTGACATTTTTTATTTTTATATTTAGAAATAAAAGGTCAAAACATCCAACCACCAGTTAGTTTAACACAGCGGAGGGCAAGGTGAATACCTTCCTAAATTAGCTCAGCACAAAGGAAGCTGCTGTTCAGCAGTTATTTCCCACAGGCAGATATTAGTATTCCTGAGGGAAATATGTACAGCAAGCAGGAGGAGTGTGTGTGGATTAAAAGCTTTTAATCTTGCCAAAAAATAAAACTCAAACAATGGAAAAGAGCACTTGTTAAAAAAAAAAAAAAAAGAAACATAAATGAACAAACCAAATCCAGTGTAAACTAGGAGCCTGAAAATTCCTAGTTTTTTGAGAGGAAAGCAAGCTTAGACAATAATTATTGCTCTCCTCACTGGATCCATCCCAGAAGGCTCCATAACAACCAAAAGTCATGTTTTCAACAGTAGAAGAACAGCAACACTGCACAAAGCTCTTCCAGTGACTGACTCTAATAGAGAAAAGAGGGAAGCGGTGGAGAAATGGATGTAAAAGCAAGAGTCTTCGCAGATTTTTTAAAAAATGCAAAAATTATGGCAAATAACATCAATTTCCTAGGGGGACCACAGAATGCACAGTGCTGCCTCCATGCTGCTTCCAGGATATTAAAGTCAATATAGTACATCTGCTGTACAGCATCGAGATGATCCGTCACAGTGGGAAGTTCCTGGATCATTATGTGTATTTAGCTCCTCTTCTCTATATTCTCATTCCTCTTCTTCATTGTCTTGGCACACCGAAAAAACTGCCAGGAGGAAACGAGTAATACAAATACTGTACTCAAGCCATCCGTCCTGGTGGTAAAATAACAAATCCTAGAAACACAGAATAAAATCATGGAATCATTGAGGCTGGAAAAGCCCTCCCAGCCTGCGGAGCCCACCCTGTGCCCGATGCCCACCTTGTGCCCCAGCCCAGAGCTCTGAGTGCCACGGCCAGTCCTGCCTTGGGCACCTCCAGGGCTGGGCACTCCAAACCTCCCACCCTTTCCAGGAAGGAAATTCCTCCTTCTGTCCCACCTGCCCCTCCCCTGGCACAGCCTGAGGCTGTTCCTTCTCTCCCTGTCAGAAGAAGTTGGAAGAATTCTCATTTGACTGTTTCCCAGGTCCCGTTGCAAGATGACTAAATATTTGGGGGTTGTGAGGTATCAGAGGGTGCGTTTGTTCCCCAAAAAAACTCACTTGAATTTCAGTTCATCCAAGTTCTGATGGTCCAGCCCAGGCTGAGGGAGAAAAGCCCTACTCACCTCTTCCAGTGGAACAGCCTTCACTGGAAGGGCACGGGTGAGGAAAGGGTTATACCAGAAAATAAAAGTCTAGAAAAAAAATTATAGAAAAATTATAGGAAATAAAAGGCAAATGATTGCAAGGTTTTATGGAAATCTGCTGCAGTCCCGTGCTGTCATATTGCTTATGATGCTTTCATCTGACACAAACTCGGATTGCCCATATGGGAATCATATGGAAAAGAATTTGCTGCTCCTCTCCCTCTTTGCTTCACGCAAGGGGTTGGATGAGAGGGAAAGGAGAAGAGGAGAGAAACATTTCCTGAGAAGCAAACCTGAATTTTTTTGTTCTTGTTGCTGTCTACAAACTGAAAGAAAAGAAAAAGGAGAAGGGGAAAAAAAAGCCTATAAAGATTTTCCTCACTTACACGGCACTCTAAAATCAAGGATTTCAAAACTTCCATTATCACAGGCAGAAGCTTATTATTAATGTGTTTTTCTTCTGCAGAGCTGCCTCACTGAAATGGAATTCCAAACCCATGCTGCGACTCTGCAATATTGTTCACTGCGAGGAACTATCTTGTTCTGCCTCAGAGGCAATACATTTTTACATTTAATTTTGCTCTGGGTATATACAACACTTGTTTATGTCCTTAAAATGTCTTTTAAAGAGATTGATTTCAATGCTTCTCGAGTAAATCCAGCTATGAAGATTTAATTCCCTCCCTCATTCGGCGAGACAGCGTTTATATTTTTATTTATATTTCATTTTGGGAGCTCATACATCTATGAGGTAACAATGGACACGGTGTCTAATCACACACATGGAGATATATGCATATATTTGGTTCGTGTTCTCAGTTTAGCTTTAATTACACAATTTTACTCCAAGTTTTATTGCAAGCTCCAGATCACTGTTTAGCCTCAAGTGCTGTTACCAAATTTCCATCTACAGTAAATTCATGTAAATAAATGCTGTTTCTCTGAGAAAAATAAAAACCACCAGCAAATGGCACATGGAAGATTTTTGTTTGACCTGGTGTTCCTTCTGTGGAAATGGGCATAACCTGAGGTTTAACACCCCTGTGTCTGTCCTTCTGCTCCCATTTAATATGGATGTGAGGGAAGCAGGAGCTGGGTTTGATTCCAGGGCCCACCATGAAAAACAGGGACCCTGAAGGTGAGACTGCAGGAGTTTATCAGCCCTGAGTATTTCACTCAGCGTCAATATTGTTTATTAAAACTTTTTTTTTTATTTTTTAAATAAAGATTCAAGGGGAAAAATGCTGTTTTCATTTGAGTGTTTCTCATCATTACTCCAGCCCTTCAAACATTAGTGCTTTGAGTTCGTAGGTTGTCACGTTGGGTACGTGTAATAGGAGAAATTTCCCCCCTCAACTTCCCAGGAAATCATTATCCTTTCCAAAATCTCCATCACACTTTATTCCAAACGTACTGTAACTGTGACCAGGTCATCACCTTCAGGCAAAAGGGTTGTGTCAATGTTTGTTTAAGAATATGAAAATATTCTTAAATCAACAGTCAGATTAAACCTGATTTTTTGAATCTATTGTACATACATTGTACGTACAATATGTGTGTGGTTGCTTAATAGTCAGACAAAGAGCAGGAAAAAAGTTACATAAAATCCTGCCAAGCATAAGTGACAATGTGTGTTATACATTCCTTGAGTTTTGTAGTGAGCAGGTAGGAAAGAAACACCTCCAGAAATTTAGTGAGACTTGAAGGTGGGGCATAAATAGAAAAGAATTGTGATGATTAACAGTCAAAAAGTTTCTTCCTTCAGTAGGTTTCTGTTCTGGCCAGAGATCATCTGCTGGTAGAACTCTCAATAAAGGAAAGTTTTGCTTGGGTGGTTCCATTATTGAAGCCCCTGTAGCTGAAACTGCACATTTTAATTTTCCATTACTGGATTGCATCTCTAGACATTATCAGATCCAAGGGATTACCATTTAATAAAAACAAATAAATACAGTTCCAGTGAAAATTGAGAAAATAGTCATTGTAGCCTTAAAACCAAATTTCTTCTAATATGCTCATGTGTTTGTTTCCTTTGTCTTTTTCTACTTGAGCACATTTCTCTAATTCTCTATATTTTGTCACCTGCAAACTGGAATTGCTTTTCTATTCAAACTGTTACCCATCAGTGGATAAAATATATTTGTCTGAAACAAGTGTAGCTTTCAGCAGGCACCAAAACTGAGGCTGGATTGTGCCATTATAAACTGATTTGAAATGGTTCTCTGTGACTAATTGTTATTCTAGGACCTGTCAATACAACTTGTTATCAAATTCCATTTTCTTTTCCACTCTCCTGTAGGCTTGTTAGTTCATAAAACTGTTATGAAAGGTTACTGCTCGTCTTCTAGAAGGAATAAATTATTATTAAATATCAGTTAATTACATGTTGTCCAACATTTAACCAGGGTTTCTATTCTCTTGGAAAATCAGGAAAGCAGGAACCATTCTGTGTCTATGTAGAACTGCTCCCTAATCTCTCCAAAGCCCAAATCCGACTCGGCCCTCCGTATTTCCCCTGCTAAATTTTCTGATCCATTTTTATGCCATTGTGGTGTTTGGCACTTCAGGCAACAAGACTGACATCTGTTTGGAGCACAGGAGAGTTCACAGGTTACATGAAGGGGAGGATTGCAGTAAAAAGCAGGGCCAAGGGCTGCAGGAGGGATTGCTGATGAGAATTAGGCTGTGGGTGAAATTCAATGTAAGCAAAAGTAAAGGAAAGCACGTTGAGAGGAACAGTTTAACTCGATTAGTCCTAAGGAGGATTCTCTCGATTAGGAGATCTTACTGCTTGGGGGACCGAATGAGATCTTGGCTTATAGTAGAATACTCCATGGAAAGCACCAGCTCTGTGCTCAGTCATTGTCAGAAACAATAATTGAAATATTAGAATAATTATTAGAGGAGTGAGGATCAAAATGTCATCAGGCTGCTTAACAAATCCAAGATGAACCCGGTAACTTGGGAATGCCATGCCTGGATTTCTGATCTCTTCTCCAAGACACTGCTGGGAGTCCTGTGAACACCGAGAGATGTTCAGGGGGTCATGTAATGGTTTGGGTTGGAAGGGACCTGCAGAGGGGCTCTTGGGGCAAAGCTCCAAGAGAGGATGGCAGGAGGGGGAGCCCAAATTCCAGCCTAAGGGCTACTGCTGAGCCTGGCCCAGGGGCCAGTGGTCCATCAGCAGCTCATCCCTCTGCACCAGCCCAGAGGAGCTCAGGGATGCAAAAGAAGGACTCCTGAGGAAGAATCCCCTTGTCCAGGTCCTTCCCAGGGGACAGCAGCTCTCATGTGAGCACTAGAACCGGGGGACATCAAGGAAAACCAGAAAACAGCAGCCCTGAAATCAAGAAAGAGAGGCGGACCTCCATCCAGAATTTAATTGTGGAACTTCTTGAAAGAGAAACAGGACTAAGTGATGGAATTAAAACTCAGAACAGCAGGATTTCTGATGCTGGAAGCCCTTAACCCATTTCTGAGGGAAACATTTCACTTGGCATGACAAAACCATCTTAGGGAAGGATTCCTCCCCCTGGACTTGTTCTGATAGTCACATCTACCCATCTGCTGCTGCTCATGGGCAGAGATTAAGCCAGGCCTATCTCTGGTTTTAGTTCAGCTGCTTTTGCACCTTGCAGGCACAGCATGAAACTCTGGGCTGGATTTATTTAACGCTGTCTCAGTCTGGGGGATGGTTTTGCTGTGCTTTCCTCAGTCGCTGGATCAGCAGGAACCTCTCCAGGAGCTGAAGTTTTATTCCATTGGCTTTCCAGAAACCTTGTTGGAATTCCTGCTTTCTGGAGAGGGGCTGGTACAAAGGGGTTTTGGTTGTAGTGCCTTTTGCAGCTGACTTCTCTTGCTTGTTTTTTTTTCCAACAGTCTGGGAAATTGGGGTGCAAATCGTACATGGAATGGTTGAATAAGAAGAAAATGAAATCAGAAACAGTCCCTGTCCCAATTTCTATTCATTACCCTGCTGAAAACTTAGGGAGGTGCTTATTAATCAAAGAAGTTCCAGTGACATAAATTGGCAATTATAGTCCCTGATATGTAAGTTTTGATATTTGCTGATAAACACACAAGATTAAGCAGTTTATGTCCTTCTCTATTATGAAATATTTATATTCACTGGCTTTTTATAGTAATGAGGTTGATATATTAGGAAAAAAAAAAAAGCCTTTGGGAATAAAGAGCTCTGTAAGTTTTCACAAAGTTTGGTGTTCTGTTAACTTTGAGAGGGCAATATTTACCTGTTGAAATGTTAATGTTCCAGTATCCTCAAGTTCAAAAGTAGGCTGGGTTTAAAGTCGTTTGATGAAGATGAATCTGTTGAATGTTTTTGTGAGCACGGGCATTTTTTCAAAGAGAGAGAACAAATGCTCCTGCCAATCTAGTAAAGCCTCTGGATGTCATAAAAATAATTATGGATGGTAAATATGCTCTCAGGTAGCACTTGCTGGCCATAAATCACTGGCAAAATGTCTGTTAGTGTGGTATGACATAGAAATTCTGCAGGGTGAGGTTCACTTAGGAATTCTTCCATGGCTAAGTGGTTCCTCCATTCCTTCTGTGGAAACCCTGACAGAATCACAGAATCCCTGAGGTTGGAAAAGCTCTCCCAGCCCAAGGAGCCCACCCTGTGCCCAATGCCCACCTTGTCCCTCAGCCCAGAGCACTGAGTGCCACGGCCAGTCCTGCCTTGGGCACCTCCAGGGATGGGACTCCACCACCTCCCTTACAGTATTAATTGTTTGGGGTTTTTTGCAGCAACATTAAGTGCTTTGTTCAGCTAATTATGTCTTTTTTGAGAACTAGAGGTGGCTTTTCCATCATAGTCAGGATGGGAGTCAAGAAGTGGGAGTCAAGAAATCTTTTCAACTCTGGTGTTTTCTATTACCCATTCTCACAAAATAAGAGGGAGGCTTTCAGGGCAGGCATGGGAAGTGTTTTGGGCTGGCTCCTAAAGGTGTGTGGAGAAGCCAAACCCCCCCAGAAGTGAAAGGTCTGGCTGGGAAATCACCAGTTGCCCTCGGTGCCTGCTGTTCAGTGTAGAAGGTAAGGGAATAAAACAACATCTCCCTGTGCCCCAAGCTTGAGGGTCACTGGAGTCCAGTGGAAAACACTTCAGCCTCTGCCTTCATCTTCCCAGATTTCTCTGGACTTGAACGTAGGCTTTGCCATTAAAAAGTAAAAGACACCCTGGGCCAAAGCACATAATGCTGGCTCAGGAAGAGCTAAGTAGGGGCTTTGTCCTTTCTGGGGTTTGATCCATGTAATCTCAGCACAGGTCAGATCCCAAGGTCCTTAATTATCTCAGCTCCACTCTTAGCCAGGCCAAACTCCCACTGCCTGCAAGTGAGCCCTAAATTAATGTTAACACCTCGAATTTGGATCAGAGTGAATGAAA
This sequence comes from Sclerurus mexicanus, assembly GCA_013396755.1. Taxonomy (NCBI): domain Eukaryota; kingdom Metazoa; phylum Chordata; class Aves; order Passeriformes; family Furnariidae; genus Sclerurus; species Sclerurus mexicanus. Next base: position 576,954 of record VWZF01004985.1, read on the forward strand.
CTGAAAAGCCCTGTGAGTAGCATAAATTCAGCACAGAACATCCACTGGCTGAAGCCTTTTCTCCTGGGATCTGAGTATTTAATGGCACCCAGCCCATCCAGCCACTGACGGACACATTCCCAAAATACTTCTGGTGAAATATGAATTAAATCGTAACCTTTAAAATGCTTAAACTGAGTTTTTGACAGGAAGCTTGCAGCAGGTCATACCTTTACTAACTTTTCCTATCATAAACAAAACAGCATCCCAAAATTCTATGGATTATAATGATAAACAGCAAAAGTCTGTGTTACACTTTGGGGTTCACAAGGTGAACCAATTCCTCCCACAGAAAAGGTTGATAGAGGTGTAATAAGAACTTCTTATTCAAGATTGCCACAATCATATTTATTTCCTTCCTGATTTAGTCAGCCTGGAGCACAACAGACTTCATTTATGATGTTTAATTGGGGCTGGATGCTTGGATATAAAAAATATGTTGTTTCCTTTCTAATTCCGCATTGTAAAAGGGGAAATTTGCTGTGGAAAATTTAAAAAACTTGTCTGAGATTTTTAATTCCTTGAAGAAAACTTTAAAGGAACTGCCTCACTTGGGAAAACAAGGTTTTCTGTAGGGTGGGCAGCATCATCTTATAAACAGTATGATAAGTTTAATAAGTTGTAGTAGTACACCCATTTTTTCATGTTATGCATCCAAATACCCTCCTGGGAAGAACTTAAATAGAATTCTGGCAAATAAACTCAGAATATTGCTTTTCAACTAGGATATATTAAAAGTTATCACCCGCAATTAAATAAGCAAGTAGAATTTACTATTGCAATTGTCCTTGAAAAGGAGCGTCCTGATGGAGGATATTAAAAAATGTGGAAGTAGTGGCATTAAAATAAAGCATTCCATGATCCTTGGGGGTCCCTTACAGCTCAGGATGTTCTCTGAAAGGAAAAGAGAGACCTGTCAGGGACCCAAAGACGGCAATTTCATTGTGAAGGAAGACTTTATTTTTAAAAGATAATAATCCTCAAGAAATTTGACCTTAGCGTTTGTCAAGGCAATTTTAGCTTAAAGTTTGGGAGAGGAAATCTCGAAATTGTGGTGTGCGGGGACAAACACAACCAGAAGAGAAGTGTTGTGGAGGGAATGTTTTTTGCAAGTGAGGGAAAACACAGCCATGGGAACTGCTGATTTTGTTCTGTTCGAAAGACTCATGTTTTTATAAGTCAGGAATATCTTCACTTTTTTTTTTTTTAAAAAAAACAAACCTTCTGGTTTGTGCTAGAGACTTTAGAAGATGGAAAACAGGGAGAACATTTGCAGGTTCTTGGACATAAACCCCACATCCATCAGTCTGGAAATAGTCCTTCCTAAGGCTATTAATGACTTGAGCTAAGGAGAGACGTGGAGTGCTATTTATAGCAGTGATGAGCCTTCAGTTCTTCCTTTATAGCACTAATGAGGCATTTCTTCGCTGCTGAAGGGCAGAGATTTTAATTCTTCACTTGAAAACCATGGCTGGGCTCTGGAGCTGCAGCTCCAAGCAGCTGGTGGATCATTTGCTGGCTGTCAGCAGCAGACACTATCTATTCTCTGGATCAAACCACCAGAATATCACAGCCCTTTAATTGGGGGATCTGAAAAAAATATAAAGCTTGGAGGGTCATAAACTTTTATACAGGTTGCACTACAAAACGAATGTATGCCCAAATCCAGGATCCTTTTTTCCATGATTAACAAATTCATTTTCTCTGCAGATTTAAGGAATTAGTGTAGGCAACTCCTGGAGATCTTGTGTGCCTTAAAATACAGGGGGTTTTCAGCTGTAAAAGTACTGGTAGGGAACAGTCCATCTCATCATTGCCCAAACATGCTGGAAAAATCCCAGAATCTCAGACTGGTCTGGGTTGGAAGGGTCCTTAAAGCACATCCAGTGCCACCCCCTGCCATGGGCAGGGACACCTTCCACCAGCCCAGGTTGCTCCAAGCCCCATCCAGCCTGGCCTTGGACACTTCCAGGGATCCAGGGGCAGTTACAGCTTCTCTGGGAAACCCGTGCCAAGGCCTCCCCGTGCTGAAAAATATTTGAGTGCTCCCTATCTAAAGCTATTCTGGTGGAGACCTACTGCAAATTAATCCTCCTTTTCCCTTTTCCCACATCAGGTTTGCTGCTTCTCCCTTTTCTACCCACCACAGCTCCAGCTGGATTGTCCCAACATCACATGGGAAGGGAAGGAGCTGTTCTGACCTGAGCAAAAAGAGATTTTGGACGTAAAAACTTCAAGCAAGATTTTTTGGTTTCAGTGCTGGCAGGAATGGATCCTTTGGTAGCCACGCTTTGCAACATGCACCATGCAGGTAGTCTTCCCCCCTCCCCTTGCAGAGCCCTCAGGTGTCTGCCCACAGGCTGAGACCCAGAGCAGGAATCAGCCTTCTCCCTGACCTGGGCAAAGTCCCCTCTGACATCCAACAGGTTCTGACTCAGAATTCAAATGCAAAATCTGGCTTGGCTTTGGTTTGATTTTGATGTGTTTCCTTCGGGAAATCCAGTATAAACTCTACTAATACTGTCTTTCCATAGAACTGTAGAATCACTAAGGACCTCCAAGATCATCAAGTCCAACCTCCGAGTGAATCCCACTAAACCCTATCACAAGTTCCACATCCACACACTTTTTGAACACCTCTAGGGAATGGGGATCCACCACTGCCCTGGGCACCCTCTTCCAGTTCTTGACCACTCTTTCAGTGAGGAAATTTTTCCTAATATCCAGCCTGAACCTTCCATGGCACAATTTGAGGCCTTTCCCCCTTGTTCAGTTAGATTTTTGCCCTGTCCTTGGAATGCAGCACCCAGGTGACAATACATGGAGTTTGAATGACTGTTCGCTTCAAATATTCCCAAGAGAAGAACAATTCCCTACACAGCTGCACTGGTAATGTAGGACTTAAAGGGAGAGCTACTCAAAGATGAGCTCATAATAGGCTGGAATTCAGTGACTGGATATTTCACGAGGCATGGGATGGCACAGACTTGGTCAAACAGATCTCTAATATCACAGGAATTTGATCCCTGCTGGATTTTGCTGTGGATGAATATTACACATTAATCTAATTGTAAAAAAAAATGTTCTTCTGGTTAAATGATCAATTATATTGCTGTTTTTACCAATAAACCAGATTTTGTCTGACAGAATGCCATCATCAAATACCATCACTAATATCACATCATAACATCAACTAAACTTGTTTGCCCACACAAACATTTAACAGAGCTTCTTATGCTGCATTCAAACCTGCTTTTCCTTTTGACTTTTAACCTTTCATTATCTTGAAGATGAAGGAATGTTCTCCCACTTTAAAACTGCAGGATATTTGTCTTGGGGAAATAACTAATTTATGCAAATCATTCTAGTTTCTAGTAGACAAGGTTCTGCTCTAGTGGCTTTATTTGTATACACAAGTATTTTAGAATAATTATTATCCCATAGTGTTATTTCCCTTATACGTTTGACAGGAAAGGTCAGAAAGGGTTATTGCTTTGCAAGTATTTCCTTCTAAATTTTTTAGGCTAAAGAGGAACTTTATTGTTAAAACCATTCATAGCTCATAAACTTTTGCTAAAATGTTGTTAATATTTGGCCAGTATTTTGATTTTGCATACCATGTTTTACTAATGACAGGAGATGAGGCCATTGCTACATCAGGAAAATCCTGTGTTTAATCATTATGCCAAAATGCTTCAGATGCTCCTCTATTTACTCATAATTTTTTCACGTATGTATTCAGTTAAATTTTCCACCACAGCCAGAGAAAGGAGTTTCTCAAAGCAGTTTATCAAATATCCCACTTGCCAAGTTGCCCATTAATTCAGCCATCAGCAGCTGTCGCAAGAATTGAAGGAAAGAGAATTTTCCATAAACTTAAGGCAGCTCAGAAAGCAGAGGCTAAGTTTGCATTCCTGCTCCTTTGAAAATAAGACTCCAAACACTCAAACAGTGAAACCAGCAAAACAGGAAAAACATCCTCAGTTGTTCTCTCCTAAGAAAGTCACTATTAATATTATCTGTCTTTTAGGGCTTGTTAATGTTTTATGTATAACTTCATAAAAATCTCAGTACCATGTTTAATTCTGTTTGCCCACCCTGGTGTACTTTCTTACAACTAACAAGTAATTATACAATTAGACAGAAGTTAAGAAATCATTTGAAATGTCCAAATTGCTTGACTGTTTAATAATGGACACCTTTGCCGGGCTGTTCCCCTCTTTCAGTTTACCTTGCACAAGGTACTCCCCTGTCTCTGCCCCGTCAGGGGGCTCTTTGAAGCTCACATTTTGGGCAGCCAAGTTGTGTCCCATCATCTGTTCTGTCGTCTCCTTCCAATTTTGTGCCACAACTGGTCTGTCAGCAAAATCACTCCTGCAGCTTTTTGGCTTTGAGCCACCTCTGCTCACCTGGAACAGCCCACGTGTGATAATCCCTCTGATTTTCTGTCTCCTTATCAGCAGTAGATGTTGTTTTTTTTCAGTCCTCACGTGACAGATGATGGTGTCAGTTTGATCTAATCCCTACAGTCTGGGAACTGGGATGTGGCAAAGACAAATGACTCTTTGATTTCTGCTTTCTTCTGGGCATTGAGTGTGTTTATTTCTACTCTGCCCTGAGAAGCTGTGGCTGCCCCTGGATCCCTAGAAGTGTCCAAGGCCAGGTTGGAGCAACCTGGGATACTGGAAGGTGACAATCTTTAAGGTCCCTTCCAAGCCAAATCATTCTGTAACTCTACGTGACCTTTGGCAAAATAAAGACTCCTCTCATGTTCGTAGCACCTGGAGTTTATCTCTGATTTCATTGATAATACATGGGAAACACAAAGAACAATCCATTCATGGTGATTCATCAGCAAACAGAGATTACAGGCAGCATTCCTTCTTAGGTGGAGAAGACGCTGCCTTAAAGAAAAGCTCCTTCCATCTCTGTGAGCAACAGTGAGGAATAATTGAGGGCAATCCATTGACACCTATTCCCAAGAGCACATCACCACCAACACGTGTTCAAATGTACTGAGAGGGGGAACTAATTAGCAAAAAGAAGTTGCTTCCACCGAGTTGAGTGGGTGTCAATCGCATTCTGCAACTGGAGCAGCTCCACACCGGGCTGTTGTTTTCTGGGAACGTGCTCCCGTGGAGCTGCCAGCCACAGTGCAGGTACGGGCAGCGTGTCACTTGTCTTGCAGGACGTGAGAGTGTTTTATTTAGTGCCTTTCTTGGGCTTTTTGTGTTTTGGGGTTTTTTTGCTGCAGGAAGACAGGCTGCAGTTGTGGGGTCAGTAGTGAACCTGATGCATTTCCAAACCACCCATCGTGCAAATATGGGTTCGGATCAGTGTCCTTCTGTTCCGTGAGCCATTTCACCCTCCAGGGACTTCAGGTTGTGTTTGTGCTCTTAGAATGGCCCTGTGCCAGCTGCTGCAGGACTGGTGAGAGCCAAGCTGTCAGAAAATCTGGTGGCCAAAAGTCCATCCATGAGCATGTTTGAATCATAGACCCACAGAATCATGAAGGCTGGAAAAGACCTTCCAGATCACCAAGTTCAACCAAAATGAATCCCACATCTACCTCAACCCCCATTAAACACTAATTCACATATGTAATGGATTCAGAAGAAGAATAGTTCATTGCATCAGTGGGAATAGTGGTATTCAGTCAAAGGGAGGACTTGGCTTTGGAGGTCTTTCCAGCCTTCACGATTCTGTGATTCAATCCCATTCAGGTATTTTCCATGCAACGTAATATACTCTTCCAAAATTTGTTTCCACTCTGACTGAAAACTCAACAAGAACAGAAGCAGACCTTGAATATGAAGCTGTGGCTGCCCCTGAATCCCTGGACGTGCCCAAGGCCAGTTTGGACGGGGCTTGGAGCAACCTGGGCTAGTGGAAGGTGTCCCTGCCCATGGCAGGGGTGACACTGGGTGGGCTTTAAGGTCCCTTCCAACCCAGACCATTTCATGAGTCTATGATTATGTGACACTGAAGTTGTCCTGCATTGGTTTCCAGTCTGAAAGGAATATAGGAGCAGTCCCAGGGAGCCACAATGAGCCATGAAGTGGGCTCAGCCTAGAGAAGGTATCTCATCAAGCACAGCAAAGCCTGTGTGTGAGCAGGGGGATGTTTTCAAGGGGGCACTTCTTTCTCTGCTGCTGAGTGATTTCTTGCTCTACATTGTCATGCAAATTCCAGCTTAGGGTTGAAATGTTGGAATTGGCTGTGGAATGTGTTCTGTGCACAGTGCCTCCTTTATTTCCAGGAACTGTCAGTGTCTGCTCACTCCATCACTGCTTTGTAGGCACAAAAGAGTGAAATCCTGTCAGTGTCTCCTGGAGCAGCAGTGCCAGCCTTTGCAACTCGAATGAAACATCTGCATTCCTTTCCAATTACTCATTTTGGGTTCCTATTTCCTACAGTCCTGCTCCTACATACAGGCTTAGGGGCAAACCTCCTTTTATTGCCAACCCATAATGAACCACTAACCCAAAATTTCCAAATCCACACCTGCTTGCACAGACACCTGGTTTCACATGAAGTGTGGGCCACAGTCATCTCCTGGGGGATTTGCTTCCAATGTGAGACTAATTCCAAACAGGCACCTCTCTTTGTTTCACACTGAAGTGATTCCACGGGTTTCAGGCTGTTTTATTTCCTTTGGAGTTTTTAAATAAATAGTTTATCGTTGACTGACACAAAACTGCTTCCTTCTTTACAGCTTCCTGGAGATATTCAGTGGCTTTGTTTTATTCAGCTTAAGCAAAAACATAAATCTTTAAAGGCCTTTTTTAACAGTTCCATTATGAATGTTATCCTTTGTAGCAAAAGGAAAAAACCCAAAACTTAGGGATTTCTAAAGATTTATAGGATCTTTTGTTTTGCTGTTTTCCCCCCATTCTTTCAACCTGCTCAACAAACATCAAAGCATTAAATGGGGAGGCAACATAAAAGTGCATTTTTCTCATAGTGGGTATAACGTGTATGAAATGCCTCAGACTCACAGACTGGGTAAAAAAAAAAAAAGAAAGACTTTCCAACTCTCCAACAGAAAAGTCACAGATCAGACATGGGTGATATGGATAACACCTCCTCTCTGGGCTGCACCACTGCCCTTGGCATGGCCTTTTTGACTCTTCAGCCTTTCTGCTGAAGGTGCAAAGCACCTCATTGCAGCGCTGGCTCAGAAAATGCCCATCAGAGAATCCAATCTGTGTTGTGGTGCAGCCAGGAAAGCCCCAATGGAAAGAGTTGGTTGTCAAAGGACACAAAAGGGAATTGAAGAGAGAGCTTCATATTTTTGTGAAAAAAGCACCCATGTGCTTAATTTCACCCTGCTGGAGTCTGCTGCAGCATTTTAGGGAGACACATGATGGCAAAGGTTGAAAAACTGCTGCCCAGTCTCCATGAAAGATAATTGTCTGCAATTAAGGTGACTCATAACTACTTCTTTCCCCTCTAAAATAAGAAACCTTTCATAGAATATAAGCAATTTCCTTTCTCACCTGTCTTCCACGCTTGACAGACGAATTGCTGTGAAAAGTCTTTAGAAGAAACATCTGATCAAGTTTGCCCTTCCACCTTCCATTAGCAACATGGGCAAAAATTCCCAGAAAAGGAAACAAACCGAAAATTCAGGATGGATGCTGAAGTTTAAAAATCAAGGTAAGAACATCCACGATTTCCTTATTTTCCTTTATGGAAAGGCACAGACCTTTGGGAGGGAGAATTTGTACACTTCAAGTAGGACTCTCTTCTTAGAATACTGAAGCACTTCACATCTTACAAAGCATTTCTTCTTGTGAATTCCTTGGGATGATCTTCTCCCCTCCAGCCCCATTGCAGCAGGATGCTCTGCTGAGTGGGGGAAAACAGTCCCAACAATTCCCTATTTGTGGGGTGGGAAGGGGGTCCTGCTGCTTTTGGGGCTGAGGATGCTCAGCCCAGCCCGACTCATCCAGCCCAAAGTCAAACCCTGTGGGATGAACAACCTTTCTCGAGTCCCCGACAAAGGGACCAGCAGGTGACAGAGCTGGCACCTGATCTAAAGCTACAGGGCTGGCACAGCCTGGGGACACCTGAGTGACATCGGGAACTTGGGGCTGTCAAAGCCTTTTTAAAGGGGGATCTTCTGGCACCCCCTCCTGGGAGTGTGTGGAGATTCCTCCCTGGAGTGGGGATACCCCTCAGGGGAATCCTTGAGGCTGAGAGAGGTTTGCCCAAGTCATGGGGGTGGGTGAGCGACATCAATCTCTGCTTAATAATTGTTTTTTCTGGTTTTAATATCATTGCTGCAATAAATAGTGCACTGCATTCATAGTTAGAGCTGCCTGTGCTGTGGAGGAAATAATTCTGATTAAGATCTTTTAGACTAATCATCATCATCAATCTAAAGAAATAATTTCTTTTATTCATTTAAATGCATTTGGGGTTCCATTCTTAATCCCACAGGACAAGGTTGAGTAAAGGCTCAATTACACCTGTGCAGTCCTTTAAACATAAAGGCCAGACCAAGGCTGGGTTTGGATCCAGCTGCATCCAGGCTGTTCTCTGGGAAGTTTGGAAAGCCAAGAGGTCCTTTCTGCATCTTGTGATTCAATGGGAGGGTCTACCTGATAATCTTTGCCACAACTTTCCTGTGGTTTGGAGATTTTAATTGCTTAGAGTAATATAAGGAAGGTGTATCTGACACCACAGCACCCAACACTGCTAAAATATCAGAAAGGTGTCAGAATAAAAATAATACATTTTATAAAGAGCTTTTTCCATTTAATATGAAAGTCTCAAATCAGTGAAGATCTATAGATCATATGCTGACAATTCTGTATCACCATTTATCAATGCTTTTTATAGCTTGGAAGCCTTAAATATTTGTATTGATTTGGGTCGAAAAGACAATGTTAAAGTCCCAAAGTCCCCCCAGATAGAAGTTGTAGATTTAATGTTACCTCATACTTTAGGAAAGACTTTCAAATCTCCAGTAGGATCTCATTTGCAGGGATACAGTTCTGGAAGAGCTTAGGAAAGGGGAAGAGGGTGTTTCTTTTATCTTCTTACTTGAGACTTTCAGCCTGTGCTGCTGAGGTAGGATTTACTTCCAGTTTTCATCTATAAAAACATCTGTGGGAGAAATAATTTTCCCGTTGTGGACCCTGTTGGGAAAAGGTGCCTTCTGAGCGTTGAAATAATTGGAAATCTTGGCTGTTTGGTGCTCTCCAAGGCCCTGTGTTTTGCTGACACAGAGAAGCCTCTCTGGCAACCAGTGCACATAAAACCAGTGCCACAATTCAGGGATTGCCATTCCCTAGGCTGTAAAACTCTGGAGAAATGGACCCCACTAACAGGGAGAGCTTTGCCAGCAAACTTGGGGCAGTTGGGCTGTTAACAACTCATCATTCCCTTTTCATCCTGAATTTCCTGAAGGAACTGGACATGCAGGATGTGCTCATTTCAGATTGGTGATTTATAGTGTTTGTATATGAAAGGGCTGCACCCCTGAAAGAGTTCGTAGAACATGTGGAGGTGACACTTGGGGACACGGGTTAGTCCTGGGCATGGCAGTGCTGGGGAAATGTTTGGGCTCGATGATCCTGGACGTCTTTTCCAACTTTAACGATTCCATGATTCTATGTGCTTGCTGTAGTTTTAATTAGGCATTTTAAATAAAATGTTAGCATGTGATTTGTACCCATTTACTATTCCTTAATTACTTAGCCTGGAATAAGTTCAATGGTCTCATCTGAAAAGAGACTGAAAAATAAAGAGGGAAGATTATCAGTGTAGGCACTGATTTGGAAGTCAGATAATAAAATACAAAAAAAAAAAAATAAGAGCACTTTAAAACCCTCATGGTAAAGATATTCAATTTTTGAAATTGTGGGGTTTCTCCAGTAGAAATTTGGCAATGTTTTGTGCTGGCTCATAGAAACATGTAGGACAAGCTCTGGGTGCAGACACTGGTGCAAATGGACTTTGCAAAAGTAGCAGCACATAAAATGAGGAGTAACAGCAAACAAAATAAGATGCAAAGCAGGACCTCCATGGCCTTTGCTGCCTCAGTGCAGGCACAGAGGGAGGTGGTGGCTCTGGAACCTTCTCCCATCTCTGGAGATGAGTGGCCTGATGTTCATCCCTGTCTGTGGCCTTTCCTTGGCCAAACCTGAGGATGGATTCCCTGCATCCCTGAGAATCAGGGAGAAAATATTGGGCTGCATGTCCCTGATATTACAGAGCTAAACTAGGGGCCCTGAGGAGCTGCCCTGCATGCCTGGCAGGGCTTTTAAATGGTGGGCCATTCTCACTGTATTGGAGTATAAAAACTGCAATCAGGACACTCTAACAGGGGTCTGATAACCTGAAGCAGAGCTGGTTATATTTTCTGTGTTGTTAAAAAGGCAACTGAGATTAAAATGCACAAGTTTTGCTGCCCAACAGAGGAATGAAGGGATAGGAAAGTCCAAATAAAGTGCACCTTCAACTCAAATAGTCGTTTTCTCTCAATCACAGTCATTTAGGTTGGAAAAGACCTTCAAGATCAGCAAGTCCAACCTCTTGCTTCACTTAGGGCCCCTGGAGGCAGAAATATTTGATGGAGACTGTCAGAAATACTTTGTTATTACAGGGGGAACCACACTTAGATATGGGAAAAGGCATTAAAGGCAACAGGATATGCCAAAGATGAGAGAGAAGCCTAACACACCAAATATATTTTATATATGGATAAATTACTTTAAAGTCACTCAGATCACTGACAATCTCCTAAAAATATCACAGATAAACACAACCAAGGAAATGATAAGCAAGATGAAGTAATTCCTGGGAAAGGGGATGCTCAGCTGGGGAAGATAATGAAGTAATGGATGGTTGGTTGGAAGGCTGAAGAAGAAGTTTGCAGGTAGATTAAAGTTCCCAGCAGAAAGAAAGAGAAAAAGCAGAATTAATACTGTTTCTCTTCCCTCCATAATGTCTCTGGTTTATAGTTCTGCATACACACTTTTGTGTCCCAGAAATTAAAGCGATGGCATCAGAATTATAAATCCACTGTCCTGGCTGTGTAAAATATAGAACTCCATTCATTTGAAAGGAATAATGTCTGTTCAGATTTATACAGAAAAAATACATTTGTAGGAAATACACATTTTCTTAAGAAGCAAAACCAGAGAATAAGGTAATGAAAGGACTAAAGAATCCTGCACATTACATTCTGTTCTCCCTTCCTGCTTTATTGAGGCTGTGAAGTGAAAATACCCGATCTTTGGGAGAGTTATGGTGATTTGTCTACATGTGGCAGATTTCCTAAGCTTTTTCTTATCCTACATATTTGAAACTGTGATTCTTTCTTTTTATTCTCTATAGGGATTTATTCTGCAGGTACCATTTGGTTGTATTTCTTCAACATTTGCATCTGTCCTGTAACTGCCCCTTTTACTGTTGTTTCTGTACTCAGAATCTTTAGTTCTCCTGCCCCTCCTCCTTCCCCCCCACAAGCTCACACTCAAGACATTTCCCACCCCTCCAACGATGTTTTTGAGTGATTTCCAAAACCTTTCTCCCTCTCCAGTCCTGTATTTTCTTTCTTTCTTTCCTTCTCTACTTACCTTTGTTGATTTGGCACATAAAAGAAATTACACAGTAGGGAGGGCAAAGAGGCCAAAACAGCCAGAAGAAACCACAGGAAAAAAAGGATGTTGTAGGGAAAAGTAGTTTCCTTTTTATCCAAGGCAGATAAGAATTTCTGTTTCACCACCAAACGGCTGATTACCTTTAAAAATCTGGGGTCTGGCATCACTTTGTGATGCTGAATCACATAAATGGACTGGAAAACTGCTGGAACGACCTGGGCTGGTGGAAGGCGTCCCGACCTAGGGACCGGAGGAGCTTTCCTTTGCCTCCAACCCAAACCGTTCTGGGAATCTGGGATTCTATGAAGGGAAATCTAAGGGATTTTTATCAGGAGAAACCAAACCAGTATGTTTTTATAAAAAGCAAAGTGCTTGTTACTAACTGCTGTTTTATATTCACTGGGATCTGGTGTTCCAGGACAGAGCTGTTTGAACTTCCTCCATCCCCTTCCCTTCACACAGTGCTGTCACACAATTTGGGACAGTTATTTCCAACTGTATGTTTGTAGAGGAACACATACATTTCCAAAAATTAAACACCTCTCTTTGTGTCCATGGACACGCATCAACTTAACATGGGGGAAAATAAAAAAAAAAAAAAGGTTTTAATTCCCACATTGCATGGGATATTCAAGAACTTTAAACATCTTGCTCCCGGCATGGTCGGTGCAAAAACCAGCTCAGAACAGAAAGGAAGGCACAGCAATCAAGAAGGTGATGAGCCTGATTAATCCTCTCCATTACTGCAGAGGGGAGCAAGCAAGATAAGCCTCATCAGACAAATGTTGGCCTTCAGGAACTCTTCCTTAGCATATTTGCATGCATAAATTAAATTAACTCAGGCAGTTGCATGAACCCAAAAGTTTCACTTACTAAAATGATGACTATGTAAAAAAAGATGCAGGGAATTAGAAGGGATTGCTGCACAAAATATTAATATTTTTTAGGCTAAATGCAGGTTGTTGAGCTCCTTCCTGCTTTTGCCACATGGTTGGTCATAGAAGAACTTCCAGTAATCATTATAAACTCATATAAGGAAGCTTTCTATTCATATTACCTTATCAAATTAGAAATAATATGGAAGAAAGGCAGCGGGTGAACACTGAGATGGTTCTGTACAGATCACTGAAGGGACAGAAGCTGATCCTATTTAGTTATTATTCATTATCTTACACTTTAATTCTGTGCATTTCTTCAGAACTGAACACATATAAATACACATGATCGGGGAAGCAGATAAAAATTGCAAATATTCAGCAAGTCAAACCCAAAGAACATTCTGCAAACTCTGGAGACACAACAGCACATCCTGGTTTGCAAACTGGACATCCCTGAGTTAGCTGATTTTTGGAATGTCAGTATAGTGAAATCCCTAATAGGGCATTTCTGCACTTAGGTACTATTTGACGTGTAAAAATGAAACAGAATTAGAAGTGCAAGGTGCTTTTTCAAGAGTATTCCTTAGCCAAGATCCAAATTTAATATATATACTTATTTATTCTACATTTGCACTTATTTGTTTTTCTATTAAAACACGAACCCAGAAAATAACCCCAGTGCTGAGAAGCCTTTATTTTGCAGATCAGCTTTCTTTCTTTAGAGAACTGTCTCATAGAAAACACTTTACGTGTCATTGAAATCCCAGCACTAAAACCGGATCCCGGGAGAAAAGAAAGTGTCAGAGTTCTTTCAAAACAAGAAATAAATTGTTCTCTTTCACAGCTTTATTTTTGCTGACTTTGTAAATGAAAGAAATGCACCCTTGTGGAGAGCCAGAAAGCTTCATGGAGATACATATAATATTTTAAAGTTGTCATTAAGTTTGTTGCATATAATGGAACTGGTGGACATTCTCTTGGCAGAATTTGAAATTCATTAACCAAGGTGGGAAAAATAAAGTCAGTATATTTTCTAGTGTATTGGTAAAAGAACTAAATAAAGTGAACAACTGACACCTGATAAATGAAAGATTTACAAAGCTGTGCAGAGGAGATTAACACTGACAGTATTTTTGTAGAGAAAACTGGGGAAAGAGAAAGGAAGATTCTCAGAGCCCTGTGGTCCATTAGTTCAACCCAAGATTAATGCACAGCTTCTTAAATCCAGTGTGACTGCTTGAACATGACAACATGTTCAAGCACCACCATGAGATGGCCAAGGAGATAAATTTGGCAGCAGCAGGTGTTCAGTTCCCCCAGGAAACAGCCAAAAGTGCTTAAAACCAGTGGGTTATCTACTTAACCTTGTTCTCAAGGACGTGGCAGGGAGGGAAATCGGCCCTTTCTCTGGGATCCTTGGGAAATGTTATATAAAAATGTCAAGACACACATTGCTCATTATATCTTAGTGCTCCCTTCCAAACTGCAAGGAATCAGTGAGGCCAAGAGCTCTGTGGAATTTAAAAATCAATTGGATAATTATAGTGATCCATGAGTCATCATAGCAAAGACTAAACAAAGACTAATTTTCTCTCCCTCAATAAATAAACAAACACGTCTTGGAAGGGAAAATAAAGCTCCAACCTTCAGGGCATAAGCAGCTTCTAAGTAATGGGGTTTGGGAGGAAATGCTCAGGAAAATATACTGTACCTAAAACACACTTAATACTCGGGAGCTCAAAGCAGGAATTCCAAGTTGCTCAGGCATTAGGAAATCAGAGTTTGTGGTGGCACCTGGAGGTGGCCATGGCATTGTCGATGGGCTCCCTGCTCATGGAGTGCCCTGCAGGGAATAATTCCCCTGAGGGAGCTGGGAGAGCTTTCTCTCAGCCTGGAGAAAAGAAGGCTCAGGGGGGACCTTCTCATTCCTACAACTCCCTGATGAATCCAGGTGAGGATTGGGCTCTGCTCCCAGGGAACAAGGGACAGTAGGAGAGGGAATGGCCTCAGGCTGGGACAGGGAAGAATCAGGATGAATATTGTGAAAATTTCTTCACTGAGAGGGTGGTCAAGCACTGGAATGGGCTGCTCAGCGAGGTCTTGGAGTCCCCAACCCTGGAGGTGCTCAAAAAATGATTAGACGTGACTCTTAGTGCTGTGGTTGAGGTGACAAGGTGGAGCTCAGTCAAAGGTTGGACTTGGTGATGCTGGAGATCTTTCCTAGCCTGAATGACTCTATGATACTGTGAGTGGTTGGGTCACCTTGCCCGGTTCCTCAGGATCACCCTTAGAATCTTCATCCCAACTAGTCTTGCTCTGGACTGTCCATAACAGACAGGAATTGTGCTCTCCATGTGTATGTTTGAGACCATACAGATATTCTGTATAACACAACAGAAATGGCCTCAAGTGATGCCAGGGGGGCTCCAGGTTGGATATTGGGCAAAATTTCTTCCCTGAAAGGCTGTTCAGCTGCCCAGGGTGGTGGTGGAGTCACCACCCTTCAAAGTGTTCAAAGACAAACAGAAGTGGCCCTTGGGGATGCGGTTTGATTGATAAGGTGGTGTTTGGACAAAGGTTGGAGTCCATGACCTTGGAGGTCTTTTCCAACCTTAATAGTTATTATTCTTTCCCTTCCCGGTAAAAGGAAAATGTCACCACCATCCATCCCTTCCTCCCTAGGACGCTCTCAAGGAAGGATCCCCTGTGTGGAGGAGCTGCAGGAATCTCCAGCTCACTGTGGAGGGACAGAAATAAGGCCATTAATTAAAGTGTGGAAAAGTGGGATTGTCTGTGGTTGTAGTATCTGCTGAGAGGCAGAGAAGACTCTCTGACATGGACAGCCCTTGCCAGACAAGGAGAGGAGACAAAAGCAAGACCATGGACAGAGCCTCCAACCCTAAAGTTCATGGACACTCAGCAACAGAGCTAAGATTGGTGGAAATGGGATGTAAAGAAGGACAAATGAAAGTGAGAGGGACTTTATTCAGAACAATACAAAATATTTATAAATGTCTCCTCACCCCTAGTGAACACTAGCCTTGGAATCCCTGTGAGAGCTTTGGTGCCCAGGTTTCACACACCTTCCTCTGAGGGGGGTGTGCCAGGCTGGCAGCATCTTCTGACAGCTCGGAATGTCCTATTTAGACCCTTTTCTCATCCTCAATCCGGGCTCCTCATCTCAAAGGAACTGCTCCAGCTGATATTTTTCGTGAAAGGAGCCACTTCTGTTTCCATGATAAGAAACACTCTGAGAATCTCAGAATGTGCTGAGCTGGAAGGGACCCACAAGGACCATCCAGTCCAACCCTCAGCTTTGCTCAGGACCATCCCCAAAAGTCCCACCCTGTGCCCCAGAGGATCATCCAAACCCTCCTGGAGCTCTGGCAGCCTTGGGGCCGTGCCCACTGCCCTGGGGAGCCTGGTCAGTGCCCACCACCCTCTGGGGGAAGAACCTTTTCCTGAGATCCCACCGGACCCTGCCCTGACACAGCTCCAGCCATTCCCTGGGTGCTGTCCCTCGTCCCCACAGAGAGACAAGATTTGTCATTCCCTTTCCAAATCCTTTTGCTTTCATCCTTGGAAATCCGAGTGTGGCTGTGACCTGGAGCACCAAGAGGAGCAGGAATGTTTGCTGCAGGGTGCTCAGAGAGGCAGGAATGCCAGGATGTGATTCATACCCCCAAAGCACCAACTTGGCTCCTTAAACTGCAGCAATGCTGTAAATGCATTTTGGAGAAATAAAAATACAGGATAGACACAAACCTTTTGCTTCCCATTTGTGACTGCTCGTCCAAAGAAGTGGGTCATCCCCCCGGTGTAGCCAGGAAATCAGCAGGATATATTATTCCTAATAATCTGTGCTCCTGGAATGGGAGAACATAATTTCTGTTCCTGCAGAAACCTGGAAAATAAGTGCCAAATTCCCCCTTTCAGAAGGTGGACTTGCCATTTGTGCTCCGTGCCATTAAAATTAATTACCTGTGAACAATTCCATAATGTCTACAGGTATGGAAAGAATAAAAATTAATTGGCTGAAAGTATTCATAAAATATTTTGAGCAAAGGTCATTAATTTGGTCTCGCTGAAACTGAGAACTGCATGCTTGAATTACCGAAATACAGGGGCAATAAAACAAATAATGGGGATTTTAAAAATAACTGTCTACTCTTAAGTCCTTTTGGGGTTGGGATGCAGTTCTAGGATCTGGCCAGCAGTGCAGGGGGTTGGGTACCTGTGCTGGTGGCCAGCAAGGCCATAACCAGGGGAAGAGAAGCAGTGACCTTCCTTTCCCCACATTCCAACAAATCTTTACTGAAGGAAAGAAAGGAAGAGCTTCGTTTGATTGGATCGCCTGAAGATGCTTTTCTTGCGACCTCATTAAACAAATTAAATGGACAATTAGTGAAGTCACTTGTTTTGAGGAAGCAGTTTGTGTTTCTCCAGTCTGGCGGAGGCAGGGATCTACCAAACTGAATATTTTAAAACAATGATTTCCACTTCACATCTGAAATGGAATGTTTATAAACCAAGGAGAGTGGGATCTAATTTTAGGTGCTGAAACTTGGACCATTTCTGGCTCTTGCTGTTGAACTTCTGTCCTGCTGCAATCAGCACAATATTTATAGCCATTGTTCCACTCCGATAATGCAACTACCAAAAAAATGGGATTATTTCATAGAAATCATTTTCCTGAATTATTTTTCCATTAGGAAAATATCTCTTTGTATTCTTTGTATCCTTTATAAGTAATGATAATGATATGCTTTCTGCTATCTCATCAGGTTGGCCAGAGAAGTTGTGGCTGCCCCTGGATCCCTGGAAGTGTCCAAGGCCAGGTTGGATGGGGCTTGGAGCAACCTGGGCTGGTGGAAGGTGTCCCTGCCCATGGCAGGGGGTGGAACTGGGTGGGCTTGAAGGTCCCTTCCCACCCAAACCAGTCTGGGATTCTGTGGTTATTAATAAACTTCTTTCTTGCCCCCCAATATTCTCCATGTACGTCTCCCCAAACCAGTTTTGCTGAGGGTGTTCAGTCCTGCCTGCAAACCCAAAGGAGTTAAACATTGCACTCTATGCTGAATAAATGGAATAAGAACCTTGGATTTTTATAAGTATTTCTAGAAAATGTGATCTTAAGGCACTGGTGTGGTCTGGATTTCCACAGGCACCACCCGATGCTTTCAGACAACAATTCATGTCATCAATTTTAGGACAGAAATTGCAGCTTCTGTTGTGGGAAATTATTGATTTATGGGTACTTTTATAAGTGTATGCAACTTAATAAATGTTATGAACGCAAGAATTAAAAAGAAAGGCAAGTTTTTGACCACAATGGCATTGAGAGAGTAAATAAATCCTTGTCACTGGATTAATTATCAGAATTTGATTGTAGATCTTTTTCTGAAGATGAATTATCCCTGTGGTTGAGGTTCTAGACTGGAACCAGTTACGATCTTGGGGGGCGGCTTTATTTTTTCTCAGTTTTCTTTTGACAGAATACTCATTTTATTCTCTTTATAAGGAATTCTGTGTAGGAATGATGTGTTATTATTCTTTTAATGCTATTATTTATCACGTTGTTATTTAACACTATAATTGCTTTAGACTGCAAGGCTGGAAATACAAAAGGGGATCATTTGGAGATTATTTCTTCTGTATGCAGGATAATAATTGCATGTAATTAGGAACAAAACCACTGCAAAAGTCTGAATGGACTGTTCTAACTTTTGATATCCAGATTTGTAATTAACAAAACCAAAAATATTTCCTGTCTTTCCTTTTCTTCTCTCCAATTTTCTCCTAATGTGTGGGGGTTTTTTGTCTTTTTTTTTTCCTACTAAGCAAATATATGTAATTTTTCAATAATTATACTCTGGGGAGTATATTTAAATAATCCATTTCTGAAAGACAATCATCTACTGGTAAAATATGTACATTTACCTTGTTCATGTTGCATTTCTCCATTGTGCATCATCACAGCTGGATTTGTGGATCCCTGTAAGTTACTCCTTTACTATTTCACTATTTTTGACAGGTCTTCTCTATATTCCTTCTCTCCAAAAACTCTTATTGATTTCCTCTTCTTTCAGTTTTTTTTTGAAGTGATAACCCTTTATGTTGAAGCTTGAGTGATTTTTAACTTGTCCAAGTCTTCTGCAAGGACATCATTTACCTTGTACCACCGCATTTGGAAAATACAGTTCCTTTTATTTATGCTATTTCTCCTCGGATTTCCCTCAAGAATACTAAGAAGTACAAAACTCATTTAATTTTCCTACTATATCCTGTTCACTTCATATTAAGTTTCTCCCTAATCCCTTAGTGGGCTAATTATTTCAGTTTTCAGCCCTTTATCTCTTTCCCTTTATATATTTAAAGAATCTTATATTGTTTTTAGTTACTCCCAAGGTAATAATTCCCTTTTTATCGTATTTTTATGTTGCAGCATTTTTGAGACCCTGCCATCCACCCCTTTTATTAATTTTCAGGGACATTCATTTCCACAGCTCTGATATATTTTCTCCCATTATCCCTCTCTCCGGTGCCTCCTCCCTCTGGAACAGCCTCTCTTTTAAAGTTGGCCCAAAGCAATTACAACACAATTAGAGGGGAGCCAACCTCGAGAAAATTTTAATTTCCCCCAAATATCACCTGCCTTTCTTCCAAATCTGTGGCAGAGATTCTGTTTGCTCTCTTTTCCAAGTCACAGGACAGGTCAGAATATTGAATTACAGGATTTCCAGGGCCACGTGTAGGATGGGGATGGGTTGTCTTTCTGCCCAATGCCGCTCCTGGGATCACCCCATTCCAGAAACAACCACTTCCCATAGATTATCCTCCAGCTGCTGCCCTTCTTGCCTGACTCCCAGGCAGCACACTTCAGGTTCCTTACGATCAGAGATGTCTTATGCTCAGTGTGCCATTTCTGCTTGCACTACCAAATTCACCCCAATAAAATCTAAAATACAGTGACTGCCTGACGCCAATTTGCTGGTTTACTCAGGGCAGTAAAATGAGGCGTTTCAGACTAAGCATGTTTCCAGAGAGATAAAACTAACGTGGTTCAGCCTCCGTGCCTCTCTGAATCTGTTTCTCTGCACATGTTTCTAATCTACACCCATGTAATTAAATATATATATCAGGCAGAGGTTTTTCCTGCTTGGCTGGGGGCTTTCACAGGTTTCGATGTTGTGTTTCAGAAAGCTGAAAAGCAACAGGAGCAAATAATCCGCTCCTGACACATTCTTTTTCCCTTCTTGTTTTTCAGCATGACAAACGCAATTTGGGGGTTTTTATTTCATTTTATTTCCATTTATGTTGTTTATTGTTGGTGGGTGAAGTCTGCCTTGCTGACTCGGCTCTGCTCTTCATCAGCATCTCATCTGTTCCACCCAAAAAAGTAAACACAGTAAAACAAATTGAACTGGTTTTAAGCTCTTTGTTTGTTTTGGTTTTAGCAATGCCACCATTTCCAGGGTGTTCAGCTTCTGTTGGCTGCACGGTTCGAGTTCGAAAGGCATTAGAACCAGCATCTTTTGAAGCCAGAGTAAGGCCTTTGAATGATTTTGTAGATTAGCATTAATTAGTCTGGGTGGAATCCAATCACTTCCTTAATCTCTAAATAAGCGAGTGTTGATTGAAGCACCACAGACATTCGCTATCTGCAGATATTATCAGTATTATTATACTCTTCAGCTCAGCCAAATTAGAACAAAAATAATCTTAACCTCTATTAAGCAAGATGAATAAATATTCCTCAAAATACAGATTTGATTTCCCCAGCTCATTCGGTGCAGAGCTCTTAAGAATTTTAAATATTCATCCCCGTTCAAGGCAGGTAATTGGCAAAGGGAAAGATCCCTGCAGGCTTCCTGGGCTTAATACCTGTACGATGTATATGGAGCTCAGGACTTAGATCCCATGTCCTGCACGTGGCAAAGGAAAAAACATGGGGAAAGAGGTGAGATTAAAGCATTATCACTCCCCTCTCTTTTTGTGGCCATGCAAGGGACAAGGGTTTTGGATTTTACACAAAGCTAATAAGCCTGGGGTTTATTTATTTACATTTATTTTAACAAGTACCAGTGTTTCAGCACATGGACTTCCAAATCTTTTAGGATATATAAAGGTCTGTTCCTGAGCTATTTGGTCTCAGTTACAGAGCACTGGCAGAGCAGTCCTGACTGGAAGTGTCATGGGGAAAAATGCAGTCTGAGGGAATAAAACGAAATAAACCTGACTCAGAGGGATTCCCAAAACACTTTTGTTGTCCTGGGCTCCTCAGCACAGCAGGGCCAGGGAGCTCCTGCAGCGGGGCCAGCGCAGGCTGCGGAGATGCCCAAGGGATGGAGCATCTCTGGGAGCAGCAAAGGCTGAGGGAGCTGGGGCTGTTCAGCCTCCAGAGGGGACAATGAGAGGGGACCTGCCCATGGGTGGCAGTGCCTGCAGGGAGGGGGCAGAGCAGGGACCAGGCTCTGCTCGGGGGGCCCAGCCATGGCACAAGAGGGATGGGCAGAAACTGATGCCCAGCAAGTCCCACCTGCACAGGAGGGAGAACTTCTTTGCTGGGCACTGACCCAGCCCTGAGCAGAGACCAGAGAGGGGCTGGAGTCTCCTGCCTGGGGATATTCCAGACCCCTATGGACACAACCCTGTGCCATGTGCTCTGGGATGGCCCTGCTGGAGCAGGGGGTGGCACCAGGTGACACACTGTGGGCACTTCCAGCCTGACCCACTCCGGGATTCTGTGATTCTGTGACACTGTGCTTGGCATTGTCTTACAAAATACTTCAGGGCTGTTTCAAGAAGGACTTGAGTTTGGGTTGCTGTTTTAATTTGCGCTCTGAGAGCTGGGGTTTGATAAAAGCCAAGGCAAAGCAAAACTCTGGGAGATGGCTTCAGCCATGAGCACAAAAGTGATGTCAAGCACACCAACTTTACTCCAGCACAAGTGGAGCAAGTCAAGAACACTAAATTTGGGGTCAGCATGAGGTTACTCTGTTCAGTATTCAGTTTCAGTGATCAGAAAGAGTTCTGGGCTTATTTCATAGAATGCCAGAACGGTTTGTGTTGGAAGAGACCTTAAGGATCATCTTGGTCTAACCCTGGAAGGAAGGCAAGGTGAAGAGACTAAAGTGTCATTTGCTGTCTATGCTCATCCCAGGAGCAATGACAATAACAATACTTCTTCCTTTGGCTAGAACTATTTCCCCAGGAATTAAACCACAGCTTCATTGAATTTACATTTATTGTCCTTGGATAGTTCTATGAATATTTGTCATTATGGAAGAGCCCCATTGGGTGGCAAATGAGGACATTTTAATCTGATTCCTTGAAGGAGAGAAACTCAGCTCAGCCAGAACCCACGAGAGGTGTTTAATCACACCAAGAGCCCCAATGAACACAAACTCCTGGGATACATTCCCCCAGACAGGATGTAAATTCCTCTTGGAGGATTTCTAATGGCTGGTTTTGAAGGGAATGGTGGTAGAAGGGTTGGAGAAACGTGATCTTTAGGAAATGTCATAGTGAATGTGCAGAAATCTGGAGTGTCCAAAGTGAAAGAGATCAAAAAATTAATATCTTATAGCTTGGAAATATGATGAAGCTTAGAGCTATGGAGTGACTGTCCCACGCAACTGTGTTTTTGTGGGTTCCAAACCAGCTTCATTTCTGTGAGGAGTTTAGAAACTGGTTCATTTTCAGGGGGGAAACGAACCCAGCAATTTCTAGGTACATTGGTGAGAGAGGATTCCAAATGAGGTTGATAGGTGGCAAAATGCAGAATTCTACCTGTTTAAATTGTTCAGCTGGCCCAAAAAAAAAAATTAAAAAAGGAGCCTTTCTATACATCTTTAAAGGAACAAACTCTCTGAAAGTCTGTGTTTACAGAACAGCCAGGTGGATGAAGCTGGAAATTTGCCCCAGGTCAGTCTGGAATTTGGAAACACCAGAGGGTTGTGCAGTTTAATTCACTTCCTGCTCTTTCTCTGGTGCCTCTTCCCTCCTTTCTGCTCCGAACGATTAAAGCCCCAAATCCTCCCCCAGTTCCATGCTCAGGAGTGCTTCCTGATTTGTTTTTATTAACTTCCACTATGCAAACATGTTTAATTATTTATCTGCTGATTTTCAGAGGAAATCCTATAGAGATATGTCTTGTTTGCAAGGATGTCATGTCAGCAGGAGCTGGAAAATCCAATCATCCCTCGTTAAGGGAATAGAAGCAACGCATTCTCCAATTTGTTCCTTGGGAAAGGGAGAACACTTCAGTTTGGGTTAAAATTTGGGGGCCAGAGCCACGCTGAATGAGCTGGGACCTCTCTTCTAAGCTGCACAATTTGCTTTTGGGATTTAAATATTGTGAGAGCAGAATGCTGCATGGATGGGGCTGTCCACATCCTTTCCCGCATCACAAATGTGATTCCCTTGCACAGGCCAAGCATTTTGGGTCCCAGTAGCTGGTGTGGAGCCTGCCAAAACAAATTTTCTCTCCCAAAAAAGCCCTGGCTGCCTCTGTGAGTGATTCCATGGCTGATCCTGCAGGGCCTGTGGGACAGGGAGGAGGTGTAGGGATGTTGCAGGTGACAAGGACTTTGGGGAGCTGGAGCAGCGCAAACGTGTGGTTTTTAAGAGGAGGGTGTTTGGGGTTAGTCTCGAAGCACTCTTTGTTACATGCCTAATTAACAGCCAGCTGATTACACTTCTGGTGTCCTGGATACCACTAATCCAAAACAAAATCACAGTGTCCCAGATGGGTTTGGGTGGGAAGGGGATTTAAAGCTCATCCCACCCCCCCCCCTGCCATGGGCAGGGACACCTTCCACTAGCCCAGGTTGCTCCAAGCCCTGTCCATCCTGGCGTTGGACACTTCCAGGGATCCAGGGGCAGCCACAGCTTCTCTGGGCACCCTGTGCCAGGGCCTGCCCACCCTCCCAGGGAATGATTCCTTCCCTACATCTAGTCTAAACCTCTTTGTTTTCTCCAAATTCAGGATCTTGGTCCAAATTTCAAGTAATTATTGAGGCAGTGCCCTTGAAGTACTTTATCCTAATCATATAATCAATTGGAATCCCAGCTGCAGTGGGCTTTTTATCAGATGCTGTATTTGTATGATGAGGCTTAACTGAAGATTCCTTTTCCCATTAAAAATGCAAGAAATACATGGAGGGTCCTTAAGATATCACAAGAGTATTGTATATGAATTAAGTGTGGCTCAGAAACTCAGGTTGCAGACAAAGCCAGTGGTACCCAAGAGCCTGTAACTCAAATATTGGCACCCCGAATTAAGATGGAAAGTAGTTGCAGTCCATAGGAATAAGTTATTCTGTGATTCTGGATTAGGATATGCCCAGGGGGACAGTGGATTGGTTCATTGGGACTAAATATGTTGAAAGAAATAAAAACAATAGACAGACTTAAACTACCAAACTCATGGCCATCTATCCTGAAACCAATGGTACACTGAAAATTATTCCCAAAAATAAACTGAGACAAAGGAGAGAGAGAGGGGGAGATTAAACTCTCTGCAAAGTGCAGTATTGACTTTTTTGTGTGTGTGCTGCGAACCTTATGAAAACAACATCTGCTCCCATTTGTATGTTTTTATCTTTTTTTTTTTGGCGTTTAAAATTTTGGCTTTTAAAAATCTCTCTCTTCCCTCAGAGTGAGAAGCTGAGATATAAAGCAGGTGCTGCGCAGAGCTATGAGAGCATCTGACTAAAATTAGAAATAAAACCAGCTCAAAGGAATAACTCCAGTTATGAAGTGTCAGATGCCAAGCCAGGGCATGCTAATAAAATTTGCACCTGTATTTCCAGATTCGATATCTTCATGTTCATTATTTTTGGGATTGATTTGTCTTTTGCCTTCTCCCTATCCTGTTCTGTGTTCCTTCCCAAGGCACCCATTCCAGAGGCAGAGCAAAGATGTGATTCCTCCATCCCTACTGGTGATACCCCCAGCAGCTGGGACAGAATTGGAATCTTTAAACAGCAAATACATTTGATTTTCTTTTTGTGTTTTCAGCTTGACTGGAAGGGAATGTCTGCAATGCCTTTACAGGACTTGTTTCCATGAGTTCAGAAGGATCACAGGAACAACACAGTAAGTTGGAAGGACCTCCAGGGGCTGCCTGGTTCTCCAGTTGACTTCTGGGTATCTCCACGGAGTCCCTTCGACCATCCCCATGTGGACAATTTTTCCCCTGTCTAATTAGACTCTCCCAAATTCCACCTTGGCCTATTCCCTGTTTTTCTGTTGTCCTGCACCTCTGGGAACACTCTGGCTCCGTGTTCCCTACACCCCCTGCATCTGCGGATGGCAACGTGGTCTCCCCTTCTCCAGCCAGAACGAATCCAGCTCTCAGCTTCTCCTCACACATCGTGGTTTCCAGCCCTCTAAAAATCCTCCTGGAGCTCATGCCCAAGTGTGTCCTGGGCTGGAGAGCCCAGAAGTAGACATGGCACTCCAGGGATCCTCACTGGATCACATTCCCAACTTGCTGATGGTTTTCATGCCCGTTTGAGAGCTCAGAAATCTTCATTCCTCGCTTTAATTAGAGGGCAAAGAGTTAAATCCACAGCTCAGGTGTTTCTGGTGGCGTGTTGCTTGATTATCCTTTGAGTCCTCTTCCTTCCTGTGCTCATCACCCTGAGCACTGGGAAAGTGTCTCAGAGCTGGGAACAGCCCCAAAAGATCCCAAATTAAAGGGGTCTGTGCTCTGAGCAGTAGGAAGTTACCCAGATGTCTGTGGTTGCTTCTCCAGCAGAAAAGACTTTTAGTCCAGAAAAAGGAAGATATGAATTAATATATCGATATTTTCAAGTGTTTGCAGGAACTTTATTAAAAAAGCTGTTGATTAATCCTAATGTAAATATAGATTAAATGTATTTATATGCTATAGGAGTGAAATTAGTTATGGAGATCGATGTTGGTGGGGCTTTTCAGTGCCAACCACCTTGATTTAAGCCTAAGATACAGGAAAAGCCTTCAAAAAATAGGGTTACATATTATTTTCAGTGATTACTCAAAAAAATAAGGTTGATCCTTTTTGATTCGAACCCTACTTGCCCCTCTTGCTTTCATAGCCCAAATTCCTTCTCTGGGATCCTATGGAATGCATGAGGAGCAGCGATTCTATGAATTTACTATTCCCTTAGTCTGTATTTCTTCCTTCTACAATCGTGGTAACACATTATTCTGTGGTGAATTGTGAAAAGTTTTCTAAATCCTTCTTTCACTGGATTATTTTTTCAATTTAATGCATTTTCCCCTCTTTTTCACAAAAATAAATCGCATTAAACAGACTTGCAGAAGGGTGAGCAAATATCACTAAACCCCAAAGTGGTCTTTAAGGGAAATGTGCCAAAGCTCTGACCATCCTGCTCAGAAAACCCCTCAGTGCACAAACCCCCCCTGAGCTGCTGGAACAGGAGAGGGGCAAAGAGTTACCTTCATTCTCACCTGGATTTACCAGTTGTGGGGTACGGGATGTGATGGTAATCAAAATTAATTCGCCACCCAGAAAATACCTCCAGGAGTTTACAACTAAATCTGCCTCTGATCAGAATAAAAGTGCTTTACAAGCAGCATGAGATAAAGCATAACTTAAGAATCTTAAGGAGCTAAGAATGATTTCAGCCTGAATTTCCTCCTTTTTTGGCTGTGAATCCAAAGATAATTGGGTTAAACTCCTAGAACACAAAATTGGAGCCATCAACTGGAATTACTGGTGGCATAAAATGTTCCCATTCACGCTGCTGAAAAAACAAGTTCATGCAGTTTCAGAATATCTGGGGTTTTAACCAAAAGTTCTGCAGAATGGGGTTTCACCCTAAAGAAGCAAAGATGTTTATTGCTGTGCAGGAGTGTATCTCTTGTGGGGGCAGGATTAGACCCAGAGCATAAAGTGACCAACTTAATGATTAAACCTTCCAACAAGTGTTTCTTTGGATGTATTTTCTAATTTCTATTTGACTTTTTATAATTTCTAGCATTACCTATCTTGCTCTTTGCTCTTGGCTATTCCCAGCTAAATTTGAAGCAACTAAAACAGTCCCACATCAATCTTTGACTCTTCTCAGCATTTCTCTTCAGTCCAAATGCCTCCTACTGGTGAACCTTAGCTTGAGCTTCTCCCATTTACTCAAAGAAAAGAGCTTTATAATTTATAAGGTGAGATTTAGCGACCAGAAAAGGTGACGTGCAAGATTTGATATCAATGAATGCCACAATCAACTGGTGTTGATCGTAGACATTTGTGCCAGTTGTGTGTGTGCGAAAAATAGAATTATGGCAGAAATCTTCTGTAGGTAAATGTAGATTCAGCTCTTCCACCATCGCTTCCTTTCATGCCTCAGGCACTGTCCTTCCAAGACTTTCTTCTCACTTCTGAGGCACCACTGTATTTTAATAGGAGCAAAATAAAAGAATTGAAATAAATAATATTGAAATAAAGCCCATGTGAAAGGCAGGAGGGGTTTAGCACTTGGCTTGTATGGGGAGAAGTCCTGTTGCTCTCACAATTCCTACTGAGCAGGTACTTCTTTGTTATCAAATCTTCAGATAAATTCTGATTTTCTGCTGTGGTAAGTTTTGTTGATGTGATAGTGAGAAAGTCAGATGCTGAAGCAGCAAAATAAAAATTTAACCTTTTTTATTATTTTAGATTATTTTTTATTTCTTTCACAGAATCACAGAATTCCTGAGTTGGAAGGGAAGCACAAGGATCATCCAGTCCAACCCTGAGGCAACAGCAGCCTCTACACAAACTTCTCCTGGCAGGACTGTGCTTTAAAACATTGAGCATTCGTGAAATAAATAATTCTTGAACTCCTCAATTTTTAAAAACAGGGAAGCTTGGGGACTATCTGGATTCCAGAAGAATGCTAATTCCAGGATGCTGGACTGAGCTGCAGCTGGTACGACCCTGAGGGCCATTCATGCAGTGTGACCATGGACACCTCAGAAGGAATCTCCTGTCACTCATGTTCTAGAATGCTTTTCTCAAGAGTCCTTTCCTAGCTGGACATTACATGGCCCTTTGCTGTGACCTCTCAGGGCAGAACTGGTTCCAGCTCTTTCAGTCAAAGCCCACAGAGCCCAAGAAGAAAAGATGCTGCCAACAACAAGTAAAGGTTTCTTTGGAAGCCTCTCAGGATTTTCAGCACAACCCCCAAACCTCAGGAAAACCTCTATGGGATCTAACTGGTAGCTGAATGCTCTGCACCATCCCAGAATCCCAGAATACTTTGGGTTGGAAGGGACTTTAAAGTTCATCCCATCCCACTCCCTGCCACGGGCAGGGATGCCTTCCACTAGCCCAGGTTGCTCTAAGCCCCGTCCAACCTGGCCTTAGACACTCCCAGGGATGGAGAGTCCAGCTGAGAAGATTTCACTTCTCATTTTCAGGCCCCATAGTTTAATGGAGTTGGGCACCACTTGGGGCACACTCCAAATGTATTTCAAATATCTCCCCATGCTTTGCTTTCTGTCTTTGTTTTATCCCCTGCAATGCCTGATGTAAAGATTAACATTTTGTAAAAGCACAGTTAACAGAATGAAAATCCTTATTCCTAATGGATTGTTGATCACAAATTAAGAATCCAAACCCATGTAAAAGCCCTTGGGGAGAACATTTTCAGGAGAGTGTGGGTTTGCCATAGTTGCTTTTACAACGGTCCTTCACTTAAATTTTCCAGAAATATCCCCTGAGTGTGGAGCTGCTGAGGGTTGTCATCACCACCATCCTGCAGAGGGCTTTCTCTTACTCTTGCTGCTTTAGGGCTAATGGAAAGATGGTGAGATTTGCTTTATTTATGGGGATGTGCTTGGAAAGGAGCAGGCTGATTTCCTTTTCATTGCCTTGTCCTGTTTGATCTGTTAACAGTCACATTTTCCAGCTCTCCTGTGCTGCTCTGAGGGACAGAAGTGCGTTTGAAACCCAAGTGATGTCTGGATCCTTTCATGCAAACAGCAAGGCCAGGCTTCAATTGAAACATGTGAAGCAGTTTGAGACCAAGAATGAAATGCTGGGCACTGGTGGCACATGGGACACTGGTGGCAGTGCTGCGACACTGAGGGCACATGTGACACTGATGGCAATGCTGTGACACTGATGGCATGTGTGACACTCATGGCACATGTGACTGGTGGCATGTGTGACACTGGTGGCAGTGCTGTGAGACTGAGGGGACATGTGACACTGATGGCAATGCTGTGACACTGACGGCAATGTTGTGACACTGATGGCACATGTGACACTGGTGGCACCTGTGACACCGGTGACACATGTGACACTGCTTTTTGGAGTGGTGTGGCCAGGTTTGGGCAGCTGAGGGGCTGCAGTGGTGATTCCTGTGACAGGGGACAGGCACTGCCCCCTCCAATGGAGCTGCCACCGGCCAAAGCCAAGGCCGTCGGTGACACTGGCGGCACCTCTGGGTTCAGAGATGACAAGTTAGTGACCCCAATTAACGCTGTCCCCACTCGTATGCTGTCCACGCCCCAGGTTTACGGCACACCGAGCGGTTGAATAGAAGGAGGCTGCTGAGAAATCAATCTCCCTGCTGGCTCACGCTTTTTGGAGCTTTCACTTCTCAGCCGATGCTTCCAAATCTACTCTGATGTCAAGAAATGACACCGTGTAGCATCCTTAACAGGAGATCTATACCTTCATCTCCAGATAGTGGAATTTATTACTTTTAATTAGTTTAACTCAGTCAAAAAGCACCTTTTTTTCCAAACCTTTTCTTTGGTGGTTTTTTTCCTTTCTTTCTAGGAAAACAAAAAATGAAGCAGGAGAACAAACTATGCATTTTAATTATGTCAATACCATGCAATTTTCTGGTCTTTTCTCCTTCCCTGAAGTTTAATTAATTTTGAGCAAGTAATAAATTGTCATAGCTCTCAGTTCTGTTTCTGGATTCAAAATGAATACACTTCATTTGATGAAATTAGATTTGAGCTCTGTTATCCTCTCCAGGAGCTCCAGTTCCTGGCTAGAAATCAAACTGTGAATGTTTTACAAGGAAAACCCTTCAATACCTCGTGTTAGTGGGGATGTTGCTGCAGCTGGATGTTTTGTCCTTGTGCCGTGGCTTCCACCACACCTTCCCAATCCTCTCACCATGACATTGTCCTCAATTCTACTCCAGTGAATCCTTGCAGGGAAGAGCCCTCTCTGCTTCTTGCAGTTGTGTCTGAGATCAAACAGAGAGAAATCATCCAAAACAAGCCTTTGTCATCCAGAATACTTCAGAACAACTGAATGGACTAAACTGTGGTGGTCAGGCCAGAAGATCTGAGGAAAGGTGTGCTTTGTGATGTCCAAAGATCACCCGGAGGTGAAACAGAGCTTATGAGAGGATAATTCCCAGTCTCCCATATGTGAATGGATGTCTCAGGATGATGTCTCAAAAGTTTCTGAAGCAAAAGTTGCCAGCCACAAACTGGAAGAAGTTTCATGGGTTACAGGCTCTTTATGTTTTGTGGGATTTTTAGTTATTGCAGAAAAAAAGGACTTTACAGGGTAAATTTCTGTGAAATTTTGTTAGTCATACCTGCAGTGCAAACCTCTCCCCACCATTTCCTCACCCATCCATCCCTAATTCTAGAAGATGTACCACTTTCAAGGGAGAGTTTCACACATACAGAAATCTATTCA
The DNA here is from genome assembly GCA_013396755.1 of Sclerurus mexicanus. Taxonomy (NCBI): domain Eukaryota; kingdom Metazoa; phylum Chordata; class Aves; order Passeriformes; family Furnariidae; genus Sclerurus; species Sclerurus mexicanus. The sequence goes on from VWZF01004985.1 coordinate 607,148, forward strand.
GTGCCTCCAACCTTCAATAAAATCACTGGAAAGTGTAATTACATTATTAGGGATGCAAATCTAACATCCAGTATGGAGAGGGACTTTTTACAAGAGTATGTAGTGACAGGACAAGGGGGAATGGTTTTAAGCTGACTAAGGGTAGGGTGAGATGGGATATTGGGAAGGAATTCTTAGCTATGAGGGTACTGAGGCCCTGGCACAGTGTGCCCGGAGAAGCTGTGGCTGCCCCTGGATCCCTGGAAGTGTCCAAGGCCAGGTTGGACGGGGCTTGGAGCAACCTGGGCTGGTGGAAGGTGTCCCTGCCCATGGCAGGGGGTGGCACTGGGTGGGCTTTGAGGTCACTCCCAACCCAAACCATCCCAGGATTCTGAGATGATCCTGTGCTACACCACTGGAAACCACATCAGTGACCATGAGCATCTGATTGATCTCCACTGCAGGTGACTTTGCACTGAGTTACTCAAGTTGGTATTTAACTGTGTTTTATTTAAGAAGAACAATGACCATTAATGTTTTCTAACTTAAAACATTTTTCAAGATTTACTGACATAGTAAATCTCCTGCCATTCACTATTCCTAGCAAGAGACCTTGAGGAAGTCTTAAACAAATTAGGAGGAAGAACTATTATTTTTGATAAGCATGAACTCTAAACTCTGGGAAAGTCTTTGGTTACATTTCTGATTATCCAGAAGATCACTTTATATGCTGAGACTCAAGAAAGATGTAGCTACATCCAGAAAGAAGTGACATTAAGTTGGAGTTGTGAACCTTGGAATGTCGATTCTGTGAAAATTTTCATTCTCTTCATAAAGTTTAGCACAAGAAAGGATTAATGTTGGTTCATGTTGTGTGCTGGGGGAAAAAATATGTAGGTATGATCCAAACAGAACAGAGTAGTGAAACAAAGTGAAATATTGTTTTGACCTTTCCAAAATTCTTGTGCTGTTTGGGTGGCCTCGCCTTTTCTGCTAAAAACCTTCCTGTAAGTGGTGGATCTGAGTCCTGGTATATTGTATCAGACTTTTATTTGGGGGGGAAATGTTAAACATGGCATGAATACTGCAATGCTGACTTATAATGCCATGAAACCAGTGTTCAGATTTCACTCACAGCTTCTGATGACTACAGTGTCATCTTGTACTAATTTTGGAGCCTGACCCTGTTGAGGTCTCATCATTTTGCCCTGGTCCAGCAAGAGTCTTGGGCAGGCACCTAAGTCCGTGCTGGTACAACCTAATCAGACAAGCACAACTAGATTTACCCTTGGCAACCACTGCTTCTGATGGAGGCCTTCTCCAAAAAACAATTAAAAAAGAAAGAAGAGACAAATCTGTTCAAATGTGCTGCCTCAATAGGTTGGAGACTCTCCGAGTATGGAGTGTAAAAATGTACAACATTAACAAGCTAAGATGTGAGAATTAATGACTCCTGATTGCAAGGACTGCAAGAATACTGAATTTAAAATTAGGGTGTTTTATTGCTCTGAGCAGCACCTTCTAGTTTTCCCCATGCTTAAGACACATAAACCTCCGTGCAGTTTGCAAGGGAAGGAAGTGTAATTGGCATTATTGTAATGTTATCAGCGTGGATTTATTATAATAAATGATCACATTATTATATCCACCATCAAATACAACAAATAGAGACAGGGGAAGGGATGGGAAGAGAAAAACTTGGAGCAGGGATCTCTGCCCACCTCAGCCCTGCCCCAGGGAGCTTGAGTCGTGTGCCTTTCCCCTTGCACTGCTGAAGTTTCTGTGGCAGAAGTGTCCAGGGGGCTTAAATACACCAAATCCTGTGCTTTCTAAGGTCCAATAACTCTTTTCATCAGGGCTGTGATCCTACAGCTCTGAATTTGAGCATTCAGTTGATAAGGAGACAATTTGTAACAGCCAAATGAGTAACATTGCAGCCTGGCCAAACCCTGAAAGTGGAATAAAACCCACTGTACTGAATACTCGTGTTTCTGCACTGCAGGGAACACGTTCTGTTCTGAGCATGTCACACAAAGGTGCTTTGCTCGTGGTTTTGTTCTCTCACAGATTACAGGCAAAGCCCATTTTCTTGCAAATGGAGTTACATGGCATGTGTTTTGGGTTTTTTTTTTTTTTTGGTGCTTTCTCCCTTGTTTCTGTCATTCCTCATTTGCACCAGAGATCTTATTTCCATTTCTTTCCATGCAGCAGGACAGTGTTATTTATTATTTTGTTTCCCGCCGATTATTGATTCTACTCTGCAGAACAGATTACAGTTGCTGCCTGAATTATTTTTTCCTCTGGGAACAGAGAAAATCTTTATAAAAAGTATAGTAAGCTTATCTGCTGGTCCTTTCAGTGCTGAGATTCAAGCAAGACCTAACTGGAAATTCCAAGCTCTTCTTGTTGAGCTTTATTTCCAGGGAATGTGCATTTCCAAGAGTGCATTTCACCCATTACTTGCAGCTGAGATAATATATATCTTTATGCAGCTCTATGGAAGAAATTCAAAGTATTTTACTCTCACTCACAGAAGGTTTGGACAGATTAGCACTTTTTAAAATTATTTTGTTAACAAAGATGTTCTTCTGCATCTTTTATTTTTTGGAGTAGAGAAGCACAATTAACTCCTGCTTTTGATTTTCTTGTTACATCACAGGACATAAAAGCAGTGACCTCCAGTTAAAAAGCCTTGGAAAGTGACGGTCAGGAGCCAGCTGTGCTCGTTGTGTGGGGTTTTGGGGGCAGATCTTGTAGAAAGGGGTTTGAATTTCAGAGTTAACACAGGACTCAGCTCAATGTGCAGGGACAGGACAAAGCTGCTGCTATCACAGGTTTATATCACACATGCAGTTCTGTTGTAGCCTGGGTGTAACTCAGCCTGGGCCATGACTCTGCTCAGGGTGAAGATTTGAGGAAAGAAGATGTGAAGAACACATTTTCCATTAGATTCCCCTTATCTAACACCCACAGATAAGAGGTTATCGTGGAGAGACACTGCTTTAAGTTGCATTTTGCTCTCATTTTCCTGTAGGTGCTGCAATTACAGCTTTAATTTCAACCCCTGCATGCTCCAAAATTAGGAAAAGCTTCCTGGGGTCTCAGCCATGTCACATAATGCATAATCCCAGGCTGAAACAAAGGGTTGTGATTGCTGGGCCCCTCAGTCAGGAAATCACCTTATCTCAGCTGATATCTGTGTTGTTTCTTCCTTTTCTTCCCTAGAAGTTACTCAGATGACACTGGGAAGATCAGAGCAGCTGAAAGCAGAAGAATCCATTTATACTCTGGGATGCTGCATGACCCAGGGAATTATGAAGGGATTGGAGGAAAGCCAAAGCTTATTTTCAGTAGAGCTTTTGGCTCCACATTTTTTATGGCAAAGCCTGTAGAACTTAAAGGACGAGAATTCCATGCTATATGTGGATTCTGCAAAGCTTTCAGTGTTTGGGTAAATCCAAGCATGGATATGGGGAAAAGTTGTAGCAAAAGTGCACAGAACTGGGTTCTGATACCAAGTAAAAAATATAAAAGTTTTGTAGCTCAGTTTGTTCTTCTGTGCTTATAAATTCATGGGGGTAGGAAGGGAGTTAGGATAGAGGGCAATGATGCCTCTAAAATTTCATCAGCATTAACAGTAGATTAAGGAAAATCAAAGATTGAAGCTTTATTTCAGGCTTCTGCAAGGACTTGGATGAGAGGGAGAGTTTATATATATCAGGAGCCAAAATATGTGTTTTTTTCTACTGAAACAAAGTGGCTAAAACTCCAAACTGAGGGTTACAGGGCTGCCTGCTATTGTTTTAAGACAAAACTTTGCCCTGCATTTTAGTTTATTGCTAATTTAAGTCCAGAATTTAAGTTTGGGCTCCATATTGTGCAGTCAGCTACTACACATGGAAAAACCCTGTGAGGCAGAAAAAGCACTACACCCAAGTTTTTGGGTCCTGAAAGGGAGGAAATGGGCTGTGCCAAAAGTGATTGATTATGCCCCTTTCTGTTATAGGGTAATATCAGCTGAATGCAATTCCAGGTGGGTTAGGGTCTGGCACTTTAACACTGCAGAGTCCCTTTTGTTATTGGGATTCTTGTACCTAGAGAAAACTGGTCTCCAGGAGGACCAGCCAGATTTGTTGTTGTTGACCAGAGGAATACTACCCCATTCAACCCAAAACTTAGGATTTAGATTTGGGTCAGATGTTCACACTTAGAGCTGGCTCATTTTTTACTTCTTCAAAACCCAATGGATGAAGAAGTAGATTTTTGTTTGTGCTGGCCAGTGCCCAAATGTTGCATTTTAACCTGAGCCATCAAAATAACATAACAAGAGACGTTGCCATAAAATCAGCTATTCTGACCTTTTTTTCACCTACCTATTCACCAAGCATAGTGCTAATTGATATTATGGAAATAGGCACTGTGGGTGAATCAGGATAATCTCATTATACATTTTTACATCTCCTGGGTTTTTAAGAAAGGTTAGAGATTCAAAGAGAATTCATTTAAAGCCATAGTGTTTTCATTTAACTCTGATGGCCTATGATGAATCTACTGGAAATGAACTTTCAGCTTGGATTATAAGGTGGATAAGTTTATTTCATGAGTTCTTGGGCAGTGCGATACAGAGAGTTAAATGTAAAACAATGATCAGCAAAAGCAAGTCTTTCCCTACACTGGTGGACCCACATTTAAATGCTCTTCAGAAAGCCCTTGGAACTAATCACAATTACCAATTGCATCACAATTAAGGCAAAAATATTGGCAGAAGGTCAAACCCAAGTGACTTTATGTTGCATCATCACACCAGGACAATCAAAGAGCATCCCAGGCTAAGCCTCTTCCGAAGTCTCAGTTCCAGGTGCTCTGATTTCAGGGTTCTGGATCCTGCTGAAAGGAGAGACAAGCTGTTCTTTTTTTGCCAAAACACTGAGGGACTTAGGGAATCCAGTAAGGGAGTGGCTTGTGTGATCTTTAAGCTCTCAGCCCTAATCCTGAGCAGAATGGTAACAACAAACTCCATTATATTCAACAAAAAGGCCACATAAAGCTCTTGCTCTTGTTGTCCCTCTTCTTTATTCTTTTGGTCCTGTAGAGCAACCAGTTTTAGGTTCCCAAACCCTAATTAAAACCCTCACATTGGCTCTAACACTGAGACACCACAAGGTTTTATGCCCCTCGAAACCACCAGCTCTAATCAGCCTCTTCCTGTCTCTGGCAATGATACAAAATTGAATTGAACAAAATTGAACAATTTCACTTCTTTAAGCTTATTTCCCAAAGGCTTCAGTCCAACATTCCCGGCATAAGCTCTCCATCTAAGTCAGTGGGTGGGAAGTACGAAATCAAGTAATAAACTCAGCTCTTGGAGCTTTAATTTCCCAAACCCAGTGGTAACTCAATCTACGCTGGAACTAGAGAGCAAGTGAAGAATACAAAGCCTCTGCAGGAACTCACCTTCTTTCTGCCTCTGTGCCCACTGAAAAGCAAGCTGGGCTCCTGGGGCTTCCTCCACCTTTCCAGTTGCTAGTCCCTATCCAGGTAAAATGCAGGAAAGCTTCCCCCATACTAAGGGGTAACAAAAGGGAATCCCATTTTGGGGGGCTCTGCTCACCCCCACATTTTGTAGGGCTTGGGGAATGCACAATGGGCTGGGTTCTTGGGTGTGTTTCATTTATAAAATGTGGTTGGTGACATGAAAAAACTGATCACAAGGATGTACCAAAGAAAATAAAACTTTCCCTGACTACTGGTATGACAGACATCCCAAATAAATTGTGTGCCATACACTTGGACATTTACACTGATGTTGTCATTGCCATGGAATCAGAAAATCATTTAATTAGAAGGGACTTCTTGATGGTTCAGAGCCTGGAGGGGAAAGTGTGACGGCGCTGAGGTCACTTGGGGTGTCCAGCTGGAGAAGAGGAGACTGAGGGGAGACCTCATCGCAGGGACAGCTTGCTGGGGAAGGGCAGAGGAGGGGCAGGCACTGATCTCTGCTCTGTGGGGACCAGGGACAGCACCCAGGGAATGGCTGGAGCTGTGTCAGAGCAGGGTCATGTGGGATCTCAGGAAAAGGTTCTTCCCCCAGAGGGTGGTGGGCACTGACGAGGCTCCCCAGGGCAGTGGGCACGGCCCCAAGGCTGCCAGAGCTCCAGGAGGGTTTGGATGATCCTCTGGGGCACAGGATGTGACTCTTGGGGATGGTCCTGTGCAGGGCTGAGGGTTGGACTGGGTTATCCTTGTGGGTCCCTTTCAACCCAGCATATCCTAGGGTTCTGTGAGATCATCTTGTGCACACCCCACACCTGCTCAGCAGTGTCACCTGAGAGTGGATCCAGTCAAGTTTGAATATCCCCAGGGATGGAGACCACTCAACCTCTCTGGGCAACCTGTTCTAAAGCGGATCTAATTTATCTGAAAGTGACATAAAATTAGTTCCCACGACATAAAACCCTGCCATATCTGAATGAAATATGACATGTAATATACTGCCACCTGCTTCTTATTTTCATGAAAGTATAATCTGTCCAGGATGGTCCCCTTCCAGGGCAGTAGGTTTGTCTGTGAAACCTCCCAAGTGCCTTGAGGAATGTGAGCCCGGTTTCCATGTGTTTCCCTGGGCATTTACTGGTGGCTGTTTGCAGCAACAAGGCATGAAAAAGGACAAGGGCAAGTGCAGGGACCTGCACCTGGGGAGGAAAAACCCCAGGGACCGGCAGAGGCTGGGGGTGACCTGGTGGAGAAGGACCTGGGGATCCTGGGGGACAACCAGCTGTCCCTGCCCAGCCGTGTGTGCTGGGGNGCCTGGGGATATTCCAGACCCCTGTGGACACAACCCTGTGCCATGTGCTCTGGGATGGCCCAGCTTGAGCAGGAGGTGGCACCAGGTGACACACTCTGGGCGCTTCCAGCCTGACCCACTCTGGGATTCTGTGTTATTGAACCAGGGAGCTCTTTGATCTAACCCAGAGGGTATGTGGCAATTCTTATACTCATAATTAGGAAACTTATATATCTGGTCTCTAGCTGAGTTGAAGAGACTGTGGGGTAAAAGGGCATTTGGCCCTCTGTAGGGAGAAAGAGTGGGATGAAAGTGTAAGAATCCAAATTGATTTATTCTACAATAAGGTGATTATTCTCAGTGTTGATGAATAGAGGCAACACTGTTGTGATAATTTTTCTATTAATTTCTTTTCTAAACAGGGCACTGTTTGGGATTGGGGATTTTTTGTTTATTTGTTTTGGGTTCTTTGTTTGGTGTTTTTTTGGTGGTTTGCTATGGCCAGAAGTAATTGAATGTGTGAGGAAGGAATGACAGTCACTTGCATTCTGTCGAGGGAAGAGGGTCACAGTCTATCCTTAGACTTTAAAAAAAAAAAGAAAAGGGAAAATCTTTTTGCTCATTTCTTTCTTCCTTTTTTTCCCTCATCTTCTCTGTCTGCAGAGAATGTTTTTTGCCTGATCCAGTGAGGAGGACTGAGCTGATCATCACCAAGCACTTGCTGGATGCAAAGGGGTATGAGGAAGCAACAAGGTCCTGACTCCAGATATTTAGGTAGTCCACTGATAAAGGTGGCTGTTCCTTTGAAGCGCTGCTTTCTTTTCTTCCTCTGCTTATTTAATTTAATTTGCCACACCCTGAGGAATTACAGGCAGTCTCTAAATCTCCATTCACCCCCCCCATGCTCATAAACCCATGCACAATATTATTGTGAAGCAATTGATCTCTGAATAAAGGATGGCAAGGGTAAATGACTTGGAAAGGTGTTTTAATGTGGACCTCATCCAAAATTATGTTTTAATTATTTGCAAATCCGTACTCTTGCCTAGTCTTTTATGGCACAGGTGTGCACTAAATCTCTCCCCTTCTACCATTTGGTCAGGTGAGTTGGAGGTGTTTGTGTTTTGTACCAAACCAAAGATTCAGAAAAGTTATGGTGCATTACAATCAGCACTGGCTAGAGATTTTGATAAAAACCCCTAGATTTTGTAAAAAACACCCCAACTTGCTAAATGTTTTTCATGAGCACAGAATCCAAACTGTCTCCAAATCAGCCTATTTGAATTTACATGCTCACCTTGTCATTTCCTTTAGTCATTTGCCTTCTCCTTGCCTAAAATACAACAAGCAAGTCCTTAGCATGACCAGGAGGCACTGCAGGAGCACTTGTCTGACATTCCCCAGGGGACATTTCCTGAGGAACATTCTGGCTTTGCTCTTACATCCTGTGTTGAAACTTTCCAAATTCCATATTGAGAGGCTCTTCTTTGGCATGGGCTGCTCTTTGCAGCACCAATGAACCATTCACTTGGGCAACATTTGGCTTCTCCCAGGTCTGCTGACATGCTCAGGAGTTCTTTGGGGACTGCACACCCAGGGGCAGTCCGGCCCCCCTGCTCACAGGTCATTTTGGGGTCCCTCACTGTGTATTTATTGCCTGTAAACCCTACAGAGTTCAAGTTCCTAAACCCTGTGCTGCTGGCCTTTGCAGTTCATTGTACCTGGAAGTTTTTGAGGTCATTGTCCACATTTATTACCTAGCTTTCTTTTCACGACTCATTGTATTGACCTTCTGGCTTAGGAAGAGTTTGGAAACCTCTATTTCCTCTGTTTCCCAGAGCTCTGCTGGAAATACATTTATCCTGCAGGCCATCAAAGCAATGCACCTCATCTTTTTCTATTGTTTATTGTGGCCTATTGAAAATTATTTGTCTATCCACGGGCTGGAATAAAAGAAGAAAATAAAAAGGTTTTATGGAGGAGGAACAAAACCAAACAAAATACATTCAAATGAGGAGTAGCTAAGATATAGTTTATCTTTCCCCAAGTAATAGCAAACAAGTTTTGTGTAATTTTTTTTTTAAATATATCCTTTATCATCTCTTTTTATGTGATTCCAAGTGGAATTGAAAGCCTCAGGGAGTAGCTGTCCCAGTAGTTTTAAAACATATTATAGCATTTCTGCAGTATCATGAAGAAATGAAGCAACTTGTATTTAATTTCACATTTTTCAAATTGTTTAGTGAAACTTCAATCAGTTTTTAAACTGCAGCTCCCTGTGACCACACAGAAGTAAGAGAGAGCAGTGAGATGTCAGGATCCCTCAGTTCACTTCACTGACTGTCCCTATGCCCAAGGTGACTGAAATTTGGGGCTGAAAATCGTAATGCAGCCTTTGATCACCTTTCAGATAAAGTATTTTCTTACCGTCAGACTACATTTCATTTTTTAATTTGTGCCCATTACCTCCTGTCCTGTCACTGGATACCTCTGGCACCCTCTTCTTCATTGCCCTCCCCATGAAATATTGACACCCATTGATAAGATCCCCCCAGAGCCTTCCCTTCTCCAGGCTGAGCATTCCCAGATAGATCTCTGAGCCTTCCCTCCCACAAGAGTTGCTCCAGTATCTTCATTATTCCCACTGGTCTTGCTCCAGGGAATGAAAGGATTCCATCTCCCTTTTTTTCCCACAGGGCATCACTGGCACAGGGTGCCCAGAGAAGCTGTGGCTGCCCCTGGATCCCTGGAAGTGTCCAAGGGTGGGGCTTGGAGCCACCTGTGCTGGTGGGAGGGGTCCCTGCCCATGACAGGGGGTGGGACTGGGTGGGCTTTGAGGTCTGGGATTCCAATGAAATCTTGTGAAATTCTCTGGAACTGCCAGCACTGGGAGTTTTATTGCAGTTGTGAATAACCTCATCACAAAGCTCAATAAATTTTAAGGTCCAGCTGAGGGATTCAGCCTCGTGCTCAGTCAGTGAGGTAAATGACATTCTTCAAACCACGAAAAGACACGTAAAAAACAAGCCTAAAATTTTAAGGAACACATTCTCCTGTAAAATTAGCTTCCCTCTGTATTTAATTGTTAGTATTTGGAAGTAGAACAACTTTCACACATTAAATATAAATGTCTTTTTACTGGGTTTGGTTGATTTTTGTTGTTTGGTGTTGTGTTTTTTTGGTTTTTTTTTTCATTTTTAAATCATCCTTTGCTTGAACAACAATCTAAATTTAGTTTCCCTTACAGCGCTATTAATTTCATAAGTTTAAATCCAAATATTTCCCAGATCCTGACCCACTGCAGCAGTCAGATAGTTAGTTACAGCTCCAAACCACGACCACTAATGTCCCACAGTTGATGAACTATCAGGATTTTTAAATCTTATGTTTACTCAGCATCCTCTGTGACTATTCCTTGCATACATATTTACAGACTGTCCATAAATCCCCCAAAGCTTCAAGATGAAGCTGCACTAAAGTGTGTGCTTCACTTTTTAATCACACACTGAAGTGTTTGGCTGGGTATTGCTAAAATGAGCTTAAAATGTCACCCCAATTACCTGTGCGTGGAAATTTCTGGCCCCACTGAGACAAAGTGACCTGAGAGAGACTTTTCTTACATGGACAGAGCGACGTATATTTAGGAGTTATGAAAATACAACAAATGCAGAGGGAAATGTGAAGATGAAAGGGAAAGAGTGAGAAATAAGAGCACAAGGCACAGCCAGTGGCCTGGACGTGGAAGGGCAAATTAAATTTCACCCAAACCAGACTCTGGTCAAACCTTATCAAATGGTGGGGATTTCAACCCCACGCTCAGAAACAGCCTTGCATGTTCTGCAGGTTTAGTGAACTCTGCAGTGAGTTGAAATGAGTCAAAGGATTAAAAATATTTCATATTTTCAACACATTTGACTTTGATTTGCTTTTTAAGATTTGCAATGAAAAAGCACTGCTGGTACATTACATTGGAAATGTAAATATTTTTATGATCTTTTTAGCTTTATAATAATTTTCAGAATATATCTCTGGATTTTAAGTGGAATTGAGTATTCTGTCTCAATATGTGTTAGAAAAGATGTGTTTTTCAGGTGAGCACATTACAATTTAAAACTAGATTACATTTTAAATCAACAAATTGAAAGGAGCAAACAAGTATCTTACTTTGCCATGTTGTGCCTTTAAGTTTGTTATTTACATTTGCTACTTCAAACTAACCCATGGCAGGTTTATTGTAAGAGTTTCTAAATAAATAGCCAGAATATCTATGCCTGAATTAATAAGCATGTACAGCTTCTGTAATCACTGAAAATCACAGTGCAGAAGAGAATTAAAGAGAATTAAATTAAAGTTTTTTGGGGTTTTTTTTATCATTTGGGACATGTGCATTTATTGAATTAAATTTCCCCTTTATTCCCTTTTAACACATTTTAAAAGATGATGCAGATTCTTTGGGCCAAGTTAGACAGACATTTAATGAGAAGTCATGAACTTATAAAATATTTTAGTGGTTTGAGCTTGCAAATATTCAGTCACTCTTAATTATTTTCCTGTGCAAGGTTGACTTGGGTCAAAATTGTCATGTCCTTTTGAGAAGCCCAGCTCAGCAACAAGTATTGCTGCAAGAGAAAGCATTTTTAGGAATTCACTTTTCCTGCATCTAACTCCCTTTGGAATGGGTTGGATACCCAAGGGACAAGCGAGTCTGCACACACAAAGGAGGGAGTGTGCATAGAAAAAGATACAGATTTACACCAGCAAGGAGAAACCCTGAAGTGGTTTTTAGAGGTGCCTCGGGAACCCACCTAGAGCAGAGCTGTGAAGAAAGGGAAGAAATCCAGGCTGCCTCAAAACAGGGATGTCAATTTTAGTGCCTCTCCACGCCATATCCGGAAGATCAAAGTCTCCCAGTGGAACAAGAAACTTTGCAGGTTCAACATAACAACTGTAAAAAATCAGGCATTTAACTTGAGCCAACTCAACTTGTAGCTATTGTTTGTATGAAATAGAGAAGCAAAAGAAAGGCACGCTATTTAAATTTAAAGAGCATCACCCCCTGCTGCTCCCTGTCTCTGGCAGATCCATCTGGGTCCTGCCATCTTACACGGTGACGTTGCTCCTCCAGACATAACCCCCAGGAGCAGCAGCTCTTCCACGATCAGCTGGGGTGCAAGAAGAGCCTGGCATTCTCTGTGGGATCCTTGTCAAGCAGGTGGCAAAGGATTGCCTTTATGCCAGGGTCAGCAGGTGCCTGCCTTGTCGCTTCTGACGTGGTATAAAAATGACATTTAGAAATTAAAAAGTGGGTGCCTGGCTCCTCTGCTGAGCCTGTTCACCTTCTCTGGGACAGCTCTGGGTGAAAAGGTTTCATGGATTTCTCTCCTTGACTCAGTGTGCTCTGCTTTGCTGCCACTCAAGGGGATAGGCACTGGGTTCATGGAATGCAGAGCAGAACACGAGGAAAGGCTGAAAAAATTGGATTTATTCAGCCTGGAGAAGAGAAGGCTCTGGAGGGACCCAAGTGGGGCCTTGCGGTGCCTGAAGGGGCTACAAGAAACATGGAGAGAGACCATTGACAAGGGATGGAGGGACAGCACAAGGAGAATGGCTTCCCACTGCCAGAGGGCAGGGCTAGATGGGATATTGGGAAGGAATTCCTGGCTGGGAGGGTGGGCAGACCCTGGCACAGGTTGGGCAGAGAAGCTGTGGCTGCCCCTGGATCCCTGGAAGTGTCCAAAGCCAGGTTGGATGGGGCTTGGAGCAACCTGGGCTGGTGGAAGGTGTCCCTGCCCATGGCAGGGGGTGGGACTGGGTGGGTTTTAAGGTCCCTTCCGACCCAAACCATTCCATGATTCCGTGAATTAGCTCTTTTCTTTTCCATGCTACCAGGCTATTAGACATTCCCCCTTTTGTTAATTGAGTATGGATAAATGGTCCTTGCATGAGAAGGTGTTGTTTACTGCATAAAAAAGAAAGGAAAACTGCAGTAGGTGGGTGGTGTAACAGTCATAGGAAATGGTCAGGAAAAGATGGAATTTCAGTCCCATCCAACTGGGATCCTGGTGAAATCCATTAGTCCCATTATGTTGCTTTGGCCACTGGCAGCCAGATAACCCTCTATGGAAAGATTTAGTATTAAGCTGGAGTGAAAATTCTACTGTAAATAAATATTTGTATGTGTTTTATGCCCTCTTGAACAGACAAATAGGAGAGTATCAATATGGACTACAGTGTTTTCCAGTTAAAATCCAACTCTTTATGGCCTGAAGCTCACTGGGCTTCTTCTGTTGCCTCTTTGAAGCAATACAGAAATTTCTGAACATATTTTCACGGACAAGAGTCTGTGCTGAATTATTAAGCTGGAATCAGTGGCAATTAGAAGGGAGAAAGAATGTAAAGGCAAATAAAATTTAAAGATGAACATGACAGAGTAGAAGAAGAAGATGGGTCAGGTATCTCCTGGATCTGCAAAAGTCACTTGCAAAGTTATTTGGCTCATACGAGACATTACAGATGTGAGGAGCTGAGTTATTAATAACCTGGGCTATAATGGTTAATATGGGGAAATTTGCACTACTGCAGGCTGGGATGTGATGGGAGAGAGTTTTTTCATCTAGGAAATTGTCATTTATAATGAGATGTGCTCCTCATGTCCTGACTCTGAGAGAAAAAAGAGGGGGGAAATGGGAATAAATACCTCTCACACCTTTCACTGGCACTAAAAGCTCATTTAACGATAATTTTGAGAAGTTCATTTTGAGAAAAGATTAAAGATCAACTCCAGCTCTTTCACAGGGACGAAGGCACTTCACTCTAGAACAATATTGCCTCACACAGGCAGCCACTTGGCAAGGAATGAAACACATGGGGCTCACCAGAGCTCCAACAAGTGACAGAAGCACCAGATGATGTTGTTAAAATGACAGCTGAAATGGGAACTGCTTTATTATTACCGGTTACAATCATTCTCATCTCCCACTTATTAGAACTTTCATTAGAAGCATTAAACATTAGCATTTTAATGCCTATTTAAAAGATAACTTTTCATTTGCTTTCCTTTGGACTTTTTTTTTTTTTTTAATTATGAGATAATGACTGACTAGTCTAAATATTTTGTTCAGCATAACTTCTGGTACGTACTTTGTGTTTCTCTTGCTTTTATGCCCTTTCCTGTACATCTCATGCGTGTCCAGGGAAGGGAAGGGAGCTGGGGAAGGGGCTGCAGCAGCAGGAGTGGCTGAGGGAGCTGAGGGGGCTCAGCCTGGAGAAAAGGAGGCTCAGGTGGAACCTTCTCATTCCTACAACTCCCTGATGAATCCAGGTGAGAGTCGGGCTCTGCTCCCAGGAAACAGGGACGGGGGAGAGGGAATGGCTTCAGGCTGGGACAGGGGAGGATCAGGTTGGATGTTAGGGAAAAATTTCTTCACTGAGAGGGTGATCAAGCACTGGAATGGGCTGCTCAGCGAGGTCTTGGGGTCCCCAGCCCTGGAGATGCTCAAAAAAGGAATAGACGTGACTCTTAGTGCTGTGGTTGAGGTGACAAGGTGGAGCTCAGTCAAAGGTTGGACTTGATAATTCTGGAGATCTTTCCTAGCCCGAATGACTCTGTGATTCTGTGAGTGGTTGGGTCACCTTGCCCGGTTCCTCAGGACCATCCTCTGAACCTTCATCCCAACCAGTCTTGCTCTGGACTGTCCATAACAGACAGGAACTTTGCTCTCCGTGTGTACGTTTGAGCCCAGACAGATATTCTGTATAACATAACAGAAAGCTTCCTTGTAATACAGGAAAAAAAAGCCCCCTAAACCTTCAGGAAATAATCTTTCTGTGACCTGGGAAAAGGTTAAAACAGGCCTAGGCTCACATCACATTGAAAACTTCCAGTTTAGTTAAACATGCCATGTAGGATGAGCCAGCTTGGGAAAGCAAAAGGGCTTGTTTCTATTTGCCTGATTTTAGACAGACTGATATTTTCAATATTTTCCTGTGAAAATCAGGGTGTTGTGGAAACGGAATTCTGAGTTCAAAAGTTACTTGGTTCCCAGGAATTCAAGTCAGCTGGGTTATCTGACTAACGGTAAATCTCATTAAACACAAGGAAAAGGCAAGGAGCAGAGGGGCAGCAGCCCAAACAGGGAGGACTTAAGGCACCAGCTAGGACTTTCCGAGGCTACCCTGAGCTCCTGATGGGAGGTGAAGTCAAGGAAATAAATTTCCTCTCCAGAAAGGCATGAAAACTAAAGGGAGTTACAGCCTACAGGAGGGTAGGACTTTTGGGATGCCAGGAAAGGGCATTTGGAGACAGGAAAATCTATTATGGAGTGTTTTGTGGCATTGTGAAGATGTGTAAGACTTCATATGAAATGCTGAGGGGAAGGACCAAAGCTGGGGAAGAAAGAAAAGAAGATGGATTGGAGAGGGGAAGTGTGGGAAAATAAAGGGCAAGAGGATAAGGGGGGACAAGTTTAGTGTAAACAGGTGCCACTTGGCTGAGCCCTGTCTGGTCACTGCAGTTGGTCCTATATCCCATTCCCAACTTTCTTCTGCTCCCTCCTCCAGCCCTGTGGGTCTCAATGACATCAAACTCCAGCTGAAATGAGGTGGCAAGCAAAGACAGATCAGGGTGGTCACAGGAGAGAGGGCTGCAGAAATAAGGGTTCCCTGGCTGTGGGTGACAGCAGGCAGAGCCCAGAGCCAGGAGACAGCTACTGCACAAGTGTCCGAGCCCTCTGGACACCCCTGGTGTCTCTGTGTGTCTGCTGGAACACAGGCTGGGCCATCCACTGCTCTCCCCTGGTCCACCAAGGTCATCCTCTCATCATGGAGGCTGCCAGGTTAGTAAAGCACAACATCCCCTCCATAATTTCACACTGCCTGGTCTCTTTACATTTCTTTTGTTTGGAATTGGTTTCCAGGATTTTTTGCTGTCACCTTCCCATGGTCTGAGATGAGGTTAACCAGTTGTAGTTGCTCCTACTTGTCCTTCGTGAAGACAAGAGTGGTTTTTCCAGCCATCCTTTCCAGTTTGCCATGAGCTTTCAAAGGTTCTGTGCATATTAAACATGGAATCACAGGATGGGTTGTGTTGGAAGAGACCTTAAAGATCATCTGGTTCCAAGCCCCTGCCAGGGGCAGGGACACCTTCCGGCAGACCAGGCTGCTCCAAGCCCCATCCAACCTGGTCTTGGACTCTCCCAAACCACCAAGGTAGAACTGCAAAAGCTTAAAAACCTCTTCCCTTTTTCAAGCCTAGAAACCAATATCCTTCCCAAAGCTCTTCACATCTAACACTCTCACTAATTTAAGGTGAGCATAATTAAGTTCTGTGCAGCAGAGAAATGTTAGACACATCCTTCCACTTAAGGAGGTAGAGTGTACTTCTCTTGGCTACTCTCACCCTCTTTAAAGACTGCTGTTTTCATAATTATTTCATTATTCTCTTCTATTTTGAGTAATGAATCCAGCTGAGAATTAAGTTTAATTACCTGAGTTGTAGCTGGCAGAGGATGAAGTTGAAATAACAAAATCTTTTTTAATAGGAAGGAACAGAAACCTCATAAACACCATTGTTGGGCCTTTTTATTGTGATGCACAAAGAGAGGTCTAACAATAACAGCCTGGTAAATGGAAGTGGTAAATAAGCAGATTTGGGGCCAAGCCTTCTAAAATAATCAAATGTATGAAACATCTCAGCAGCATTTAGAAATAATAAAATTATTCTTGTGATGAGAAGGGAAACCACTGCTGTGTGTGATATATCCTTAGCCAGGGGAAGAAGCTCTCAGTCCCCAAAAATAATCACACACCTCTTTCACATCCCACCAACCCAAACCATTCCATGTTCTGTGATTCTATGACATCTGCATGTTCATAGGTCTCTATATGTGTATCTCTAAACACACAGAGACTTTCCTAAGGTGTCCCTGTGTCCCCGTAAGCACCTGCAAGCACTTCTCTCTTGCCCCATCATTTGCAGTGTATGTTCTGCTGGTGGCTTTTTGTTACCAAGGGTGCAAAGCAGGGTCTGTGCCATATTTCCTGGTGATTGAGGAACAGCTGTTGGGCGTGGCTGGAAGAGCTCACACAAAGGTGTTTGTCAGCACATCTGAGGATGCCAGAAACATGCCAAGCCCTTGAGGCACAGGAATTTTTCATCCTTATATCTTGTAACGAAGCTGCCTCCAGGTGGGAGGAAAGCTATGGATTCTGCTCCAAGATGCATGCAGTTATCCTCAGAATCTCTCTCTAGGAGGCTGCTTGGTTTAGCACAGGGTGGTTGCAGCAGTGTGGCAGCTGGCTGAGGGCTGGGAAGTATCACTAACACAGCAACGGTGTTATTCTTCCTCTCCATTAGTGCTTGCAGCTCGGTGCTTTCTAAGCCCTGCTGCGCACCAGCCTCTCTTTGTCACTGGCCCTACAATTGCCAGAGTTCCTCTTCTGATTATGCTGCTGCAGGAGATAAGGTCAGACTCCTGCACAGAGAAACTCCAAAGTGGAGCTGAAACACGGTGATGTAATGCAAAGGGGAAATCAAAAACCTGCAGAGAATTAAAAGAAACCACAGTCAGCCTGGCTGTGAAAACACTCCGCAAAATACCACCAGGATCTCAATGGTTTGTACATATACTGATTAAATAAGCATTTTATGGACACCATTTCCCCTACTCAAATGCTTGATGGTATAGTTCTAACATGTTCCTCCCACTCCCCACTGGGACAACTTGGAATTTATATGGTAATTAAATGCACCCCATTTTAATTAGCTTTTTAAAAAAACACATAAATACAGCACTGATAATCAGGTAGCTTCGTTAACCCTTTTTTTGGCAGAATTCATCCACAAACATCAGTTAATTTTTCTTGCTCTATCAGACCTGCTTCAAGATAATGGTAGATCATCTCTGGAGGAAAAAGGATTGGTCATGACTTTGCTCCTGATTTAGAGGCAGAGGGATGTTTCTCAATTCATGTTATTGCATTTGACAGCTNAATCCAGCTGAGAATTAAGTTTAATTACCTGAGTTGTAGCTGGCAGAGGATGAAGTTGAAATAACAAAATCTTTTTTAATAGGAAGGAACAGAAACCTCATAAACACCATTGTTGGGCCTTTTTATTGTGATGCACAAAGAGAGGTCTAACAATAACAGCCTGGTAAATGGAAGTGGTAAATAAGCAGATTTGGGGCCAAGCCTTCTAAAATAATCAAATGTATGAAACATCTCAGCAGCATTTAGAAATAATAAAATTATTCTTGTGATGAGAAGGGAAACCACTGCTGTGTGTGATATATCCTTAGCCAGGGGAAGAAGCTCTCAGTCCCCAAAAATAATCACACACCTCTTTCACATCCCACCAACCCAAACCATTCCATGTTCTGTGATTCTATGACATCTGCATGTTCATAGGTCTCTATATGTGTATCTCTAAACACACAGAGACTTTCCTAAGGTGTCCCTGTGTCCCCGTAAGCACCTGCAAGCACTTCTCTCTTGCCCCATCATTTGCAGTGTATGTTCTGCTGGTGGCTTTTTGTTACCAAGGGTGCAAAGCAGGGTCTGTGCCATATTTCCTGGTGATTGAGGAACAGCTGTTGGGCGTGGCTGGAAGAGCTCACACAAAGGTGTTTGTCAGCACATCTGAGGATGCCAGAAACATGCCAAGCCCTTGAGGCACAGGAATTTTTCATCCTTATATCTTGTAACGAAGCTGCCTCCAGGTGGGAGGAAAGCTATGGATTCTGCTCCAAGATGCATGCAGTTATCCTCAGAATCTCTCTCTAGGAGGCTGCTTGGTTTAGCACAGGGTGGTTGCAGCAGTGTGGCAGCTGGCTGAGGGCTGGGAAGTATCACTAACACAGCAACGGTGTTATTCTTCCTCTCCATTAGTGCTTGCAGCTCGGTGCTTTCTAAGCCCTGCTGCGCACCAGCCTCTCTTTGTCACTGGCCCTACAATTGCCAGAGTTCCTCTTCTGATTATGCTGCTGCAGGAGATAAGGTCAGACTCCTGCACAGAGAAACTCCAAAGTGGAGCTGAAACACGGTGATGTAATGCAAAGGGGAAATCAAAAACCTGCAGAGAATTAAAAGAAACCACAGTCAGCCTGGCTGTGAAAACACTCCGCAAAATACCACCAGGATCTCAATGGTTTGTACATATACTGATTAAATAAGCATTTTATGGACACCATTTCCCCTACTCAAATGCTTGATGGTATAGTTCTAACATGTTCCTCCCACTCCCCACTGGGACAACTTGGAATTTATATGGTAATTAAATGCACCCCATTTTAATTAGCTTTTTAAAAAAACACATAAATACAGCACTGATAATCAGGTAGCTTCGTTAACCCTTTTTTTGGCAGAATTCATCCACAAACATCAGTTAATTTTTCTTGCTCTATCAGACCTGCTTCAAGATAATGGTAGATCATCTCTGGAGGAAAAAGGATTGGTCATGACTTTGCTCCTGATTTAGAGGCAGAGGGATGTTTCTCAATTCATGTTATTGCATTTGACAGCTTTTTGCACCCCAGTAATACAAAAGCCATTGGCAGTGGTGTTTCACAGCAAAAATAAGAGGTGTAATGGAGCTAAATCCTTCTTCTGAGTTCAGGAATCTTCCCTAAGGATGGTCTGTCAGCTCCCCAAGATGTGGGGCCGGGAGTATAAAGCCACAGATCAGCCCTCTGGGGAAGAGTTTCAATTAGAGAGCAGTAGGGACTGAGACAGGATGGTGACCTGGGAAACCTTTTCCACATGGCAATGGGCAGAGAGGGTCAGTAAAAACAAGGATCTGGGAAGGAATGGTTATTCCAAAATGGTATGCAGCAAGAGGAAACATTAACAAGCCAGAAATTGCTGCTAATAGACCTCAGAGTTCTGTTTTATTTCTGTCAAAGTGGGAAGGTCCCCTCTGAGGTGCCCAGGTGTGATGAGCAGGTGTTGGGGTGGGAGGTGTGATAGGACAACCAAACTGCCATGGTCCCACTAAAGACCATTTTGACCAAGTAAAGATCATTCTGTCAAGTGCACAAATACCAGGATCTCACTCAGGGGTGCTTTGCCAGCTTAGATTTTAGATGTTTAAGACCTGCTTTCTGCTATGTCATTAGCTGTCTGTTTATCCAGCTCAGAGAAGGAGGAAGTCTCTGAACACCATGGACAATCCGAGTTCTTACCTGAGAAAACAATCCCTGCCTTGCAGGGTGGGTGAAAGCTGTCATGTGAAACAAGTTTGCAGTTCTGCACTTAAAAAGCCCTTCCTTTTGCTTCTTTGGCAGCTCCCCTTGACTCCACATCATCTTTCCAGAAGCAAAAGTACAAATGTCACCCAAAAAATGTCAGGGCAGCACAAAACCCACAAAAGCTGGCAGCAGAGCTTTAGCAGAAGGAAGATATGCTTCTACCAACGAATGACAGGCTTTTTCCCCCAGAAACAAAGCCCACAGCTTTGGGCTCTCAGGCCCAAAAAATGGGGCTTCCTTGGCACTCCAAAAGCAGCAAGGCCATCCTGTCCTTACACCTAATGGCAATTTTTGGAGATGACCTTCTGCCAGTGAACAGTTGCAACTCCCAAATCCAATGGCAGGTCCAATCGGAGCAGCTTGTTTGCCACTATTGCTATTGGCCATTATTATACTTCCTGGGAATAGAGGATAATATTCCTCATCTCAGTTCAACTTTCAGTGAATTCCTTCCTAAAAAGGGTGGTCAGGCCTTGGAAGGGGCTGCCCAGGGAGGGTTGGAGTGCCCAGTCCTGGAGGCGCCCAAGGCAGGACTGGCCGTGGCACTCAGAGCTCTGGGCTGGGGGACAAGGTGGGCATTGGGCATAGGGTGGGCTCCGTGGGCTGGGAGGGCTTTTCTGAAATGAATGATCTTTGGATTCAGTGTGTAAAAGTGTCAACATGTTTCTCACACCTCACTGGGTGGGGAACGGGGGCTGCAGAAAGGACAGGGAAGGAAAATGAAGAATAATTTCACCATATGGCTGTTTGGATTGTGACCCAACTCACTGGCAGCTGTGCCAGGTATTAGATGTTGCAACCTGGAGCAGAGACCACCCAAAAAATGGCATTTTGCTAAAAGCAGGGGGCAGAAAAATACCACAGACTGGTAAAATCTCTTTATTGCTTTTCATTGTAGAATTTCCTTTTCTCTTCTGACTTCTCCTGGTGTTTTTCTGGGTGTTTGATAATGCCATGCCCAGATCAGTAGGGCTGTAATGTATTAAAGCTTCCCATGGGATGGAAAATCCTGGTGTTTCTGGAAGGATTCTGTTCAGTCTGGGGACATCTTCAAAGGCCAGCACTGCTTCTGCTCAGCTTTACTTCATCTCCATGAGGCAGCTGCGAACATGGTGTGAACCTTATGGACCTTGATTTGGGAGCCCATATGAAGTTAGGATTAAGATATTTGTTTTGTAGTTTTTGGCATGTGTGGAGGTAATTTACCCCCTCTTTTGTTAAGGAGAGAGCAGTTTTCATTAAACTGATTTTGAAATTGCAAAAAACTGAATTTATCATCTACTTATACTAAAGACTGAAAATTTAAACTGAAATGTTAGAAATGGGAGACTTCATGAAACTTTTAAAGTTATGGAGGACAGGTTTTTGAAAACTTGTATCTTTTCATAGAACCACAGAATCATTAGGGTTGGAGGAGACCTCCAGCATGAAATCCTACCTTTGACCAAATACCCCTCTGGCCACCAAATCGTAACTTGTTTTTTTGAGCACTTTATGCATTTAAATGCCATTTTCTCTGAATTCTGAGCTAGGGGATACTGAAATGATTTATTCTTAGTCGGTACATTCTCTTTTGGTAGTCTCTGCAGAAGGAAATACCCATCAAGTAAGACAGCTGATCCAGAGTAATAAGGACTCACAGGAGGAAAGCACCTTCTCTCCTTTCCTTCCTTCATGCTCTCCTCCTTCCACAGCTGTTACTCACACTTGTTTGGAAGCAGGGGTGGGTTTCCATCACACTTGATGAATTTTGTGTAAACCAGCCTTCGAAGACAACAGGATTTGTGAAAACTCAAGGGCTGTCAATCCCACAGCATCTTTGTGGGTATAGAAACACACTGCTTGCTCTTTAAAGGCTTTTTTAAAATCCCAATGACACCTCAGTGATCCCTTCACTTGATATTTTACCTTAATTTATCCCCCAAAGTCTATAATTTGATGGTGTGGTGCTCAATTAAAAACGTTAACAAGATTGCAAACACACAAAAAAGGCAGCATGCAGAGCAGGAAAAACACAGTAATATTTATCAGGGAGAATTAGAGGAGCCATTATAGAATAAAATTACATATTATAATAACCAGTTTCTTTGTGTAAAGAGCATATTTGAAACAAGGAGAAACCAGAACAGGACTCACCTGATACATATTCTCTTAAATGTACAATGTGTTTTTTTTTCTGATAGACCCAGGAAATTCTTGATGGAGAGCTGGAAATCTGTTTTCAGATTCCTACGAAAGGCCACTGAAAAATGTTCCTGCTATCTTAGACCTTCAGGCTGTATGAAATCCTAACAAATAATGCAGGTTATTTACTCGTGTGCATAAGAACTGCTGCTCAAACACTTCTATTTTCACTGTGAGCTGTGTTTTAAACTCAGCAGAATTGTGTTCAAGTGCTTAAAAACAAGGCCTAACTCATGTAAGGCTTTGGTACCTTGACTTGTGCTCAAATAAAACTGAAATTTTCAATGCTGCATATTCAGTGGCACTTCCAGAAATTCAACTTTGATCTCCAGATTAGGATTTCTTCTGTTGCTCAGCCACGTGTTACCTCAAAAATAGCCTGAAATCAACAACAGAATCATTTTAATTCCTTGGGAAATAAGAGAGCCCTTAAAAACTAAGAAATAAAGACCATCCTTCTATGTCTGTGTTACTTTCGTGGTTACAAAGCACAGTTTGCTTAAAAGGCTTAATTACTTTACCTCTCTTGTATGCACAGTACACCAAGAGATGGATGTAGCCATGCAGATAATAAGGCTATAAAAGATGAAAATCACAAAATAAACTCTCTGCTTTTGTTTTCCACCTTTCCTCTTCAAAATGAATCATCCCAGGCAATACAAAGAGCAGGCAAACATAGAATGCTGTTAAAAGCGAGAGATAAAGAAAATATTTGCTTCCTGAGATATTCCCACCTGATATAAAAGATGAAAAATTGGACTTTCAGAGTGATATTGACTGGAATATTTCCCTGATTTATTCTACCATCACTCCTTAGTGTGTGTGCAGAATTTTGGGGTAAAACAGGAGCATTTTGTGGTCTTTCAGCTCATTCTAACTAATCTCTCCTTGAGCTGTGGAAACAGAAAGTCCTGCTACATATAATAAAAAGAAGTACCTTGGGTTTTCTTTCCCTTCTTTATAATGTTGCCATTATAAAAACCTTCCAGTCCGATGCTTTTTTTTAATAGTTGGTGTTTTATATATTGAATTTGGCAGAATTAGCAGTTAATGTGTTTGGGAAAATCATCTCACACCCCCCCCAAAAGCAGTTCTTGCTGGGGGAAGGATGTGCCACCCACTGTAATAACTGGGGTCAGGAAGGATAGACAAGTGAAGAAAACTCAACATCCCAAAAAGTCAGAGCCAGAAAGGCCCTTCTGAACTGAATTACCAAAGTGGGTGAATGTGGAGATGTCTCTACACCTCCCATATCATATCGGTCCCTGATTTTGGGGTGGTTGCACTGAATTGTGTGCCATTCTCTTGTAGGTAACTCCTCTTGGGACATCTGAGTGCTAAATCACTCCAGAAGTTTCACAGATACCCATGGGGTGAAAACTGGACCTGTCCTTGAACTGTGGCACAAATTCTCCAACAGAGGCATATTCCAGAATTTACAAGAAACGTGGAGTTGATCTAGACTTGCATCATAAAGTGCATTTCTTTGTGGGGAAAAAGAAAAACAACTTTAATATTCCTTACTAAACTTGACAAAGGCAAATATTGTGGACTATTAAGGGCATTGTTATCAGTAGATGTTAGATCTGAAAAGGTTCATGTGCCTTTAATGAAGATACTGGCACTTGGAAGGAAATCTCCTGTATCTTCCTGCCGTGGAACAGGCACAGGGATCCTCAGAAGCATAGATAAAATCGACTTGTTTTGCTATTTTTCCTCCTTTCAGCACCAACATTTATACTTGTAGACAAGGTGCAGTCAAGATCAAATGCAAGAGAGGGATGTTGGAAGGGAGGAAAACTTGGGGTGAGGAAAGGCTGAGCAATCAGATGGATTTCGGGGAGCTGGGACAGATTAGTGCCACCTTGGCCACCTGGGGAGCTCCAGGAGGGAGAAGAGAGAAGCTGGGTGAGCAGTTTGGGGCACTTTGGAGGGCTCTGGATCTGCAGCCCCCCAGAGCCACATGAGTGCTGTCCCTCAGAGATCTGCCTGGAACGAGCAGTGTTGGTGTCCTCACACATGGGGGACCGAGATGACACAAAGCTGAGGGTGGGGTTGCCACGCCTGGGGGATGGGATGACACCCAGAGGGCACATGGGAACTTCAGGAGGTGCTGCATTTCTCAGGGCACCCCTGGGATCAATCCAGGCTGGGATGAGCAGATGGAGCAGCCCTGTGAGAAGGACTTGGGGGGACTGGTGGGGGAGAGGTTGGACATGCCCTGGGCTGGTCCCACCGGGGAGGATTCTGCCCCTCTGTCCCCCCAGGTGATTCCCCACTTGCAGAGCTGCCTCCAGCCCTGGGGCCAGCACAGCAAGGACATGGAGCTGCTGGAGAGAGTCCAGACGATGCCACAGAGATGCTCCAAGGGCTGGAGCCCCTCTGCTCTGGAGCCAGGCTGGGAGAGCTAGGGGGGGTTCATCTGGAGAAGGGAAGGCTCCAGGGAGACCTCAGAGCAGCTTTGCAGTACTTTATGATGAGTACAGACTTCTTAACAGGACCTGTAGCAACAAGACAAGGAGTAATAGTTTTAAACTAAAATGGGATACACGCAGATCAGATATAAGGAAAAAAATATTTATGATCAGGTTGAGGAGGCCCTGGAGGTTGTCCAGAAAATGGTGGATGCCCCATCCCTGGAAGTGTCCAAGGCCAGGTTGGACAGAACTCTGAAGAGCCTGATCAAGTTGAAGATGTCTCAGCTCATTGCAGGGGGTTGGACTAGATGAGCTCTAAAGGTCCCTTCCAGCCTGCTCAAACACCACCCACCAGTCACATACCCTTTTATGTTCACACTCCATTTCCTCACTTGTCCACCCTGATCCTTGCCTTCAGTAGTTTTTTTGCCTTTCCCTTTCCCTTTCCCTTTCCTTGTTTATTTATTTATTTATTTATTTTAAGTAGAGTGCTGTAAGTTTGAAACTGTTGTTGTCTTCTCCAAAGGGAAAAGTCCAAAACAACTTGAGAAGTGCTGAGGAGTTTTCTGGAACATCCATGGTCATCTCTGCCCCATGGAAAAGGTGGGAAGCATTTGTACAAATTCAGTGTGTGAGCTGAGCCCTCCTTCTTCCTGTCCCTAGAAGGACCAAGAGTTCTCATCCTCACACTAATCTTGCAGTAGTAAAATATTCAGAGCAGCACAACACAGCCCATACACCCTGTTTATTTAAAAATTGCCCCCCCCTCACTCTGCTAAAACCCAGTCCAAGCCCGTTCATTTATGAAAGCACAGAGACCTTTTTGCATAATGTGCTAATTCACAACAAGCTATTAAGCTGCACCACGGGCTCCTGCGTGTGCTTAGACTCAAATTGCTGGGAGAAAATGTTTCAGAGCATTTCATTTCGCTGTGTTCAACCCCACTGTATTCACAATTCGGAGGCTTGCGAGGTAGATGTAAATAAGTTTCTCCGTTGTATATAAATAAGCACTTTGTGGTAGATTTCCTCGCTGATTGAAAGTAAATGGAGAGCAACATTACAGTGCTGTAAATCACAATTTGTGCCCGGCTTCTTGGATCATCAATTCCAAAATATATCAGAGCATATTGTTGGAGAATAAACAGTAGGACTCTGGTGGAGGCTTTCCTGCTCCTCTGGGTGCTGAAAGCTCTGCCAAGTGCTCCAGAATTGCGGCAGGTGCCTCCCCTCGGAACTGCAGCTCAGAACCCCAGGCTCTCCCTCCCTGGCTCTGGGATTAGGCTAAATCCAATTGCACCTCTCAAAACAAATACAGCTGCTGGTTAAACATCCCTTCTGAGCTGGGAAAAAAAGAAAGGCAGTCAGGTTCTTCATGTCTTATCAAATCCTGTTAAAACACAGGGGCCTTCAAGGTCTCTGATCTTCTACCCTTACACATACAGAAAATGCCCATCAAATTCTGGCACATGATGTGGGTCCTTCCCCATCCTCCTTTTAGGTGGAATGAGTGTTAAGGGAAGTTCTTCTCTAGGTCATTTTAATCACTAAGCCAAGAGCAATAGAAATCATAATTCGATTGGTCTGCCTTTGTCTTCTCTAAATATTTGCATTACGGACATTCTTTTCAGTTTAAGTTGAATCAAGATCATCCCTGGTCAATCTTGTTGACATGCACTCCTCTGCTAATCACATTTAATGAAAATTGCAGGGATATCAAAATCATTTCTAAGATACAGGGCAACAGTACAGTCCTTTCTCACCAAGAACAAAACATGACATATCTGGGAGGCATGGACTATACTGACTATAAAACCAGCATGTTTTTAAAGCTTATTTTGTCTCTGCAGGCCACATAATGAATGATCACAGTTTGAAGGATATCAGATTTAAAGGAAGACGTGGGCCAGCTCATTATATGCAAAATAAGTCATTTTTAATGTACAGGAAATACTGAGACGATGTTTGTTTATGGCAGAATTTGACATTATTTCTCAGAAGTGTAACTTTTACAGGGAACAGTCAGATATTCTTCCCTGTAAACCAAATGGGTTCCTACAAAGACAATGAAATGAGACTGCCAAAGGACAGTGGTCCATCATATCTATCTCTATCTACCTATCTATCTATCTATCTATCTATCTATCTATCTATCTATCTATCTATCTATCTATCTATCTATCTATCTATCTATCTATCTACCTATCTATCTAAAAAAGCCATCCAAGGGCAACCCAAACCTGACATGACCACCTTTTGTGGTGGAAGAAATGGCCATGTAGGTGAGGGAAGGGCAGTGGGTGTTGTCTACCATTTTCCAGTGAGGTTGTTGACTAAGTCTTCCATAAAACCTTTCTGGGCGAAGTGGAGAAAAATGCAATGAGTAAGGGCAAGAGGTGGGCTGGAAAACTGGTCTCCAAGGGGTAGTGATTGGTGGCCAGTTACTAGTGGTGAGCCTCATGGACTGGTCCTGGATGATGGGACAGAGAACACTTGTTTGTAGAAACGTCAGACTGGGATGTGACCTGATACACTGAAAGCCAGGGCTGTTATCAGAGATAAAGTAAATAAAGAGGCAAAGACACAAGGCAGGACATGGAAAATCCTGATTAGATAGGAAGAAAAACAATTCCCATGTGTGTGGCCAAATATTAGCACAGATTTCCCAGAGACGTGAAATTTCCATCCCTGGAGACAGACAAATCCTGACTGGAAAAGGCCCTGAATGACCTTCTGTAACTGTTTGTTCTGCCTGAGAGGGTGGACCAGCTGGCCTTTTGACATCTCTTCCCACTTTTAATAGTTCTCTCTTTTCAAGAGATGCCAACACACCCAGAGTTAGCACTTTTCCCGGCTGGAGTAGAAGAGAAAGGAGAAGAGGGAAATTCATTACAAGGCACACGTGTTTCGTTCCCAGTTCTTTGACGTTCCCTTTCAATCATTAGCCAGAGGCCATTATTTCTGCTTGTCTGACTACCCTTGATGTGTGTGAGAAAAAAAGGAATAAAGTGTCTAAAATGTTTTTCCAATGAGAAAATTTGATGATAGAATGTCTCCCCAAACTGTCCTTGTCCTGTTTTTCTCCCTCCTGTAAAGTTTCTGGCTTCTCCTACTCTCTGATTTAAAATATCTCAGACTTTGTCCACCCTGCATCCCAATTAGAAGAATAAACTGCTGTTAAGCTGTGTCTTGTCAGACTACGGCAAGATCATAAAAACAAAAAAAAGACAGAAAGTCTGCTGCCTTTTCTCCTTCTTTATATGTTTCAGAGCTCTTGCATAACAGCTCCAGAAAAGTCATGTCTTGATGAGAGAGGTCAAAGCCTTTGGAACAGAGAAGAAAAATTCATTAACCAGTTCTATATTTGGACCAACAGAAAGAAAAAAAAAAACAACACAAAAACATCCAAAGGAAAGGTAAGTTCATAAATATTTTGTAAACTTTCTCTAAGCTTGATTAGGAACCTGAAAGTGCCTAACTTTATTTAATATCCTGCCAACTTCAATCTGTCTTTTACTCTTCTAAGCAACTGTCTGTAGCAGAATCCCATTCTCTGTCCTTGGAAAACATGTGTTAACCCCATTAGCAGAGCAGGCAGGAAAAGCTGAAGGGAAAAGCTCTTCTCCCTTGATCTGCACAAACACCTTGAAGGCTGTTGACATGTTTGGATTAGAGTCTCAGTGTAAAGCATGTTAAAACTACACAGCTGGCACTTCTGTGAGTGTTTCGGGTGACTTGATAAATGGAATCTTCTCCTAATGGGGAGCTGGTGGTAAATCACTCTCTTTAAACCTCACAGAAATGATCAAAACTCTAAGTTAAAAGGTGTTTTTGCTACTGTATTTTACCCTGTGGGATGGATGTGTGTGGGACAGGCTGTGATGCAACAGGGTTCATTTTCTTTCATGCCAGCTAATTCCTTTAATTATCTATACTGACCCCAGCCTTGGGGACCAGCACAGCAAGGACATGAAGCTGCTGGAGAGAGTCCAGAGGAGACACCAGGATGGTCAGAGGATGGAGCAGCTCTGCTGGGAGGAAAGGATGGGAGAGCTGGGATTTTTCAGCTGGGGAAGAGAAGCTTTGGGATGACCCAACTGTGGCTTTGCAGTGCCTGAAGGGGCTACAGGAAAGATGGAGAGAGACCATTGACAAGAGATGGAGGGACAGGACAAGGGGAATGGCTTCCCACTGCCAGAGGGCAGGGTTAGATGGGATATTGGGAAGAAAGTGCTGGCTGGGAGGGTGGGCAGGCCCTGGCACAGGGTGCCCAGAGAAGTTGTATCTGCCCCTGGATCCCTGGAAGTGTCCAAGGCCAGGTTGGACGGGGCTTGGAGCAACCTGGGCTGGTGAAAGGTGCCCCTGTCCATGGCAGGGGGTGCCACTGGATGCGCTTTGATGTCCCTTCCCAAACCAGCCTGTAATTCTGTGATGATCTGATGATTTCATGACTGTAAGTGTCATAAGGATTTGCTTCTATACACAAGCCATCAGCCCCCATCCCAGGGATGGAGGGGGCCCTTCTCAGAAAGCTTTTCAGAAGCATTTGATCCCTTTACTAAACATTAGTATATCTACAATAAAGCCCTCGGGGGACTGGGATGGTTTAGTTTATCCATGTAGAGCTCTGTTGTGACAGGAGAGGTTCTGACCCTGAGCTCACCCAGGCAGAGCTTTCATGGCCATCCCTCCACTGGAGCACAGAGGAAACACAGCTGAAGTTTTCAGCCAATTTTATAGTGCCCTGAAGGATTTCCTGAAACTTTTAGAAGCTGACAGTCTGATTCTTAGCATGCAATTTTTACTGTAGAGTGGTAGAACATTCTCAAGACACAGACTGAATTGTCTGCTATAATGGCATCAACAAAAGAATCATAAAGTCATTTTATTTCACTTTTCTTTTAAGGGAGAGAAAGGTGAGGTCCTTCCCTCATTTCCAGATTTCCCTTTTCTCCTGTGTCTTAACTGTTTTATTGACACAAACAGCATCTCTATAATAAATCCCACCTAAAAGGTTGGTGAGAAAAAAACTCCATGAGAATTTGTGAAGTGAAAACCTGTTTCCTTGATGACTTCCACAATAAAAACAGGATGGAATAAATTGTCCAAAGTATTTTCAGGCCAAGAATACATACCTGCAGATAAGCAAAATTCATGGTGACAAAACATGTGCCTAAGAAACATTATCAATTTGAAAAATATGTTGTGATCAGCAGCTAAGGAAATGATTTCTTTTTAATTGTAGTTTCTGTCTGTGCCAGAGGGAGATTGACAGTACTGTGAGTCCTGTCAAACAGAGAGTTTAATTCAGGTTCACCTGACATTTCTGGTATTTCCCACTGTACCACAACCACCTTCTCTCTCCAGAAACAATGGCAAGAACACTCTGACAGGTTCCAATCATTCAAACATGAATAAACTTCAAATAAAGCTCTGAATAAACCCTGACAGGTTCCAGTCATTCAAACATGAATAAACTTCAAATAGAGCTCAGCACCCAGTGTTTCCCTTATTGACTTCATATGCTTATTTATTAAATCCACTGAGAAATAATATTGTGAGTTTGCTGGTACCCATTTCCACAAAAATGATACGTTGAACATACAGTATTAAGACATGTGAATAGAAATTAATAAAAAATCATTCCCAAACTGCTCAAGTTCAAGAAAGGCTGAACACAGAAAGGAGGCCAACACACTGTTTTTTTCTGCTATATTCTCAACTGCTTTTGTCTACTCTTTATTTTTGTATGCAAGCACAGGCAGTATTGACAAAGTCCACGGCTTCTGAAAAGCACTTCAGCACCAAATTCCAGGTGTTTCAGCCCTACCAAACTCGCCCATCAATCATATTTTTCCCCTGTGAAGGGCTTTCCTAGCAAGATGAACACCCGAGAAGGTGGAGCGGACATGAACATGTTTAATTATTCTTTAAATTGTCCTCACAGCTGGGCTTAGACATTTGGCAGCTCCATCCTCTGAGAGTATCAAAGCAAGGAGAAATCCCCCCCTCCCCCTTAATTTCTCTTCCTTCCATGCACAGCAAAATCTCACCGATAAAATGGCTTTTAAAGAGTGAATGTATCAATTATTTATCCTTTATGTAAAGAATATTGAGCCATAGTTCATCTTAGAATGTAGCAGAGAATGTCATTAAAGAGTGGCACTAAAATGCAATGTCACTTTGGAGGGAATAATAACCACAAAAATCCCAAAGGGATGTGTTCCTTTTCGGTGTCTTTGCATCAGTGGCTCACAAATTTTACCACCATTGGAAAAGAAAACAAAACTTAGAGTGTTTTTATATTTTTTTAAGTGATAGGGAGAGCAAAACTGTAAGCTGTGGAAATATGGACATTAAAATCCCAAATACAAACCTCACAGTTGTTGGTATTTTGCAATGGACTGATTTTATTTTAATTTTTTTCATTGAATTTGCATCAAAAGCTTCTGTTGCCAAAAATTTCTGCCTTCTTTTATACCACAGGAGAACAAAGGTTTGAATTTAAAATCTGCTGCTAAAAATACCAGCTGGGCATCAAAGTGTAGATAAAACCACATGTTCCCATAGATGAAGAAGTGTATTTTCACCTTGTCCCTGCCATAACCCAACACATCTTTTTTTTCCCTTCGTAACCAAGGTTTTTGTGGGTGCCATAAGGAATCTGTGACAAAATATTTGGGAATTGGAGAGAGACAAGATGGGCTTTGTCTGTCTGCAGCACAGAAGTGTTTGCAGCAGAGGAGGTAGAAATATGTCAACACAGCTGAGAGAGCTGGAAGGGATTTCACATTGGGAAGTTCTCTGTGTGTGCCTTAAATGTGCCACGAGGAGCTTGGCACACCTGGTGCCACCCTACACCTGTAGCAATTATGGAGCTACTGCTCCTTTAGGGACAGAAGGGGAGATTGTCCAGAAATTCCCAAGAAGGTTGAAGGGTGGAAAGAGGCATTTTTTTAATACACAAACACATAGAAGAAGTGAATTTTTTATCATTTTTCTTTAATATAAAATGCTGCTGGAGCTCAGAAATTGGAAAATGCTTGTACTGCTCATTGCTACAAATGGCTGTTGTCTGCTTTAATCTACCCCTAAGTATTCCAATTAGGATAACAATAAGTCTGGCATACCTGGTCTCTTTTCAGATGGATATAAACCACAAAAACATACTACCTTCTTCCTGCACTTTGTGATTAAATGGCTTTTTAAAAACTATTTATATATGTCTGAGTGGGATCAAAGTAACAAAAACAGCATTAAACAAATCTTCCCACCCCCCACCCCTTTCTTTCAGTTACCTGCAAAGGCAGCTGAGGATGGAATATTGTATCTTCCCAAAAAATATTCTCCTGAATGTAAAAGAAAACCTTGTTCTTAAGCAGCCTGTGGCTTCTTTTGTTTTAAATACAATCTAAAGTTCTTATGCTGCTTTCATTGGAGACATCCTGCGTGCACGTGTACACATATTTAGGGGTGTGTAAAATACACAAGGAGAAAGCTGGCCATAAATAAACTGGGGCTGTAGGAGCCATGAAAAGGTCTATGATATATAGATATATATATGCCTTTTAGTCCCTCTCAATGTACTGTAGTCTGGCAAATCACAGAATATCCTCATCTGGAAGAGACCCACAGGACCATCCAGTCTAACCCCTGGCCCTGCACAGACACTCCAACAATCCCACCCTGTGCCCCAGAGGATCATCCAAACCCTCCTGGAGCTCTGACAGCCTTGGGGCCGTGCCCACTGCCCTGGGGAGCCTGGTCAGTGCCCACCACCCTCTGGGGGAAGAACCTTGTCCTGAGATCCCACCTGACCCTGCCCTGACACAGCTCCAGCCATGAAATGATGTTGCATTAACCTTTAAGCAGCTTTCTGTGTGAGCCTTCCTTTGAAAATTCCACAATTTAACCCAACCATTCCTTCAAAACATCTGGATGTTGAAGTGTCTTCCCACGTATAAAAGGATAATAAAGTCAACCTGCTATAACTGAGTTCACTGAAACACATCTGGCTCAAAGTTGTCTGTGAGATGTGGTTTTGGCTGGACTACTCCCCATGGAGATTCAAGATGCTTGGAACATGCCCCAAAAATGATGTTTAATGGGACAGAACCTTGGGAATCTAGTGAATATGGAATCTTCAGGTTGGAAGGGATGTTAAATATCAGCACTTTTCACTTTCTACCCCTGAACACTTATATAAATAGATACATATATGAACAGCAGTATTTTACAGTGTCTCATGAGAACTTTCTAACCAACATTTGCAATCCCTTTTCCTCATTCACAGCCCCTGGAGCACTTAATTAGCTCCTGAAAGGGAGAGTCAGGCCTCTCTGGAAAATATTATCCCAACACATATCAGGATTAATAACAACCTCACTGCAAATATCTCAGCACTTGAACAGCTCCATCCTGAACACTGAAATTTTATAAAAGCAGGTCCCTCCATTGCTACATTTTAGACACAGCTGAGATCTTACAAAAATAGGACTTGCATGTTTTTTCCACCATGTAAACAGGACAGAATGCCCCAATTTTAGTTGCAGGTGGTAAAAACTACCTCACACTGCCAAAGCCTGAAAACTGGGAAACAACAGGGAGTTTTTCCATCACTTTTGTAAATATATATCTCATGAGTTCCCTTTAAAAAGATGTATATAATGACTTATTTCTCCTGAATACACTTAGAGCTTTCCCTTCTTTCCACCATAGCGATGTGAGTTACTTGTTCGGTTACAAAATGTGTCATTTCTCACAAGAAGTCAGTGGTTTAGAGACAAAACCATACAGAATCTCACCAAGTCTAATAAAATCTGCCAAGCTGTTGAACATAGAAGAGTTCTGATAACTCTGCCTTTCCTGTGCTCGTGGGGGCTTTGCCATTAAAGGGCATTAACAGAACAATCTTATCCAATTAAAAGAGCAGCAAGTGTATAATTATTGGATTTTCAAGGAAAAAAACTCCACAGGCCTTAGCAAATCCAAGCTAATTCAATCCTCGAGCAAATTTGATCTTATAATTTAAGATTTTCTTAAATCCCACAGTGTTTTCTATATTACACACCTTGCTCACACGCTTGTGATTTCCTGCAGAGCAGAAAAGCCTGACCATGCATTGAGTGGATGTGCAAAACAAAAAGGAATAACAAGAATCCATTCAGCATAATCTGACGGAGTAAGGCATTATTCCCAAACCCAGCCCTAATGTTAAATCATTATTTTGGTTTTATTTTCAAAAGGTTGATAGCTCAACATGTGCATTCATGTGGTTGAGCTTCTTTTGATGGACAAAGGTCACCAATAGATATTAATATTGATGTGGAGTGATTTAAATTATGCCAGTGGGAGGCCCTTTTTCTTGCTGTGAAATACCAGTTCAATGTATTCATTGGGAAAATGCTATGAAAACACTGCAATGTATTCCTGAGTGACAAAGCATTTGTAGACCTATAGTTCTCAGCTGTGGAAATAGTGGTATAACAAGGTCATTAAATCATGTTGGAGCTTGTAATGAATGAGCAACACTCAGTTTCTGGGTTTGTTTCTTTACTATCACTTGTTAATTCTGCTATTATTGAGCACCCCTTTAGTCAACTCTGCTTTTTTCTGCCTCTGTTTTTTCAGTTGTAAGCTAATCCTTCTGCTTTGTCATCAAAACTGATATTTCTGTTGAGAAAGATAAAACAGAGGATTATGTTCCTGCCATTGGCTATTTTTGATTTTTTTTTAATGAGCAGGTAACACAAGGAGAAAATAAATCCCTCCTTTCTTTGCCAAGTAGTTTATTTTTTTTTCAACAGGAAGGCAGCCAATATTTTATTATCAGAAAAAGTGTTTTGTGTGGGAGTATTCACCAGAATATGAGAAAAACACACAAAAAAAAAACCCCTTCACTGCACAGCAAGTTCCACAGCAACAGAGTTTGACCAAAAAACCCTAAATTAAACCCCACGTCATCAGGTCACTTCGGCAATAAAGACATATTGCAAAACACCAAGACCCAAATTCTCTCAAGAAGCCACCAGTTCAGAGCATGGAGTTTCAAGGACACTTTCAGCACCAGCAGGTCCATGATATTAATCTTTCTTTTCCTTGTCTTTCTCATGAGGAAGACAAAGAATAATCCTTTGGGTGTTGTGGCACACGATTTGCAATCCTAGTCTTTGTTAGAGGGATTGATCCTGGAGCTCCATTTAAAAAGAAATATATTTCAGTTGGGCAATCTCAGGATCTGCTTTCAGAAACTGCTTAAAAATGATCACATAAATATATAAATATTTCTATTATTAAATGAGCCTCCTGACCTCTGACAATACAGAAAAATCCACTTTTTTTTGCTCTGGCCCAAAGCCAGTTTTCTCAAAAACCTTGACCTTTTGCTTTGGAACTTCTGAAACTGAGCCGAAGAGTAATAATTTTTTTTTTTTTCATAAAGCAGGAAAAATACAACAAAATGACCTTGCAATTTCCACTGTGCCAGCCAACCTAACCCTTGAAAAATGTTGCTCTGTAGTGAGTCCAACAGATTGTGAAAAACCCTGACATTCCCCATTGTTCCAGTTCCACTCCTGTAGTTCAAATGGCCATTGCACCAGAAGGTTGGTCCAGATGATGGTAAAATAACAGCAAAAGGGAATAAACAACCACATTTATTTCACTTTGAACTCCACGAGCTCTTCCAACAGCTGAACCTTGTCCCATTCACAGCACTATTTCTACATTATAACAGTCTCATTAAAACAGCAGTTTGCTGTTAAATAAGCACTTTTACTGAAAATATAAGGATTAATCCTTTTTGCTATTACTTTCAATATTCCTTGTTAAAGGGCCTCCCATTTATGACATTTATAAATGTGTGTACACTACATATTAATTCCAATTAAGCCCTGCAGTGAATGATGCTAAGGCCCTTGAATTAAGCTATTTAATTCCTTTCCTCATCTAATTGCTGGGACTATTATTTAACATCTCTTATTTTTCTCTCTATTAATCTGTTTGCTTTATTAAACTGCATTCAAGTTTTCCACTCAGAAGTTGTAGCAATCAGAGGGGAAGTAAAGGCTTTAAAGAAAGGAGAGATGAATTTATGAGGGAGAAGGAGATGGTGGAGGAAACATCCAAATTATGGGGTACCTGTCACAAGGGGTCTTCTGTAAATTAGGGAAGAGCTGGGAAGGGTTGGTGAAGTGAAGAGATTATTAATAATGTGAAGAAAGATAAGGAAAAGCTTGAGCTGCATTGGTGGGTCCCAAGGGGGGCACAGGACAAGGGCTCTGCCCAGGGATGGAATTTCTGGGTCCAGCCAAACCTGGCCTAGAGCTGCCACAGATAAAGCCCTAAAGCCAA
This sequence comes from Sclerurus mexicanus, assembly GCA_013396755.1. Lineage (NCBI taxonomy): Eukaryota > Metazoa > Chordata > Aves > Passeriformes > Furnariidae > Sclerurus > Sclerurus mexicanus. Next base: position 643,108 of record VWZF01004985.1, read on the forward strand.
AAAGACAATTAATTCGGAGCGTAATTGTGTCAGCAGGCTTTGCAAATGCTGCTGTAACTAATGGTTACGAGCAGGCACTGCCACAGCTCTCAAAATCTTCTCCCTCCCCGTGTTACCTGCCCAGCTCCTTCTGGCTCTGAACTGTTGCTTGCATTCAGCATTCAGGGAGTTTTTATTATTTTATTTTTTTTCCTTCTTTTCTCTTTTCCTGAAGGAAAGAAGCAGAAGAGAACTGCTATGTGGGATAAAGACATGGTTCCTGTTCATTTCTAGGATTCTCCCACAAAAAGGATAGTTGCTATAAATGCTGTAAAAGTTGTTATAAATGTAAAATCGCAATTCTTTTAAAAATAAAATATAGCCAAGGAAGCAATAATTAAATACCTTAAGCTTTATTTTGCTATAATACCAGTGACAGCAGTGCAGTCTGCAAGGGGTAATTCCAATATTCCTTTGAGGCTGTACGCCAGGAACATGTGTGTGTTTGGATTCATGCTGCTCCTGTTACAACTGAAATATTCTGTGGAATAAGTAGGCGAAATAATTGCATCATTTCTGCAGGTGAGCTCTGGATCCTGGAATGAGCCAGGCAATGTTTCCCGTGTTCCCTTCACGCTGATAATTGGATGCAGAGCCATTCCCACTGCATTTTTCCCATCAGCTTGGAGAGCACCTTGTGTTTTTCCCATGACACCAGTCAGTATGGACATACAGTGTGAGGGACATTGATCCCTGCTTGGAATTTCAATAGGAGGATGTGCTTTGCTGGTGACTTCCTTAAGAGAAACCTGCTCATGGGCTGAGCTCAAATGCTGCATGAAATGGCCTGCTGGCCTTTCATGTTCTGTCATTATTATCCCTGCACAAACTCATAAAATCACAGAACCACAGGCTGGGTTGGGTTGGAAAGGACTTCAAAGCTCACCCAGCTCCACCTCGCTCCATCATGGGCAGGGACACCTTCCACTAGCCCACGTTGCTCAGGGCCTAAATTAGGGAGCATAGAAAGGAAGGAAAAATTAAAAGACGTGTTTCTTTACACCTTTTTATAGATAGGGTTTTGTTTTTCCTTAAATCTGGGCTGTGCTCCAGGGTTGCACATCCTTTGCTATACCTCCACAGGACACTGGCCACAGCACCATGGGCCAAATCACACATGGACATCAAAACAGCCAGAGCAAAAGGGAAGTTTTATGGGTGCTCCAGAATATTTTTTAGATGCTCCAGGATATTAAGGAGGTGATTGTCCCGCTCTGCTCTGCACTGGGGCAACCTCACCTCGAGTGCTGGGGGCTGGTTTGGGTGACACAGTGTAAGGAGGATATGAAGCTGTTGGAGAGTGTCCAAAGGAGGGACACACAGATGGCGAAGGTCTGGAGGAGCCATACAAGGAGCTGCTGAGGGCACTTGGTGTGTTCACCTAGAGAGGAGGAGACTGAGGGCAGAGTTCAGTGGGATCTGCAGCTCCTCGCAAGGGGCTGCTCCATTTCTGCTCTGTGTGAGCAGGGACAGCGCCCACAGGATGGCTGGAGCTGTGCCAGGGCAGGGTCAGGTGGGATCTCAGGAAAAGGTCCTTCCCCCAGAGGGTGGTGGGCACTGACCAGGCTCCCCAGGGCAGTGGGCACGGCCCCAAGGCTGCCAGAGCTCCAGGAGGGTTTGGATGATCCTCTGGGGCACAGGGTGGGATTGTTGGGGTGACTGTGCAGGGCCAGGGGTGGGACTGGATGGTCCTTGGGGGTCCCTTCCAACTCAGGATATTCTATGTGATAATTCCCTTTCTGCTAGCAGCTGTGCACCAAGCTGGGCAGCCCAGGAAATCCCTACTAACACATCTTTTCATCCGGGATGACTTTTAAAGATTGCATTTTTCCTGGCATCAAAAAGACTACCCCTGGAAGCACCAGTGTGGGTATTTTGGTTCCTCTGCAGCTGCCTCTACCGTGGTGAAACATCTGTGCTCCCACACTGACCCGACTGTGCTTTGTTGTGCCAGGTGACACCCAGCCAGAGGGTTCCCATCTCACCAAAAAGGTCACAAGGATCTTCAAAGCCCAACTCCTGGCCTTGCACAGGAGAACTCCAAGTCACCCACCATTCTCCTGCGGGTCAAGACTCCCCTCATGACCACCTGGGTGCCACACCAGGACTCATTTTTTTCTCCTTGAGCATTAACGTTGTCCACCCTAAAATAAGATCCAGATCTGGGACAGCGCTCTGCTTTCAGAGGTGTTAAAAGGAGAGGAAACAATGGTCTGAAGTATGAGAGATGGAGTGGGGAAAGGGGGCCTGGTCAATCTGCTGCTTCTTGGTATCTCTCCAAGCATGTTTGACTTTCAAAGATTGCTGTTCACACAGCTCTCTGAAGACCTGGGCTGTGCTTTAAGGAGGTGTCTCTGGTTTGAGCTCTGATCTTCTCTCTGCCTTTAAGAGATGGTAGCTATAGACTAATCTTGCCACCAGAATCAATCTCTTTACAAGCTGAGACTGTATTTACATGCCAAAGCTTTTGCTTTAGGATCTTGGAGATTTAAAGAGTTGAAAGAATTGAAAGAGTAATTCCTACTTCTAAACTTTTTCCCACACATTTCCTACTCGCTCCATGAATTTTCCTCTGGAGGATTGCCTGTTGTCCGTGATAAGACAGAATATAGTGACTCTGATGATCCCTAATCTGAAAGACTAATTGTTTCTTAGGCCTTTGTTTTCTTTAGTTCTTTTTTTCCCTCTCCTATAAATCCTTAGTGTGATTACAGAAATAACAAATCTGGTCCATTGCAAAGTAAAGCGTCCTGTGATTTAAGCCAAAAATCTTTGGAAATAGAGCTGGAAAGTGGCTGAATGTCTGTGAACTGGAGCCGCCCTCATTTCTCTAAACTCAGTTAATTCATTTCAGCAAAACTCAGGCACTGTCTGAGTTTATCTGAGTGACAGAGAAGGGCTTTATTACTGTTGACTTCAGTTAAGAGAACGCACAATGAGATCCTTTAAAATACCTGACTGTGTTTGGACAGCTAATATCTCACAAAGTCTATTATCTGTATTGACTACAACACTACAGAATGTTATAGAATTAATTATATTCTTCATAGCTTAACAATGATTGCCTCATTTAGAAATATAATTACCTATCACTGAGGTTTTCAGCCAGGAGGGTTTTTTTAACAGTGTATAATAACTTGGTTTGCCAGGCTTCATTTAAATCCTTTGCCTCTTTCTTCTCCTCCTTGTAAAAGTTTGATTTTTTTTCCTTTTCTTTTGCAAAACCAGAGTCTTATTGCAGGTATTTAGTGTCATTATTCACAAAGGACAGATTGCAGCAGCCTGGCTAATAGAACATGGAACGACCAAACGACAGCATGTTCTGGGATGCTCTGAGATAGAATGGGATAGTGTGAGCAGTGTCCTCTTCCTTAAGATTTAAAAGAAGGACAAAATTCAGGAGCAAAAATTATGATCCCTCTCCTAAAAGAGTCACTCAAAGTGGCAGAGATAATGAAATTAAAAACCCAGTCCATGGTTTTCCAAGTAAACCATTTCAAGGATTCCTGTTCTGATTTACAATTATTTTTGAGAAGCACAACTCTTGCTCCTACAGGCACATCAAAACCAAAATCCACCATGTTTATCCTGATATAAGCCATAATTTCTATGTGCAATTGTTAGAGAAAATAACTGCTAAACATTGTCCAAGTTTATGTCAAATTTTTCAAATGAAGGCAATCCTGCCATCTCGCCCCCAGGTTCATCCCTCTCCGCCCAGCGAAACAAGGAGCAGAGAAATATTGAAGAAAGGCACAGAACGCATTTTGTCACCATTATCTTTCCTGCAGACACAATTCTTTCTCCCTGATTGTATCAGAGATCATCATTCTCCAGAGCTATTAATCTGGCATGTGTATTGACACCCTGTGATTGGAAAAGATGCTATTTATTTATTTCCTCCTGCTCAGAGCTCGAAAAGAAATACTGAGCTGCCCCAAGCCTTGGGAACAAGATAAGAAGAGAGGAAAATGATGAAGTGTGATAATTTAAGCACAAACAGATCAGATCCTGACACTCAATATATTGGTTTTGCTTAAAAAATGCAAGTGGGGCTTGTTTGTTTGTTTGTTTGTTTCAATTTTATCTTAAAATTTTATTTTGAGTGTTTGGATTGAGGTCAATTTAGTAGTTGAGATGCTGCTTTGTTTCAAAATCTTTCTTTGAGAAAAGGCACCACTAAAATTGGATGAATCAGTAAAACACACACAAGTGCAAGCCTTGTGAGGCTTTTCTTTCCCTGTCACGGGTGTGGGTGATTATGTAAAATACAGCTGTAAAACCAGCACAGGCTGCTTGTTATGCAGACACACTGTGTCAAAACAAATAGCACAAATCTTTGTCTCACACAGGGCTTTTTAACACAGCCCCTTAAATCCAGCACAAAACACAGCCCTGCCTGCAGATATAATATTATACAAATTGATTATCACTTCCACAACCATGGTGTCTAAATATGTACTTCCACTGAATGTTTTAATGAACACCTGTAGGACACTTTACCTGGATGTTTGGGAGGTGGTATTTCATTTTTATAAGCTGAATACCTCAGTGTGCCAAATTATCAGCACTACCCAGAAAACAAGCACTCTTTAATTACATCCACATGGTAAAATCCACAGAATAGGATGTAGAAATATATTTTGCTGTGTGGGTGGGCAGGCCCTGGCACAGGTTGCCCGGAGAAGCTGTGGCTGCCCCTGGATCCCTGGAAGTGTCCAAGGCCAGGTTGGATGGGGCTTGGAGCAACCTGGGCTGGTGGAAGGTGTCCCTGCCCATGGCAGGGGGTGCGACTGGATGGGCTTTGATGTCCCTTCCAGCCCAGATATTCTGGAATTCCATGATTCTATTTGGTTATTGTTTCATATGAGGATGCTCTCTATTCTAGAGGGTGTATAAGTGTGTGCTATTTTATTCAAGCTGAGCTTGCCAACAGTGACAGTTTGCCATCAGGAAAGAGTGGCAGCTGAGGAAGGGACTGATGGTCTAAGTGGGGATGGTGGGTGGACTAAAAGTCACACTCACATTTGATTGATGTGAGTGGAGACAACGAGGGGTCACTTTGCCCCACTGATGAGCTTCAGTGCTGACCAGGGTAGGGCTCGGGGCTTGTATGGAAAGAGCCTTGTGGGTGGCCAGTTGGCCACAAGTCAGTGGAGCCCTGGAGCCAGGATGGACATCCCTGTCCTGGGGGGCATCAGGGAAGGGAGGGGATTGTCCTGCTCTGCTCTGCACTGGGGTGGCCCCACCTGCAATAGTGGGGCAGTTTGGGGGAACACAATGGAAAGAAGAGATTGAGCCACTGGAGAGTGTCCAAAGGAGGGACACGGGGATGGGGAAGGGCCTGGAAGGGAAGGTGTGAGGACACTGAGGGCACCTGGGGTGTCCAGCTGGAGAAGAGGAGACTGAGGGGAGACCTCATCACAGGGCCAACTTCCTGGGGAAGGGCAGAGGAGGGGCAGGCACCAATCTCTGCTCTGGGGGGACCAAGGACAGCACCCAGGGAATGGCTGGAGCTGTGTCAGAGGAGGGTCAGGTGGGATCTCAGGAACAGGTTCTTCCCCCAGAGGGTGGTGGGCACTGAACAGGTTCCCCAGGGCAGTGGGCACGGCCCCAAGGCTGCCAGAGCTCCAGGAGGGTTTGGATGATCCTCTGGGGCACAGGGTGTGACTTTTGGCAATGGTCTTGTGCAGGGCTGAGGGTTGGACTGGATGGTTCTTGTGGGTCCTTTCCAACACAACATAGCCTGGGATTCTGGGATTCTGTACATGCTTTGGTTGGGAATACCTGCACAGCCTCTCCCCAGGATTGGGCTGCAGCACTCCAAGAAGATCTCATGGACACCACAGTCTGCTGGGTTTGTCTCCTCCCAGCACTGCAGCACAGCCAGGTGTGCATCTGCCAAGAAAGGAATGAGCTCCACTGGTAACTTTGCCTTTGGAAATGTCAGGACTGCCAGGTCTAAAGATCCCCTAAACAAGGTTTCGGGACAACATCTGTGATCCCCCTCTGGAAACGCAGCTGTAGGAGAATTTGGCTTTTCCTGCCCTTTTTTGTAACCTTCTGTAAAGTTCCTAGAAGTCCTGCTGTGCCAGGCTCTCCGAAGGGAATGTGTCACTGCAGGATTGTCTCTATGTGGAACCAAACAAGGTCTGAAGTGCTGAGAGGTGATTTCAGAAGTGTTGGCACCTACACCTGCAAAGGAAACATAGGAAAGGATTCATTCTACCCAGTAAGGGATTACACATGTCTGAACAGGTATAAACATATTTAATCCTCATCCTTTTACTTGCCAAAGTGCAGGGAACTTTGGGCTGCTGCATTTCTGCCTGACAAGAAGTCGGTGATCCCCAAAATCACCATCCAGGGCACAACAGATTTTCTCCAAGCACTGCTCAGTCTACTGGAGCATTTTAAACCAGACTTTTGGCTTTGGAAGTGTTCAGTTCAAGGTTTTATAGGTTTTATGATTCCCCAAAGTAACAAAAGGGAAAACATCTTTCAAAAGCTCCACACAATGCAAGAGAGAAAAGTAGTTTAATCTTGGATCAGTATTTTCAAATGGTACGTGGAAATTGCCACTCAAGACGGATTTTGGCTCGCACGATTCCATTTCATTTTGCTTTTGTGTGGTGCAAGTCTGGGATAACATTCGAAATGTTGCATTGTACAGAGGGAAAAGAGATGCTTGCGCTACTTAGTCTTTATTCTGTTACTATATAACATTTTTACATCATGTACCATGTATTATATGTGACGTCTCATCTATGTCTATAAAATACATGGAAAATCTTTAATATATTGAGATAGAAGCCATGGGAATGTGAAATAGAGCAGGTCCCAAGTTCAGCTGCTGCCACACTCATCTTGCCAATTGGTGAGCATGAATTTCATCCTCATACATAAATATATACAGAAATATATATATGTTATTGTCACTCAACATCTGGTACAGAAGCAGTCTGAGCTCAGTGTTGCTGAGGGAATCCATAAGGGTTTTAAAACAAGCTACAACCCAGACCCAAAGGAGCAGCATTTCCTAAGTGGCAATGCCATGATGGAGCACAGGACGCTCCATCTGCTGCCACGCTTCCCCCTTTGCCTCATCTGTGCACACAGACAGTGAGAGTTCCAATTTAACATGATTTTACAAAAGAAACTGCTTTTTTTCTCTCATAGGAAGAGGTTCTGATAGACCTTCAACTTGATATTGATTTCAGGTGACACTGCTTTGCAAAAGATAATATTAATTTTAACAATAATATCTATTAATTAAGAGAAATATAAAAGAGTTGTGGGCTCAATGTTAGAGGATTTTTTGTGGGTTTTTATTCTTGTTCTGTTTTGGGGTTTTTTTTGTACTTCTCATAGCTAAAGCAATTAAGTAAATAAAAAGCAGACTAATTGTTGGGTTTACCCACTTTACCCCTGACTCCTTTTGTCCCATGGTTTAGAGAAGAAGGTTAATGGTTTATAGAAGATTGAGCAAGCAACAGGACAAAAAACCCAAGGGTGAAAGTCTTGGAAAGTTCTTTGCAACAGCCACAACATGTGGAGGTGTCAGAGCTGTGCCAGCAGTGGAAGAATTTGCTTAATGAAAATTTTCCCCAGGCATCCAATAATGTCACCTGTGATTTCCACTGCAGATTACCAATCAGTTAGCACAAATTTGCTTTTTAATTGGCCTGTATTGCGCCTGCCACATCCTGGCTCCCCAGCCTCTGGAGCACCGGCAAAAGAAGGAAGGGGGATATCTGGGGGGATTTAATCTTAATACATGACAGGAAGGGCAAGCACAGCAACAATTAATGCTTAAAAGACAAGAATAATGTGCACCAGCACGAAGTGATGAGGAAGAGGGAATGGGACCTGGGGAGTGACTAATGAACAAGATTAATTAGCCACAGCAGAAAGATCTAAAGCTCCAGTGAATTCAGTGGGAAGCTTTAATTCTGTTGACTTTGGTGGGTCCTGGGAACAGCCCAAGGAGGCCAGGAGTAGAAAATTCAGCAGCAAGGCTACATTTATGCAGATTTGGTTTTCAAAGGGTGCCAAAAATAGTGTGTTCTGAAGGTAGATTGTGAACAGCCAGGCAAACCAGCCAGAGGGCAGAGGGACAGGGAAGGCTGACAAGCACATGGAACATTCCAGGTCAGGTTGGACTGCTCTCTGAGCAGCCAGGTCTAGTTAAAGATGTCCCTGCCCATGGCAGGGGGTTGGACTCAGGGACTTTAAGGTCCCTTCCAAGCCAAACCATTCCATCATCCCATGGCAGCACTGACGAGCAGGGAGAGACAGATTCCATGTGCCATTTGACCTTAACAACTCCTTCATGTTGTTCGTGGTGCTGTTGCTGTGGTTGGTTTCTTTTTGGGGATGGTGGGGGGAAAGAAAGCAAATCATTAACCTGAGAAATAGAGGATATTTTCATCTAGATGTGCAACAACGTAGAGCTTTCGGTGCTGCAGAGTGTGGGAACAGCCAGCAACAGGTGTTTTCCAGTTTGGGAGGCTTAAATATGAACAATGGAAAACAAGGGGGAAAAGGAAACAGGGCCATACCAACCTGCTGGAGCTCAGCAGGAGGCTCCCAGGAATCTGTGTGGAGTTCACCTTCCCAGGTACAGGATGGTCCAGATCACTTTGTCCCATATCAGATGGAAACAGCAGCAAATCTGCTCATTCAGGTGAGCGACAACGAAGGGCAGGGGATAAGAGGGTTCTTCCATCTTTGACTTCTTTACTGACCTCCATATTCAAATGGACAATTTTGCTTTACAGGGAAGTGCCAAACTTCTTTGGGATTATTGGGAGCAAGACAAATTGAACTTCAAGAGTCAAAGTTGGTTGAGACTGCTTAGTCTTCTTCATGTGTCCAAACCATTCATTTTTCTCCCTCTTTTCCAGAATGGTTGGACTCCCCTCGCTCAGATTGCTTTGTAAGTCTCAAAAAACATAGGTTTTTATATGTCTAAATATGTATAAGTTCCTTGCAGTGTCTTCCTAGGGAATTCTGCTTCCAAACCCTGCAGCTGCCTGGCAGCTGAAGGAGCATGTGACTCCACAGCTCCCAGATGTTGTGATTCCAGAGGAATCCTGTCCTGCAGATAGCACAGGCTAATTTCTGATGTTTGCATCCTATCAGGGGCTCTGGAAGCTGCAGAAGTGGGAAAGTAGTCAAGTTTCTATGAGATTTCTAAGGACAGCCTCAATTCAACATAAATAAATAAATATTTTGCCTTGAAAGTGACACTAAAATTGAAGAATTAATTCTAGGAAGTGTAGGCCTTTGTTTTTACTATTTTAAAGTACTTGAAACTTGGCAGAACATAAATTCCAAGTTTCAACTGGCTTTGGTGAGGACTTTCCTAGACCTGCCTGCATTTCCTTTCACAACCAGCTTCATCTGGGGGATTCAGCTCCTCCTTCTTTCCCCCTGACACCGCTCCTTTGGCTTTGCCCCCTAACTTATTTCCTTGGGATGGTTAAAATAACCACACAGACGTGTTCCATGAGTTGGTGGAAAGCAGTTTTCCCCCCTCCAGAGTCAAATTTCAATCAGGTCAGTGAACTGATCTGCCTCAGTGGGCCCAGACAAGTGTGTAGAGCAGTGGGAAGGGTTGGCTGCAGGCAGAAGGGAGGCAGGATTGCCCCAGTTTCATGGCGTTTTACACTCTTTTACACTGATTGTGCACATGGCATTTATCCCTTTATTACTTTCCCCCTCCTGTCCCCTTTCCCCAGGTGCCTGCTCTCGCTGCCTTCAATGTTTTATTGAGGTCTTGGTTTATTTGCAAGAGAAATAAAGCTCTTTAATAAAGATATTCCAAACAAAGATACTCAGATAGAAGCTGTGTAAGTGTATATTTGAATTTTCCTCTTTTCAGTGTGGTGTGTAATATCTGTGATACATTGCTCTTCCCTTTGCCTTAGAACAGATTGTCTATTACAGAGGCAAAATTTAATAAGGCCATGTACATTAACATTATGGCATAATTTCCTGGCTGCCAGACAGGAGATATTTTGAATGTTAAACTGGGTTTGATACGTTAATATACGTTGTAAGTACCAAATGGGGCTCTATTAACATCACCTGCTTAAAAGATTTTTCCAGTTTTCCTGTTGAGTCAGGATTGGGGGGAAAAAGGGTACTTGGTTGGAAGGGAAGACATTGAGAGCTATTTGACATGGCTCAACAGCAGCCCAGCTGGTAGAAGTGGGAGCTATCCGTGGAAACATCAAGCAAGGAGAAGAACACATCTTGCTAACGGCACAGGGATGGGCAGGGACTTCATGCCCAACAGAGTAAAACCAGGAACAGTTGTCATCCTGCTCTTGGTCAGATGGCAGAGTCAGTGCTCCAAAATCTGGGGGCTCCACCAGGCAGCTGCTCCAGCTCTCCTCCTGAATTCACTCTTCCAGGCTGTGTAACCAGGAGCTGGGAGGGTTGGGTTCTCCTCCCAGGGAACAGGGACAGAGCAGGCGCAGGTGGGACAGCAGGAGGAATTTCCTCCTGGAAAGGGTGCTCAGGCACTGGAAGGGGCTGCCCAGGGAGGGTTGGAGTGCCCAGCCCTGGAGGTGCCCAAAGCAGGACTGGCCGTGGCACTCAGAGCTCTGGGCTGGGGGACAACGTGGGCATCGGGCACAGGGTGGGCTCCGTGGGCTGGGGGGGCTTTTCCAGCCTAAATCATTCCATGATTCTGTATCTGCGTATTTCCTGTTAATGTAAGGTGTAAAATAGGCTGTTTAAAGGAACTGTAAAAGATTTAAGAAAATCGAGAAGCATTTGCACAGATCAACAGCCCAGGAGACAAATTCCACCTCTTCCAGGGCCCTTCAGTTCGAGTGGAGGCAAATTGCGTTTCTTTTTCCTGTAATAGCATCTATTTAGTTTCTACAGCACTTGTAAACCCTTTAGGTTAGTTATCTCTTATTTTGGGTTGGTCAGATCTAGATGGCACCAGCATAGAAACAATGATGATGATAATAAAAATAAATATTAATGTTAATACTAATGCTATTGGTATTATAATAACAATAATAACAGCAATAATAATTACAACAATAACAGTGAAAGCAATAATAACAATAATATGTAAGTGTGAATATTGCTACTTATATAAGCACAGAAAAAATGAGCTTTTTACTGGCAGTTCGTTAATTTTTAAGAAATGTGCAGGTTAAGCAGTGAGGCTGCCAGTGCACACACACTGATCTTGTCCAGCTCTCCCCCACCAGCACCCCCAGGTCCTTCTCCCCAGGGCTGCTCCATCTGCTCATCCCCAGCCTTGGCTGATCCCAGGGGTTGTTCCTAACCTGAGGGGCCAGCACTGGACACAGCACTCGAGGTATGGCCTCAGCAGTGCAGGGGCAGAATCCCTTCCCTGTTCCTGCTGGCCACACTATTCCTGCTGCAGGCCAGGATGCCATTGGCCTTCTTGGCCACCTGGGCACACCTGGGGTCACGTCCAGCTGCTGTCCATCAGTACCCTCAGGTCCCTTTCTCTCCAGCCACTCTGTCCCCAGCCTGCAGCCCTGCAGGGAGTTGTGGCACTTATTGAACCCCATCCCATTGGATCCTTCCCATCTCTCCAGCCTGTCCATGTCCCTCTGCAGAGCCCTCCTGCCCTCCAGCAGATCCACACTCACCCCAAGCTGTGTGTCATCTGAAAATTTGCTGGTGGTGATGTTGCCGAAATCCAGGAGAAACTTTCAAGCCAACAAAGTAAGGCAGAGAGCAGTTCTTTACTGAAAGCTTTCAGTGTACAAAGTATATAGAGATGCACACCCAGTATAGCGGTCTTATAAATTTATAAATTTAATTGCCATAACTAATGGTTTCATCCAACCCAAGAACCCCTTACCCCTGGTACCACCCTGGTGCCACCCTCAGAACTGCCCTGTTGGAGCAGCTCCAAGCGTCCTGGGTCTTCCCTCTTATTTTGACTACAATATGTCTTGCTACTCTAGTCATTGTACATGGGTCCCAAACATGATGTTCTGGCTGCTGCCTCATCCTTGAGATGGAAATTCAAGAATGTGGCACAAAGTTAAGAACTCTTAGCTGCCACCTCAACTGTAAGAAACTACACAGCTATATAAAAACCCACAAATATATAAAATCCTGAGGCATCAGTGGCTTTGATCCCTTCATCCAGATCATCAGTAGAGATATTAAAAATGTCTGTGTGGACATTAAATTGCCCACACACCAACTGGATGCAGCACCATTCCCCAGCACTCTGCCAAGACTGGAGTCTCCAACGAGGAACTCAAACTAGAGATTTGTCTTGGTCAATCACACATGACATTGAAACCAATTTCCCACCTCCATAGGGTTCCACCTTTGGTGCAACAACTGGTAATGGCAGAAGCAGAGCACGGGATGTTAAAAATCAAAAAGGTGCCTGAATTTCCCTTCTGGCCATAGGCACTGAAATAAGTACTTCCCTTTCTGCACCATGAATTGTTTGGAGATACCCTGAAAACTAAGGAAAGCTTTAAATCTGTCCCTGCTTTAGCTACAGGAATGACATAACCCACTCTGCTGGTGTCAGAACTGCTAGACTGAAATCTGTGAGCTACTGCTTTTTTTATAAAGGGTTTTATAAGCATTTCTTCCTGTTCTAGCTGCACTTTTAGAGACACTTTTCAATCACAAATCCATGACGGAGATTTAAGCCAATAAGAACATCAACAGTTGCAAAGGACATCAAATCTGATCGTTATTTTAGAAACGATTTGGGGATTTGCAGCTCCAGAGAGCTCAGCTGGTCTGTCCTGAGCAACAAAACAACCCTCAGAGGATTTTGAATAATTCCTCCCTGTTGGTCACACGTGATTTCTGGCTCTGTAACTCCCTAAATAATCTATTAAAATAATGTCTGGTTTGTAATTTATTGGGAGTATGTTGGCAGCCATGGAATGTCTTACAAATAAATTACCGTGTGGGAGTTGCAGCAAAGCCCTGTGACTTTTTTGTTTGTTTGTTTTAAAGTTGTTGAAACTACCCATCAAAAATGATGAAACTGAAACCAGGTAATTGAGGGAAAATGAGTTTTGACAAAACTGGAGCCATTCTGAAAAAACAAACAAACACACCTGATGCTTCTGTTTTGAAATCTTGTGGGGTTTTCCTTTTTTTTTTTTTTAAACCACATAATTTCTATATTTTTCAGTTTGGGATTTGGGGAAGAAATGACCGCTCCAGTTTGGGGGAGGAGAGGTGGAAGTTCAGCTTGCTCAGTCATGTCCAGTATGAGTAGGTACCATGGCAATGTCTGCAAACAGCTTTATAACTCCTTCAATCCTCACCTAAAACACCTTGGTTATTTTTATCACTCCAGCTGGGGCTGCACACTGTGGTCAAAGTGCAGAAAAAGAATGGTCTAAGCTGTAAATGAAGATGAGAGAGAAACAAAATGGATAATTCCAAAAGAGAACTATTCAGAACAATGGTGAGGAAAGCAAATTATAAGACACAAGGAGGGCATGTGTATTCAATCTCTCTCAGTTCACACACTGCTGAAATAATTCCTTGTGTTGGTCAAGAATGGTAAAGTTTTTGATAAATTATTGGATGCTGCATGCCTCTGATTTGCTTCCCTTCCAGATTCAGGATATGCAGTGAACTATACTGACCTCAGTGAAGTAGTTGGTACAATGTCACATTCTTAAATTTTTTGTTAGAATGAAGGTGGTGGAGAACAACACACCAGTCTTGAGGCTGGCACAGGAAGAGCCAAGCAATGCCTTCATGACTGTCCTGTGAAATGACATCCTGCCATGAGAACATTTCCAAACAGAGCCTTAGGATTGCTGCTGAGGTTTTCTGAGATAGCACGTCCCAAGGCTGTCCCTTCCAGGGTCATGCTGGTCAAAATCTGTGTGGCCAAGAGCTGCCCAGCTGTTTCACTTGTGTCTCAAGCACTCATGGGGGATCTCCAGAGCCACTCAGGGCTGGGGTGAAGAACCCGGTGGGACACAAATGCCCATGCTCCAGTCATGCCCACTTGTCCCAGGTGTTGTGGCCAATGAACCAGCAGTGGCCACCATTCCCACAGAGCCATTAAGGCTGGGAAAGACCTCCAAGATCATCAAGTCCATAGGAACTGGCGTGGTAAGCATGGAATAGCCAGTGAGGATAACATTTCCAAGCATCACCATTAATGTTGCCATGTTTGTGGACACTAAATAGAGGGAAGAGGTTTGGGGATGGTGTTTGTTGGGGATTTTTTGCCTTTCTGTTTTCTCCACCTTCAACTGACCGTGTCCGCTTCCACCCTCAGCACTGTGAAGAACGTGCTGGCTTTTTTTCCCAGCTCTGGGAACGTGTTCCATGAAAACCCAGTGTCTGGTGCCTCATTGCTTTTTCAGAGCCCTGTCCCACATTTATCAGTGTAATAAAACAGCTGCAAGCTGCCTCCACAGAGATTTGTCTGTTTGTTTGTTTGCAGGGTTATTTTACAAACATGCCAGGTGATTTATTTAGGAGTTCTCATATCAGGTTCACCTGACAGAACATTGCTGAAATAATTTGCAATTTGTTTCCATTTATGTGCACTTTTTAGCACATCCTGACAACAGAAGACCACTAATAAATAGGAGATGAATTATATTAATCCTCTCTGTCATTTATAGAAATGGGTTTTTCCCCCTTCATATTTCAACTCGGTCATATCATTCTCTGCTGAATTATTGCAATGTGGGGGGAAAAAAGTCTTTTTAGAAGTAGTAGTGATATACGGTTTTTTTCTCACAGGGACACCAAACATCTGGCTTCAAAGATAATGGCAGCACCAATTATTTGCATCATAACCCAAGCTCACTTGATAGCTGGAAGCTGTGCTATTATCTCTCAGCCTCCTGACCTGTCCCCAGTGAGACAATGATGTAGGAAATGCCCTGTCATTCCTCCCTGTGACACCAAACTTTAGGAAGTGCTTTGGACCTGACACTGGCTGCAAGGTTGGTGCTTGTGTTTGTTTTCTGTATGTAAATGACCCGTGTGGGCTGAATACAAAGAAGTAAATGAAAGCAAATATTTAGCTGCTGTTTCTCAAAAAGAGCAGTGCACACTGTTAATAAATCCCCCTAATAGACTGTCAGCTGCTCACAGGCCTTGTCTGCAGAGGGAAATTGGTGCCTCGGAAGAACAGAGGTGATAAGAAGTCAAGTTGTTCTCAGTCATTGCCATGAGAGGGACCCACAGGGCGAGCAGCCCACAGACAGTTTATCCGAGTCACAGCTCCCCTGCTTTTATTGATATCATCAAGCATGAGGAGGGTGGGGTTGGATGGGATGTTGGGAAGGAATCCTTCCCTGCGAGGGTGGGCAGGCCCTGGCACAGGGTGCCCAGAGAAGCTGTGGCTGCCCCTGGATCCCTGGAAGTGTCCGAGGTCAGGTTGGACGGGACTTGGAACAACCTGGGACAGTGGAAGGTGTCCCTGCCCATGGCAGGGGGTGGCACCGGATGGGCTTTAAGGTCCCTTCTGATCCAAATCAACCTGTGATTTACTTGGTTGTAGCTGTGCCAGTGGTGCATCCCCATGTGGAGCATGAAGATGCAGGCAAGAGCTGCTGCCCATCCATCCTGTTCCTTGCCCACATGGCAGTGACCTTTGGGGCTCCATGGACTTCCATCCTGTGGGGTTGGAACTCCAGGGCTTACTGAAGGCTAAGGGAGGAAAGAGATATTTCAAAGCCTCCTTCCCTCCCTGCCCGTGCCCTGTGGTTGTCCTTCTGCAATTTCTACGGGAAGGTGAGGAAACGAAACGAGTTAGAAAACATCCAAAGGTCTGATTTTTCAAACAGCAGTGTGAGTGGTGCATTCGTGTAATATATTCATCAGGAAAATGTTATATAGGCAGGAAATGGAAGTGATAAGAACCAGATGGGGCAAACAACTATTTTCGATACTGTCATCACCTCCCCACTGCCCTCCTGAAAAATTTCAGCTCTGACCCAGCACTCTGCCAAAGAGAACCCCTGCTGAATGGAAGTTTGATGAGGTCCACCATCATTTTATTAGACTGATGGATCTTGTCCCTGCTTTAAATTCTGCACCAGTGCTTTGTCAGCATGGCCATCACACACAGATCAGTGTCTCTGTGTGTGTGTGTGTGTGTGTGTACACTGGCGTCAAGTGGTATTTTTTAAACAAAAGCATCTTGAACTGGCTGACACGGGGATTTTTGCTGCGTTAAAGGAGCAATTTGGCAGGGACAAAAGCTGCATTTCCCATGCTGTTATCCACAATGAATAGCTCTGTGGCTCCTGAGGCTTTCCCGTGGTTCTAACACCAGTGTGCATATGGAGAGTAGGAATCCTGTCAGGGTTCATTATACACACCCATGCCCGGGTCTGTCTCAGCTCCACCTCTCAGCACTCCCTATTTCTGATCCAGATTTACATCTGTCCCCTCAGAACTGTCATTTGCTGCCTTTTATGAGTGTGAAATATCGGCAGGGCTGCATTTGAATCATAAAGCACTGGTCGGGAACAGCACCCTGTGCTCAGAACATGCAAATCCACTCCCTCCCCATGCCCATCCTCTTCGCCTTGGTGGATTTACAGCATCCTGTTTTGCTCTCTCTGGGTGCTTGTGCTGGGTGCTGTTTCTCATTTTTAGAGCTTGGCAGGCTGAGCAATGTGATCTTGGTTTCTAGAAACACACTGCAGAGCCTTGGCACAGTTGCCTACACAGATGCAAATAGACTGAAAGTGCTCCTTATCCCAGGAACCCTGAGCTCTTTAAAAGCAAACAAATCTCTCTTTTTTTTTTTTCCCCTCCCTTTCTTCCCACTGCACCACACTGCCAGGGAAAAAGAAGGCAAGAATACCATTTTAGGAATATTTCACAAATATACAGCAAGCCCACAGCGTTTTCCTAAACATGCCATTGGTCTTATGTAATCCCCAAATGCTGTTCCCCTCATTCCCTGGAGCATCCTGTGCCCCTGGGCAGTGATGCCCTCAGTCTGTGGGGTGACCTGGGCAATAAGCACCATGCAGAGGGTCTCCCAGCACAGCCAGCTCAGGGACTGGGTTACTGGGGCTCATCCCATCCCTCCCCACCCTTCCACTGTGCTCCTTAGGATATTTGGAGATCAGCCTTTTATCACAATACCCGAGTTTGGGGAGGTTTTTAGGGCTTTTTAACAAAGGCATTTTGCACTCTTCACTTCAGACTAATGCAGGACTCTATTTGGAATAAAAGAGGTGAAAAAAAAAATAACCTTAATTCACCATCCAGAATATAAATAATACCAAGGCTGACTGGGGTGAGAGGCCTGACAGCATGAGGGATGGCTGAGGCTCTTTGCATGGCCCTGTGCTCTGCTAAATAGAGAAAAGTATCCAGCCATGAACCAAAGGCAAGGCAGGAGCAGAGAGCTTGGGAGGGCAAACCCAAACTTCTGTGCATCTCATTTTTACAGTACAATGCAGAGAGCAAAGTTGCAGCTCAAATGCTCCGAAGTGTCTCTGAGGACGTGATTAAAATCCTTGAATCCACTGCGATTTTTCAAGTGTGAGTTGAACTGAGCTGAAAGGATGTTGGTCAAGTGAGGAAGAGTGAAGCCAAACTCAAAATCTGGTCTGCTGGCCACCTTTGACAGGGCTGCTAACAGGAGCTAAGTCACAGTAGTGTCCCAGCGACACCAGAGGCAATAGGACAGACTGGGAATGTCTCTTTTGCCTTATTTTCTTTGTTCTCTCTACAAGAAGACCAAAGAGTAAAAGGAAACACCAACTAAGAAGTAAAAGTAGCATTAGGAATATTAGGAATACAGAGGAGCTGTGGCTGCCCCATCCCTGGAAGTGTCCAAGGCCAGGTTGGATGGGGCTTGGAGCAAACTGGGACAGTGGAAGGTGTCCCTGCCCATGGCAGGGGGTGGGACTGGGTGGGCTTTAAGGTCCCTTCCAACCCAAAACATTCTGGGAATCTGTGATTAGCCTTTCTGCTCCTCTTTGAGAGTAAGACTCCAGGTATTTGGCCAAATATTTAATTTTAAAATACCTGACACATGGAATGAACTAATCAAAAAGAAATGCTTTGAGAAAAATGAGGCTCAATGTGACAGAACCACTGCGCATCCTCATTCCCAAACAACTTGAGTCCAGAGATGATTTTCCCAATCTTCAGCATGCACAGAAATAAGTGGGGTTTTTAAGGATAAAAGTGGACAGCTGTTTATGAGGAAGCAGAAGGCTCTTTCCTTCGAGCTTCCCAGGACACCTCCCCAAGTTAGACAATTTTTCTCCTGGCTCAAGGGTGGATTTATGGGCACCAGATGCAGACAAACAACACATGACCATTTTCTCCCCGCAGGAGTGCCCACAAAGCTAAACAGTGAGGACAAAACGGGACCTCAGCACACACAAATGCAGAGCCAGTGGAGCATGAGCCAATATTTCAAATGAAATACATCCAGGCACACGCGGAGACTCATCCATGGCCGTGGCACTGCACGTGTTCCATCTGCACGAGTTGTGGATTTAACCAACAAGTGGCCACAGGGCTGAGGGAGCAGGGATTGTTTTGTTTTCTAGGTTTTCTTACCCACATCCAGACTCCTGAGGGAACTTTAAGGACATTAATGAAGTGGAGACATGCACAGGAGGAAGTTCTGCCAGGGAGGCACACAGAAGAAGAGGCATCTGAAAACACTTGTTTTCCAAGTATGCTTTCCTTTGCTGTTTGTCAAACCAAAGTGGGTGTCCCAGCAGTGAGCAGAGGGCAAGCAGGGAGAGGCCAGGGAGGCCAGGACACCATAACTAGGACTGTAATGATCACAGAATTACACAGTCATGGGATGGGTTGGCTTGGAAGGGATCTTAATGTTCATCCAGTGCCACCCCTGCCGTGGGTAGGGACACCTTCCACCAGCCCAGGTTGCTCCAAGCCCCATCCAACCTGGCCTTGGACACTTCCAGGGATCCAGGGGCAGCCACAGCTTCTCTGGGCACCCTGTGCCAGGGCCTGCCCACCCTCGCAGGGAAGGATTCCTTCCCAATATCCCATCTCACCCTGCCTTCTGGCAGTGGGAAGCCATTCCCCCTCATCCTGGCACTCCAGACCCTTGTGAAAAGTCCTCAATTTCCCTTGGAACCCATTTAGGCAGCAGAAGGAGCAACAGGAGGAGAACAGAAAATGTGAAAGGAGAAGGGATTTGTTGGAAAACAAACATGACTGACCTACAAAACAGGCTGTTGTGCCCCACACGGCACAACCGAGAAGGAAAAGTGAACCCCAGCCCACTCCTGACAGAGTTTTGGGGGCAAACTCCTCCTGTCTGCTCAAGCTTGTTTGGTGATTCCAACGTGAGGGCTGCTTGCATAGCACAACCTTTGCTTGGTTTTCCTTGATGCTGTCACATACTCTCTTCCACAAACTTTTTCGGCTTTGGAGAAATTCTTTTTTTTTTTTATCATTACCTAGAGAGAAAGAAAAGCAAAGGAGTAGAATGTCATTTGAAAACAAACCAACAAAACACCAACTAAAAACAATCAACAACAACAGCAAAAAAAAGTGTGGGGGGAAAACCCCAACAAAACACCCAGAAAAACTCCAAAAGAACCAAATCCCTTCAACCACCACCAACCAACTTCATCTAGAGTTCCCAGAGATCATCTGAACACTGGATGGGACTGAGCAACCTGGTCCGGTGAGTGGAATCCATGTCCATGGCAAGGGCTTGGAACTGGGTGATCCTTGAGGTTCCTTCCAAACCATTCTGTGACTCTGTGATTTGCTGTCAGGAAAACCCATGAAGGTGTTTGAAGGGACCCTGCAGTGGGAGTCATTGGCATTCCCTGTGAAATTGTGACCACTGTAGGTTTGTCAGCCAGGATTAGAAGAGGGAGTTTTTTCAGAGATGAAATCACTTTAGGAAATATGTTTGCCCACGTGCATTGGATAAGACTACCTGATCAAATGGTAACCCTTTCAGAACAGAGAATTTCAGCAGGATTCGAGCTCCTGTGGCAGTTTGACAGGAGGGCAGTAGTTGCAAAGTTCTTTGGGTGCTTTGGGGCTTGTTTTATCCCTCATTCAAAAGCCAGCAGTCTCACACACACGTTGAACAGTGCAGGGTGTGCTGTGCAGCTGTGCTTGTAGGTGAACCTCATTTCTTGGCCTTTGATTTGTGTGGGAGGGCAGCCCTGGTCAGTCCCTGGCTGATCCCAGACCTGTAATTCCTAAAAACACGGTACTTGTTTTCAGGGCTGGATGGGATTTCTAATTATTGCAGGGTTTGGGATCTGTGTTTACAGCAGTGCCAGGGTATCTAATGAACATCCTTCTTAAAAAGTTGATTTCAGCCAGAGAAGATGCAGCTGAATTCAGTTTAGCTCTGGCCTTCTGATCAACCATTCACTGTTAGTGATAAGACATCAGTTTTTTCCCTCTTGTGAGACATTTGAGACAGAGGGTTTAAAAATCAAGTTATACATTTCATACAAGAGTTACTGCATTGTGATATTATTTATCTAGAGGAGTATAAACAAAACTGTTTTGTGTTTTCATCGCGTTTGTCCTTTTTCTTCTGACTCAACCCCTGGAGATTTTTCACTTCAAACTGTGTTTGAAGTGAGGTACCCAAGGGATCTTTATCCAGAAAAGACAGTGATGATTCTTAAATGCAGCGAGGCAGTTGTGCAGGTACATGGCCAAGGTAAAGCTCAGAGCAAGGTGCCTTACAGAGGGAAAAATTAGCTTTTATCTGATGTTTATCTAAGGAAAACCTGGCCAACAAAGAAAAACCAAACCAGAGCCTCAGCATCATCTTTTCTTTTAGTTTTACACCACTGGTGGGTAGTTCAGCAGCTCTGTGAAGTCAAACCAGTCCTTAAGGTTTCACTCAAGATACCTCCTCTGATGGACTTTGCCACTGAATCCACTCATGGGAAGGGATATGTGGGGAAGAAAGTTGATGCATAATTTATAGTATCACATTTTTGCTGGCTTTAGGAAGAGGAGAGGATATCCCAAGGAGAGAATCAGGATTTCTTTTCCCCTGTATACTGTAATTAAATTCCAGCTTTGCACTGAAATTGGTGCTTATCTGTGTGAACACCTCCTCCTAAAGGGACATTCATTCTGTTTCTGACAGCTTTTCCCCTGTATACTTGTTCCCATAGCTCAGAAGCACATGGAAGTCCTCTGGAGATCCACGCCATCCTCTAAATGGGGAGAAGATAATTTTTCTGAAAAAAAAAAAGAAAACTATATTTGTGCACATTTTGCTGAGCTCATCCACTATGGTAATTTATATTATACCTAAGTCATAGAATCATATAGGTTGGAAAAGGCCAGTCATAAGCTTTAGGGCCTTGACCTGGTCCTGAAGCAGAGTAATGATCCCCTTCAGCCCTGTCATTGCCTCTGACACCACTGTTGTCTTTTCTGCATGACTGGGGCTTTAAAAGCCACAATTTGTATTTAATGCAGTGGGTTGTGTTTCGCTGATATGTTGTTTTCTTTTCCACTCACAGTTTTTCTGCATGAAACAAACTTCCTTCCAACAAACCAGTCAAGCTTTGATTTCATATTTATTTCATCATATCAATGCTGCATCAGAAAAAAAAAAAAAAAAACAAACCCAAAAAACAACACACAATCCCAGAATGTCCTGAGCTGGAAAGAACCCACAAGGACCATCCAGTCCAACCTCTGGCCCTGCACAGACACCCCAACAATCCCACCCTGTCCCTCAGAGTGTTGTCCAAACACTCCTGGAGCTCTGGCATTTGGTATTTTCTCTTGTCCTGGATGCAGGAGATGAAAATGTTATCTCAAAAAACATATCAAGGAAAAAAAAAAAAAAAGCAAGGGAAGGACGAGATGGCTTTTTGTCTCACTGTCTCATGTTGTGTAGAGTGGCAGGTCCCCTCTACACCAGGGAGGGGAAGAAGAGAGAGACTCTTCACCCTTATCTCTGTCTATTAATCAGTGTCTTATTTATCTTGACAGACTTATACAGATAAAACCCTCATTTGAGACAACATAATATAATAATATTCATAATTCTCATGTTTCTCTGCATCAGAAGGTAGGAACATCATCTTAATTAGTGCAATTTTAGAAACAGGCAATGCAAAGAGCCAGGGGGAGTGTAGGACCATGGGAAAGTCTCACATGTGCTCTCTCACACTCTTTCAAAAGAGAAACCAACAGCAAAAAATACTTTAATAAAAACAATCTCTCTGCTTTGTGACCTCTGGAAAAGCAGGGCCATCTTTTCTTCCACTGCTGGGAGCATTTATCTCTTGAATAAGAAACACAAAATGACAAGTATTTTTGAGCATTACACAGCACAGAATATCCTACTTTGTTCATTCCCTTGTGAAGAAATCTGAGTTTTCTAATGATCTTTTCTTCAAATTTGTGCTAATTTTGAAAATATATTTGTTCTCAGGGGGAAAAAAACCAAACAAACAATGGAAAAAAACCACTAAATGAGTTCTCAAAACTTTTCATTTTGACAAAATTAAAAGTCTGATTATAAATGCCAATGGTATCAAAGAAATTCAAAGCAAAAATTGATTTCCTGGGGGGAAAAAACACAGGTCATACGAAATACTATTTGACACTGTCAAATCTGGGGTGTAGAATCCCAGAATGGTTTGGGTGGGAAGGGACCTCAAAGCCCATTTCATCTCACCCCCTGCCGTGGGCAGGGACACCTTCCACCAGCCCAGGCTGCTCCAAGCCCCGTCCAACCTGTCCTTGGACACTTCCAGGGATCCAGGGGCAGCCACAGCTTCTCTGGGCACCCTGTGCCAGGGCCTTCCCACCCTCACAGGGAAGGATTTCTTCCCAGTGTCCCATCTAACCCTGCCCTCTGGCAGTGGGAAGATATTTCCCCCTTATTCAATCCCTCCATGTCTTTGTGAGAAGTCCTTTATCACTTTTAAAATTAAGCTTTGCTATTTGGAATCCTAATGGAAGACAGAGTGATAGAAGCACAGAGATGGTTTCTAAGATGTTAAGCTTTTTTTTTTTTTCCACTATTTTCGGCCTTTGCTTTTCACCTCTGCATTTTGTTGGAGAATATTTGATTTTGTTTTCTATTGCTCCATTGTATTGATACCTTGTATTAGTCCCTTCCACACTAAAGAAAGGATGTGTGTGTTCAGAAATGACAAATTTTTCAGTTCATTTTTCCATACCCTCTGAGGGTCTCTCAGGACATTTTGAGTCCCTCTGCATGATGTTTCACTAGTCGTCTTTTTGATTATTGTTTAATGCAGCCTCGTTGCTCTATTTGGCACTCCATCCTGCTTATTTCATGCCATTTCCACCTGCCAAACTGGCCCCAGTGTTTAAATTCACATTGCACCCAGAGCCATGTCTAGGGGATAAATTAATTGCCTGCCCTTTGCAAATTCAAAAAGACTTTTCTCCCCCAATCTCAGGTTTTGTCTTCAAATAGAGGCATTAACCCTCCCAAGGCAAATATAACCTCCCTCACTAGTCTGGAATACAGAGGAGTGATTAAGCCAAGCCATATAGTTTTAGCACTGGTTTTCTACCACCTGACTCTCTAATGGGCTTTGACTCCATGAAATATAAGTCTTTGCCCTGTCTGGAGCAGAATTTACACCCAGTTGTAACAACTGGGAACAATAGGAGAGTTTTCTCAGCAAGAAAATGGCAGGGAGAACGAGGTGTTACAGCCTGAAAGGCCATTAATGTCTGTCAGGGAAAGAAAGGTTATTTAATGCCAGAGGAATTGATGCTGTAACTTAGGCCAGCCCCAATGCTCATCCCACCGCTGAGATAACCTTCTCTTCTCTGAATTCATTAATGAATCATCCTGGAAGCTGGAAAACTTCTCCAATTACTGCTTGAAGAGGGCACCAGCAAACAGTCTCCCATTGGGGAAGTTGCTTAGGAAATGGTAATTCTGGGTTACTGTTGACTTTACTGTCTGTTTTTCTTATATTTCTATATTTTATTACATCGCTATATTCTAATATTCCATATAAACACACATTTGATTGTATTTTGGCTTTTTGGAGCTTCCTGAGCTATCATAGACACCATTAACAAACATCTCCTCCAGACTTTACCTGTCACGTGCTTGAGAACATTCCCACCCTCTCATTCTCCAGTTGCTGAGAAGGGCACGCTCCCAAATTTTCCCCCTAATTGTCCCCTGTGCCCACGTTCAGTGCTGGGCAGGATGCAAAATTAAATCCAAGCAATATCTGATTAGCAATATCTGACTATTTCAGATCTGCAAAGCGCTCCTGTGGTGGACTCAGCCACAAAAATAAAACTTCCCTGGCAAGCTGCTGCTACCATGAGTAAAGTGCACATTGAGTAGCCAACACATAGGAGAAGAAAGAGAAAAAGAAGAATTTGGTATCAACAGAAATGTCTCTGGTGTTTAAATCTATTTTTCAAAGACTACTGAAGGCAACAGGAGTTTGCCCCCGTCACAGAATCCCTGAGGTTGGAAAAGGCCTCCAGGATCATCCAGCCCACCCTGTGCCCAATGCCCACCTTGTCCTCCGGCCCAGAGCACTGAGTGCCATGGCCAGTCCTGCCTCGGACACCTCCAGGGCTGGGGACTCTACCACCTCCAATGCCTGACTATCCTTTTTGGGAAGAAATTCGTCCCAAGAACCCTCATAACCAAGGAGTATCAACACAAATCACCCTTGGCTGAAATTCCTTGTGTTTGTGTCAGGCTTTAATGTGTGTGAGTGGAAACTGCTGGATCTATGGCACAATCTTCCCCTTCCTTTTTCCGCCCGCCTGGGAAATACGGAGCATGTAAAACCCTGCTAAGATCAACTTTCCTTGGCAGAAATATTTTTATTATCCCTCCATTTCTAAATACCCAGCAGAAACGTTGAGGAGATCTCGCTCCACATAAAGAAACTAATTTGCCTCCTCATCATTATGTTCACCAGGATCACATTCTGGCAGTCGGAAAGAGGGCAGGGAATATTAAAAACCTTTCTATAACTGTCCACAATTATGTGAGGCTGGAAATACTGCCTATAAAGGGAGGAGGTGTCTTGTGCTGCATGGTTTGTGAGTGTCCAAACAGCACCAGGCAGGTTTGATGCCTGTGCCTGCATTCCCTCACCACTCTGCACACCAGCAAACCCCAGCAGAAAGCCACCGGAGCATATTAGCCACCCCCAGTCCCAATTAAGGGCAATTAGCAGTGCTGCTGTGCACGGGAGTGAGACGGATTGCTGTGGCACCAGAGACAGAACAGATTCTGTACAGGAAACACAATATGGCTTTAGCATCCTTACGTGTGGTTTATGGCGAGTCGTAAACGCGCTGCACTGTGTTTATCTGCAATTTATGAGGTTCTGAAGTGAAAAGGGGAACTTGCCAAACAGAAAAAACAAGCAGCGAGAGAGAAAGGGAGAGTTACACCAGCAAAGGCAGCCAATGATCCTTCTGCTTCATCAGGTTAACACAAAATCCACCTTTCAGGAAGCAGATGAGAGCTGATTGCAGCTATCAGAGCTAAAACACACCTGCTCTCTCCTGCTCACTCAGCACACAATGGAAAGCCATGGGAAATCACTTTGATAGGGGATTCACATATTATCCTATTTAAAAGCATTTTCTTTCAGCGGCAAGAACTTTAAAATCTGTAATGTTACAGGCTGAGATGACGGTTCAGATTAAGACTGATTCAAGAAAATCTCTAGTTATGCATTTTAGGTGTTCCTGGTTGGAAAGAGTGTTTTCTTGCTCAGTCTCATTTGGAGCCAGCACTGAGAGTTGAGGGAGGGTCAAGAAAACTAAAGGTGGAAGGGCTGAGTTTAATCAGGTGTGTCAGTGGTTTGAAGGCTGAGGAAGAGTTTCAGTGTCATCTGGACCTGAGACTGAATAGCTGATTTAAGAGAAGGATCTGTCTCCCATGGCAACTGTTCAGATTTTAGGTTGTACATGTTGCTCTTGATAAAAAAGTGATGGCTTCAGGAAAGATCTTAGTGCTTCGTGTCAAAAGAGCCTTGATGACTTGGAAGGGAGCTGATGTTGGGTGAGCACAGAGAGCTTCTTAGACAGAAAGACCTTGATGCTTCAAGTCAGACTTGGATGAAAGAGAAGTTCACAGCTCAGAAAGTGAAATTAATATTGTATGTTCCTGGAGGTGGAATTAAAAAACCCTTTTGGTCCCGAGGGCAACAATAAATGTGAGCCCTTAAGGCCAGGTTTAATCTTGGGTTAAGGGTGGATTTAAGTTTAGGAAACCTGGTGAAGAAGAAGCAGTTTGGTTCAACCCATCAGTGACTGAACAGCCCTTCCTCAGGGCCACGGACAGGGGAAGAGATAGATGTTAAAAAATACTTAATTTGGTGAGAAATCATTGAAATAATCTCTAGATCTACCTAGGGCTGATCCAGTTCATCTAAGAAAAGAATTAGCACCTGCTTAAAGTTTTGATTTGGGGTTTGTTTCTTTTCTGAAGCAAAGCACTGAATTAGGAAAAAGTCTGATTCTTTTAGCTACACAAGAAGGACTTGGCAGTGCTGGGTTAATGGTTGGACTTGATGATCTTCCAGGTCTTTCCCAACCTAAGTGATTCTATGATTCAATGAAAGAAGCTGTAACCTGTGAACGACACCAGCTTGGGGCTGGGTTTGAGGTTAGTTGTGCCAGATAATCTGACAAAAGGCTCAAGAGATGAAACTGCAGCAGTCAAGTCAAAGGATGACACCTATTGACTAAAAGATGATGTCTGTAATAAATAGGCTTCTAAGGTGCTGAGCAACAATGAAGTGATTAGGATTAAACAACTTTTATTCCCCCATGACTAAAGGGGTCGCAGCACTCTGATGCTTAAGGGGGGTTTAAAATGGCCATTTGATGAGATATTGCTCCATACTACTGTTATTCCAAAATCCTGAATTCATTACTCAGCCCAAACTCCCAGAGGCTACATAATTTATTCCATTTTTATTAAGGTGCCTTCTAGAAATGCAAACCCTCTTTACAAAAGTAAAGTACACTCAGGCATAGAATATAATTCCCCTAAACCCCAAATGCAACACAGACGATCTTACTTTGAATTTCGTAGAGGTGTAAGAGAAACTACATTAAAAATAATGATGTTTCATAATTGTGTTCACTTGGAAGCCTCAAAAAAGCAGTCATGTGGCAGACCAATCCCTCTGTCATATCAGTGGCTGTTTCCACATCTCTACCTTTTGTTCTGCTTTAGTTGTATGAAAAGAAAGTGATGGTAAGGGGAAGTAACCAAAGATTGCCCCTCATGCAGCTAATGGAGAGACAGGAGGGAGCTCACAGAGGGTCCTGGAGAGTCTGGCCCTCGTGGAGAGGCTCAGGCAGGGATGAGAGAGCAGAGCCTGTCTGTGTGACAACGGACAGGAGTACCTGCCACAGCTCTCTGCTGCCTCTGAGGACACAGTTCCCTAATTATTGTTGAACCACTAGCCTTGCATTTCACTTTGTCTGAATCCATACTCCAGGTTGTAGTGGTAAATGTTAGAAGTATTTATGTTGGTGGATGCCTTTACTGTCCTGAATGTTGCTAGATCAAATACAGGAATCCTGAATATACCTGAATGTTTCTACAAAGCCTGTAGCCACTTTCAGCTCGTTGTTCCCAAGGCAATTCCTTACCTGATGGTCTTTTTGGGGAGAGAGGTGGGTCCACCACCCTCAGCCTTTCCTCCTTCTGGAGCTTTTCTCCACTTGGCTTTGGTAGCTCTTAGGTTACCTCAGCCAGTCAGTCCTGCTGGATCTCAGTCTGAGCACAGCCTTGAGTCCTGCAAGCCACAAATGCCTTGGAATAGATGTCAGTGAGCATTAATCACAGGGAATTCTCCCAGCTAGGGGTTGGTTTGATTTGGATGTGCACACACACACACACAAACACCTACGTGTCTATAATCTGCCATGCATTTGTGTGTCCAGCACAGCCAACATCAGCCAGCCCAGCCATTCCAAAGGCAGGGCTCTTCCTTCAGGGAAAATGCGGGAAACAGTTTCATTGTCATTGCACTTTGGATCACTTTTCACAGAGACATAAGACATTGACCAACTATTTCCATCCCAGTAAAAAAAAAACCCAGATACATTCATCACAGAATCCCAAAACCTGCTCAGTTGGAAGAGACCAACAAGGATCATCAAATCCAACCCTTAGCCTTGCACAGGGCCATCTTTGTGCAGTGGTGGCCCCAAAATGTGTGTCAGGGGGTCAAATAAATCAGAACAGCCAAAAATTTAGCTTTCATCTCCAGGATAAAAATGATTCCATGGTGCTCAGCTGGGAAGAACTGACTATGTGGTGCTGTTCAAACTATTCTGGATCCATATATTGCTTATACTTCTTTGTATTAGATAGACATCATGTCTCACCCAGCAGACAATATTTTAATCCTCTTTTTTTTTTAAATAATATTCTCTCTAAAGCAAAAAAAAACCCTGTAGTTTTGCTTTGTTCTCATTACTACTACATTCAAAAAAAACCCCTATATTTTTGCTTTATTCTCATTAATAACCACATTTTCCATGGCACACAGGGTTTTCACATGTACTTCCAGGGTCACCCTGGTTTCAGTAACACACTGCATCATTTCTTTGGTTCTCACTAAAGTCAATGAGCTCAATTAAACATTCCCACATGTCCCTTTAGGCCATCCTCATTTTGTTCCATGGATGCTTCAAGTCTGTCCTTTGGCTGGAGAGGGTAAAGCCCTTCCCAGCTCAGCATTTCTCAGGTGGAGAGCTCTCCCATCACATGCATGATTCCAGCTGCCTTGTTGGAAGGTCTCCCCCAGCTTTTCTCCAAGCCCAAATTGACTGGCATAGCTCCTTTGCAGCATTGCTGCCTCAGAAGGGAACTGGAGGGAGCAGGGGCTGTCTCTCCTCTCCCTTCCCAACGTTCTACAGGAGAATACCATGGAGACACACTATTTACAAGAGTGACAGGGCAAAGGGGAATGACTTCCCACTTCCAGAGGGTTGGATGGGGTATTGGGAAGGAGTTCTTTGCTGTGAGGATGAGGAGGACCCTGGCACAGGTTGCCCAGAGAAGCTGTGGCTGCCCCTGGATCCCTGGAAGTGTCCAAGGCCAGGTTGGACGGGGCTTGGAGCAACCTGGGCTAGTGGAAGGTGTCCCTGCCCATGGCAAGGGGTGGCACTGGATGAGCTTTGAGGTCCTTTCCAACCCAAACCATTCTAGGATTCCATGATTTTCTCCAGAATGCTGCTGTGCCCGCATCTGATGGATGGGAGTGCTGAATGATGCATCATCCATCCCATGCTCATCTCTTATGCCTGGAAGGCAAAGCCAGAGTCCTGTCCTGGTTCATTCCTCATTTGCACTGAAACCTGAAGGGTGTATGATCTCCAGACTGACCTCTGCATGGATGACAGGACTCACTCACTCTTCCCTGTCAAAGCCCAGAGAGAGAGTGACACTTGCACCCTGCACTGCCAGGGCTGCAGACAGGATAATTACCTCCTAGAAGCCACAATTAACCTTCCTGGGTGTCCTCCAAATGCAGTGGATGTGCCTGCAGTACCTGGGCCATGGCACTGTCTCAGGCTCTATGCAGAGCAGTGAGGTGACACTCCCTGCTGTGACTTTGGCCCTGGGGGACAGCACAGCCCAGGTTTGGGAAGTGGCAGCAATTGGGGACGGTGCCCAGGGTGTGAAGGGGGGCAGGGCTGGGGTGACAGTGCCCAGCAGGGCTGCTCTGCCCAGGGATGTGTAACTGGCCTCACCCAGTCACATGTTGGGGGGACATCTCCCAAAAAGGCACAAGCTCCTGTCTTGACCAAGAAAGGACCCCTGACATGACAGGACTAAAATTAGACTTTATGAACCCCTCCAGGAGTATTTAATCTGAACATCAAGCAGTGACTAATCTTTTCTTCTAAGCCTGCTGTGATGATGCACCAGAGGTAACAAGTATTTTTTAAAAAATCCCTTTTTTTTTCCTTTTGCTAAGCTGTTTTCCTGTGACAAGTGGCTATTTCTGTGGCTCTGCCATGTTTGATGAACATATTAAGTGCCCCAGCAAGGTTCCTGCGTCACTGTCATCCCTTTGTCTTCCAGCTGTATCTTCAGGCATTTGTCTTTCAGTTTGCCAGCAGCTTGTAGAGCCCAACAGTGTCATGTATTCCTTGAACTGCTGCTGGGCACCAGCAAACATCACTGACCATCTTCATTTCACAGTTCATCTCTCTCTTCTCTGTCTGCTCACCCAGCCCTTCATTTGTTGTCTTCTACTTCACCTCTGCCTCATTTTGCTTTATTAACTCCGTGAACTCCTATTTTCTCACTGACTGCCAACACATCTGAGAAAGCAAAATTTTCAGCAGATCCATCTCAGTCTCTCATTAAGCACAGAGTCACTTTTTATTGTATTCAGCAATCTGTCTTTGATGTATTGCTGCTTATGCAGAGAGGAAGCTGCCAAGGCCAGTGGGACTGGAAGGATCTGTCCTTCCTGGCCCTGGAATTTCTCCTCCTGTCTCCCCATGGACAGAGCTGCTGCTCCCAGCTCCTCTTACCCCCTTCTCTTCATCTCCCTTCACCTTAACCCTGCCTTTCTCCACTGTAGTTGCCACCCAAACAAATATCTGCTCCTAATTATTATTTCTCAATTTCCAGGCTTGCAGTATCTCTACCCAAATTTGGTATTTCTGATACACCACCGTGGTGAACGTGGCTTTATCCGATGCTCTTGGAAGGTTATCAAGGCTCTGTCGGCTTTTCAAGGCTACCCCCCCAAGGGTCTCCATCACTGCCCTCCCTTTATGTGTGAGGCTTGAACACCTCTCACATCACATCCAGGGCAGCACAACCACCTCTCCCAGCACTGTCTACACCTTCTGCACCTTCCTCACTTTGGGAGGTGCCCTCTCCAGTGGTTTTCCATGTCCAGGCATTCCCCATTCAGCTGAGCCTCTGGCCAGGGCCAAGTCACCTGCCTGTGAACCTTAACTTTTGTAAGCTCTGCCCAAATTGGGCAAGTCTGGCTTTAGAGCATTGATCAACAACATCTGTGACCTTGCTGATCTTATCTGGCTTGTTTTTTGTAAATATATTTATTTATTTATTTATTTATTTATTTTTAAAATCACTTTATTGCTAAACTACTCTCTCAGGCACATGATGGGATTGTCGGGGTGTCTGTGCAAGGCCAGGAGCTGCACTGAATGATCCTCGTGGGTCCCTTCTAGTCCAGGATATTCCATGATTCTATGAAGTCCTGGAATTTGTGTCTGACTGTGTCTAGACATGCACATTTAGTTCCTCAGGCTCTCCCACAGGACTCTGCCCAGACCTCCAGTGCCTCTGCCTGTTGCACTGGGGGATATCTCATATTCCCAATTCTCCTGCAGTGCCTGACCCTGGGACACGCCAGGACATTCCTTCCCTTCACGTGCCCCAATGTGAGAGACAAAGAAGATGCACCTTCTTCCATTTTAACACATGATTCTGTTCACATCCAACACCAATTAACAGCATGATCCCAGTATCATGAAATCCTCAGTGCTGGAAAAGCTCTCCAAGCTCCTCAGGTCCAACCTTGGACTGAATACCACTGTGACCACTAAACCACATGAGGAAGTGCCACTTCTACTTGTTTTTTGAACACTCCCAGGGGTGGTGACTCCACCTCTACCCTGCACAGCCTGTTCCAAAGCCTGACCACACTCCCAGGGAAGGATATTTCCTGCTGTCACTGATAAAAGTCCTGGGAAGGGAGAACTAGCCCTTTGACACCTCACTGCAGCTGCACTGGCACCACCAAGCTGTCTCCCAGGCAGGATTAGCAGGTACACACTTGGAATGCTCCCAGCAGCCTCTGTTTCTCTATGGTAAATCAGAAAAGCTTGGAAATCTAATATAAAAGCACATTTGAAACCCAAACCATGCAGAGGCCACCTTTGTCTGAGCACAGCTTTAGCCAGTGCCCAGGTAATTCAGGTCCCATCCTCCCAGATTGCCCCAACATGGTGTCGTGGGGACCATTTCAAAATTAATATTTCACTGAGGGCAAAATATTCACCTGTGCCTTAGCTCCACAATCCTGGTTTCTCCCATTTTCCTGTGTCAGGGCTGAGAGAATGACACTGTGCTAACCTATCTGCTTATGACCAGATGTGTTATCACCCTCTCTGCTCCTCTGTTGTTCCGCAACAGTCTCCTCCTGAATTAAAAATTAATGGCTTTCATTTCCCTTTTTAAGGAAAAAATGCCTCAGATTTTCCATAAGCTGCTCAGTGAACAGGAGAACATTCCGTGTATACATTTAAATCCAGCCCAGACAGAAGTAGTTATTGTTCAAATCCTTGGACAGTGGAATGAGCTTCTAATTTTAGAAAAACAAAAGTCATTACCTGGGCTCGAGAAACTCAGTTCCTACAGAAGCAAGTCTGATAAATTGCTTCAGAATCTCTTTTCTTATTACTTGCAGCCACACAGTTTGGAAATAAATTATATATAACACCTCAGAAAAAAGGTATTTAAGTAATGCATAGGTACATGCATATATATATATAGGGAGAAATATACATCTCAATAACAATATGCCCAAATGTATAGACAGTTTAGACAAAAAATACGTGTTTCTCCTGACCTCATTCCATAGTCCAGCATCTCCTTTCACATCCATGGAATCCAAATATTCATGGGGTTGCTCCTGTGGCTTGGGTTGGATCAGTTAATGTTTATCAGGTGAGGAGTGGTGCTTACAAATGCAATAAAACTGATAATAAATAATAAAACATGTGCCCAAGCCCACACACACACTGCCTGTTGCAGAAGGAAAGAAGCCTTTCCTCCCTTGAACA
Source organism: Sclerurus mexicanus (assembly GCA_013396755.1). Lineage (NCBI taxonomy): Eukaryota > Metazoa > Chordata > Aves > Passeriformes > Furnariidae > Sclerurus > Sclerurus mexicanus. The sequence goes on from VWZF01004985.1 coordinate 675,964, forward strand.
AACACGAGGATATAAAATAGGGGGCAGAAATATTTAAATAAGCACCAAGATTTGTTGCGGGATGTGACTTCGGGCCTCTTAAATCCTTCACCCCTGAGGTGGATGTTGCTGTGCAGCCCGTGCAATGTGCCCTGGCACATGGAAAGTGCCCTGCAGAGCCTGGCACCTGCCCTTCTCTGCTTCACCTCGCCCATTACACTGGATTTTCTATACATTGCCATGCACCACAGTTCTACATGAAGAAAAGAAGACAAGCAGCAGGCATGTATGTCTTTGCTTTATTCCTCTGCCCTACATCCCTCAGTTAGTCTTATCACCCTTGCTTTTGTCCTCTCTAAAGCTTTTCATCACAGCACCTTCCTCCAGCAAATTTAGCACTTCTTGTTCTCCCTGGTGCCTTCCTCGTCCTGCCAGAAGTGTGTGACAAGTTCTTTCCCCACCGAAGATTCTTTGCAGCCCTGGGTGATATCTGTACAAGTAACAACCTAGATATTCCTCCCTTTTCCCTCTGGGAATTCTAATTAGCTTTATTTGGCCTCTTGGAACTGAATTCCCCTAATAGATCTTACTGAATGTAACACTCATAAAAATAATAGGGAAAAAAAATGAGTGATAATGCTCAAGGTGGATATTGATTTATTCAAGAGGTCATTAAACCTCCTTATGGTAGTCATTAATAATTGATAATTACATTAACAGTCTGCATTTTTCCAAAAATGCATCCCACATCAAAATGTGAACGCTGTGTTTGTGCTTGTCGTGTGTGTTGCTGCCCCAAAAGTGCCACAGAATCTCTCTAACAGAGCTGGTGTCACCCAAAAAATCCGAGTACCACCGTGGGTTCAAGGGAAGGACTACTGCAACTCCAATCTTTTCAGTAGATTGCTGGATTTTCTTGATGCGGGAACTGTGGAAGAAGAAAAGAAATGTTTTTGCGGCAGGAATGTTACAGCTGATTTTGCTCATCCCTTCCCTCCGCTGCTGCCTGAATGTGATGGGAGACCTTCAACACCCAAGCACTGCCTCAAGCCTCCCCTTTCTCCCCTTTTCCTGCCTCTCAAACAGACACAGCTGTTCATCTTGCTGTCAGAAACATCTGGAGATAAACACAGAAATATTGGACGATTTTTCTTTTAGGGAATATGTTCTTGACAGAGCTCCCTCAGTTTCCATACTGACTCCTCAGGAGTATCAGCTGAATTTTCACCTTTTCATAAAAAACTGAAGAATTTATTTCCTAGGTTGAGTGTATTCCTAACTATCCTATAGACCTCTGGGTTCCACCTCATCTAAACAGCTGAGCCTCAAAGGGAGGTAAATGCCCAAATGTTGTGCCATAATGGTCACCCTTAAAAAAATATTTTCATATAAAAAGTAGAAGTCAACTTGCTTATGCTTGCCTTAATGTCTGAATCCATGGGATCATTTTTATTTTTAAAAAAAAACTGTTCTCCAGGCAGATACATCTGATTTCTGTTTCATCTCACAGCCTCACAAGTGTTTACTTTGATGTTTCTTGGTTGTTGCCTCTCTTCTTGATTCAGTGTATAGGGAATCAGGTACCATTACAGGGCTAAACCACCCCGAACTGCTGCAAGCCAACCTTTTAATGGTGGTGTGATGTAATATGGGAAATGATATATGATTCCCAGGCACTTTGAGCCAGGAAAACATCAAAACCCTGGAAACAAGATCAGAGGGAATTTTGAGAAAATGCGTTTGACACAGGGATGGAAAGAGAGCCCCTAAATGACCTTCGGGTAAAATGGTTTTGATGTGAGATGGGTCGAAAGGGGGTCACTGAGAACAGTGATGCTGGAAACATTGGGATGTTGTGATGATGAGACTTTTATGAGGCCTTCTAAAAAAGGAGCCAGAAATAACATCCAGAATAATTAAAAAAGCCGTCATAATGCTCCACATGCTGGGGAAGGTGGTGCAATCACTGTGACATTCTTCTGCTTTTAAGGAAAAGTAAAGATTCTCTAAAATACTTCCATTTCAAGTGAGCCTAAAGAAAGAACTGATTGAATTTCAACTCAATCCAGGGGAAAAAGAAAAACCCATGCAAAAGAAAGTTCCCTTATATCGAGCAACATTCAGAGAAGTAAATCTGAGTCTCTGATAGATGCAGCAATTAATTGAGATACAAAGGGCTGGTGGAGATAACACTGTGCTCTGAAAGCGCTTGGCGGATAAAACAGAAATTCAAAATATGAGAGAAAGGCTGACTAAGGACATACATTAAAAGGAAACAGAGTTCTGCAAAGCAAAAGCTAAATTTGCACCTGAATGCACACCCATATATATACGAAGAACATGGTTGGGATATGAAAATGAATAGAAAAAAAATGCCTTTGAAGGGAAAAAAAAGAATAAAAAGGAGTCAAAGGAGCTGCAAGACAGACAATTGCAAAAATCTCATTTACCAGATGTCAATGAAACCTTCAGCCACAGGTCACAGAAGAAATGAGAGAGCTACAAAAGCAACCAAGTTTAAACCTGAATCTGAAAGGGAATACAAGAGGATTTCTAAAGATGAATGGCAAAGGAATACAACTGAGAGGCAAAGAAATTGCACACAGCCACAGGAACCCATTTCAGCTCCTCTTCTACACCACCACCATGGCCAGGACCCCTGGAGCACTTCCCTCCGTACTTCCCTTCCATTTTCCAGGTGAAATCATTCATTCTGAGCTCTTGCTAACAGATGTGGATCTAAGCAGCACAGCCAGGAGCCTCTTACCATATGTAGCCTTATCATAGTCAGATAAATTAAAGCAGCAGAAGCAAGCAATGAGCTGAGATCTCTGCTCTAAGGAAACTTTCTGCAAGGAGTCGCTCACATCATCATTATTGGGTTATTTGCAATATTAATCAGGTGCTGATGTCCTTTTTATGTTTCCAGGAGCTCCGGTGTTATCTGGCAGCTGAGGATGTTCAGTGGACACTTCCTAGAAAGGAGCTGGGGAAATAAATAGTAGTAGCAATGACAACAGTGCTGTTTTAATGTATTTGCTTTATTGTTTCTATTCTCAAATTCCCTGTGAAGTGAAAGCTCTTTCAACCACAGGCTGCTTCTCAGATATCAAACACTCTTGGTCTGAAAGATCTCACACCACTAGTCTGAAAAATATATTAAAATATATTAACCAGGTAGTGTTTTCAATACAATTATTGAGAACTTGTTTCCACGATTCCTTTGTTGCTGCCTGAGAGATTTTCCTACATCTAGAGGAAACTTCTAGAGGTTTTTGATCCTGCTAGAGAACTTCAGCTGCATTGATGTCCTGGAAAAGGGGCACAACACACTGCAAGAACTTTGGGAGATTCTTGGAACGCATTAGAACTTCCTCATCCAGGTGACAGACACCTGTTACTCACCAGCATTGGAGAGGCCAAAGACTGGTGGTGGCTTGGGCTGCAGTGATCATATCCTGGTGGAATTCATGATCTTAAAGGATATAGGACAAGAGAAATGTTTAGTAAAACCCCTAAAAATTAGGAAAGTGAACATTCAGTTGTTTAAGGAATTCATGGTGGGACCCCCAGGAAAACTGTCCTCAGGGATGAAGGAGCAGAACAGAACTGGCAGCTACTTAAAGATGTTTTTTTTTTGCTTTAAGAGCTGTCAATTCCCATGTGCAAGAAATCAGGCAAGGAAGGCAGGAGAGCAGCAGGGCTGAGGAAGGAGCTCAGGTAAAACTGAGACTTCACAGGCTGTGGAAGGAGGGACACACCCTGGGAAGGCTGCAGGGATGCTGCCTGGAAGTGCAGTGATGGGACCAGGACAGGCAAGGCACAGCCAGAGCTGACGGTGGCAAAGGATGTGAAGAATAATAAGGATCTGACAAGTGTGTCAGTCAGTAAAGAAGACAAAGAAATTGTACTTGCCTCCCTCATAAAAGACCTGGTGACAACTGACATGGGAAGGCTGAAGTATCAAAAAGTTTCTTTCCTCACTTTTCACTTTGTTCTTCCCACACCTCTCAAGTCCCTTGAAACAGAAGGTGCTCAGACATTGCTGTTCTAAGGGTTTATAAGAAATTCAGTTTTTTCTAGAACAGAACCCCCAAAACTGGCTCACAGGGCAGGAGACCTGTCACAGTCATCAGGCAGCAGCAGAGAGCACAGCAAAATGGGACAGGGATTTGGGCTGAGGAGCCGTAATGGGGAGGAATTTCAGAACAAATTTAAATTCAATTCTTCAGGTAGCCTTGGAGGCAAATAAACAGTAGCAAGAGGTCGATATTACATCAAAAAATGTGTTCAATATTCTGAAAAAAACCCAAACTTTAGTGGGGGTCAAAGCTCAAGACAAACTCCAGAAGTTGAGTTTTGAGAAGTTGCTTTCTTCTTCTAGACTGGGAAATCGGAGCAGAATTATTGTGCTGCAGTTGTTATTTAGAATGTCAAGATTTGCACCTCAGATGCATCTGAAATACCAGCCAGTGATATGAGAATAAAGCAGAATAAAGCAGGAACACTCTTCTCAGAGGGTGGCTCTGTACCTACTGACACGTAACATATGTGAGTCTCCAGTGTCCTGCACGCTGGGAAAGCACTGACATCTGTTCAAAGTGATGGGAACAACCCTACAATAAAGCTTTGCACTTGGTACCTGCTGAAACAGGCTCTGCACAGGAGGAAAGAAGAACTCTCAGTGTCCTCATTCAAAGCAGCTTTTAAAAAACATGTTGAGAAATTAAAATAAAAAAAAAATCTTATTTTATATTTCTTTTAAATTAGTGCCTTGGATGACAACTAGCAATTCAATGTCAGGAGATAGATTTAGTAAATAAAAGTGTAAGGATTCCTTTCATCATGGAAGGAATATAAAAATGCAATGTGTGCACTGTCTGATTTGAAATAAATTTCTGGAGTGGAAATTCCTGAGTTGGACTGGCAGTGAAAGTAAAATGTCACATTATTTTGGAGTTGCTCAACACATACGGTCAGAGAAGTGCTTGGTAATTATTTTTAATGACTTTGGGGTCCCACTGGCCCTCATCAATTCATTAGACTCTTTCACATCAGGTCATTATCACATTTAAGAGAGTAAATTGAAAACATATTACGTGTAAGGCATCCATCTGCTGACATGCTCATTTATAACCATAAAAGACGTACATATTACCACACACAAGTCTGGTTTTCTGTATTAGTAGTAGATTGCAAAAGATTTTGCAAAGTATAATGATCAGTATCAGTATTTTATTAATGGAGAAACAGAAACAACAGCCGGATTATTTAACAGCCTCATTCAAACAAGATCCAGTATCTTCTAGTTTAGAGGGACTTACACAGAATCAGGAGAAAATGTATTTAAAATCAAACCATGTGTCTTCTCACCGCATCCTTTCCTGTCCTGACTGTGGCATTGTCTATACACACATATTTAAGGATTTTAACTCATTTGCACTATTAATTTCTCTCTGGCACGTCTGACACCTCCAGAAAAAGACATAATGAAAGTGTTGTGGTCTAATGAAAGTATTTGTTGTGGTGATCTCTAAATGTATTCAGTGACCACAAATACCTGCTGGAAAGAGTCCAGAGGAGGCACCAAGATGGTCAGAGGATGGAGCAGCTCTGCTGGGAGGGAAGGCTGGGAGAGCTGGGATTGTCCAGCTGGAGAAGAGAAGCTTTGGGGCGACCTAATTGTGGCCTTGCAGTGCCTGAAGGGGCTACAAGAAACATGGAGAGAGACCATTGACAAGAAATGGAGGGACAGGACAAGGGGAAAGACTTTAAGTTGAAAAAGGGTAGATTTAGGTTAGATATTGGGAAGGAATCCTTCCCTGGGTGGGTGGACAGGCCCTGGCACAGGGTGCCCAGAGAAGCTGTGGCTGCCCCTGGATCCCTGGAAGTGTCCAAGGCCAGGTTGGACGGGGCTTGGAGCACCCTGGGCTAGTGGAAGGTGTCCCTGCCCATGGCAGGGCATGGATTGAGATGATCCTTAATGTCCCTTCCAACCCAAACTATTCTGGGATTCTCTGTGCACACGGGACATTTCTTTCCCTCCTATTTTCCTGTTTGATCAACTCCTCAAAGCTTTTTCATCACAGTGAAGGAAATTGAAGCCGGTGTGTCCACAGGGCAGCAATGATGGATTCCTGAGGTAAATTCTGACCTTCTGGAGGGCAAACTTTAGGAAAGGCACTGACAGAGGTTAGGCTGGAAGAAGGGACTGGGAGGCGGCAGGGAGAAGCAGATGGGCAGGTCATGCCAAGGGGTTTTATCCAAGCAGTGAACAGCTCTCACTGCCCCTTGGTTTGAAGGTTATGGATCAGTCTGAAGAAAGAACTATCTATAAAGGCAGATTCTTTATTAATTAGTGAAGCTGAAAGTATTTCAGAAAGAGACTTTTAACAAGCGCTTTAAAGATCTGGGGGTTACAGGATGATGTCGTGCAACACACACGCTAAAATGTTCCTGGTGGCTTAGGTTTCTTTCTGGTGGGAATTGTGTCTCAAAGGCATTTCTGTTCCCATTCACCTTTTCAGCTGGAACACCTCTGCAGGAAGCCCCCTGACACCTCAATTCATGTGGTCTTCTTGGAGAGCAATTGGGTGGAAACACCACAAAGTGAGGAACATCAAGTGGTATTCAGAGAATGGGGGCTCCTCTCCACACAAAGTGGGTTTGCCCTCTCTGTAGGCTTCATTCTCTATCAGTGCAACATCTGCTTGAAGCTTTGTCTTACATTGCAGGTGTCATCCTGCACAAGGGGTCTTGAGTCATTACGGCTTTTTGTTTATCTGAATCCAAGGCTATCCAGAAGTTCTACTCCTTTTCTTCCAATCAGTTCAATTCTGTATCAAAACCTGCAGGATAATCTCATCATAAGCCTATTTAAAATTATCCATAAGCAATTGAAAGCCCTTCCTTTGCAACAAAATGTTAAAAACCAAGCCCAAACTAAAAATTAATCCCCAAGTATTTTCTTACGGTAATGCAGTTTAACGAAACTCTTCATCTGCATTCTCTGGAACGGGGCAAAAAGCAACTCCACTTGCTAAGGCAAAGGAAAATAAGCCAGCCAGCATAAGAGTAAGTCAGAATATCTTATTTTCTCAGTCAAACTTGCTGCTGTTTCTTTGCATTAAAACTGAAAGAATGGAGATTTTGAGTTTGAGAATGTGTAGAAAGGTTATGCCTGTCCTGCCTTTGCCAGATAAAGGAAGGGTCGCCCATTTGGAGCGTTGAGTCCCCTAAATGAGCAGTGGTGATACGTGTGATGATGCACTTTGAGAGCGTGACCCCTTTGTGAGCAGGCAAAGGTGCCACTGATCCTGTTCTACACTTCAGGGAGAGGAACCTGCCCAAGGAAGGCAGAGAGGGCTTGGAGGGACAGCCACAGGCTGCATCTGGTGCTTAGGCAATCACAATTACAGAGACTATGGTGGTGTCCTTATTCTCAGAGATCATTCCAGAACCATGGACTCATAGAATTATTAAAGTCAGAAGAGATCATCACAAATATCATCAGCCCAGCACTAACCACGTCCTCAAGTGCCACGTGCACATGTGTTTTGAGCACTTCCAGGCATGGGGACTCCACCACTGCCTTGGGCAGCCTCTGCCACTGCTTGACAATCCTTTCCATCAAGGAATTTTTTCCTGATACCCAATCTAAACCTCCTCTGGTGCAACCTGAGGCCGTTTTGTTGCCTAAAATCAAATTAAAATTCTCTGGACAGTTTTAGTACAGTCAGGTAGGGAGCAGGTCTTTAATCAGTGCCCAAAATACATCAGCACACACTCGGGACAGTTTTCCCAATTTTAAAATACAGGCTAATTAGCACATCCAATGGGATATACCCATCCCAAAAACTGTCCATCCCCAGGACCTCCCTCAAAGCTGCCCTTGGGCCTCCCTCCGCAAACTGGGTGGGTGGGTCCCACAACCATCCTTTCATTCTTTATCTTCCTCGGGTCTTCTGTTCTGCTTGGAGCAAATCCAAGGATTCTGGGCCTGTGGAATAACTTTGACCAAAGTTCTGTCAAGGAATTTTGGGTATCTCTGGTCCCAGCACACTCTCTCGAGGGTGGATGTCCCTCAGCTTGCCAAAAAAATCTCTGCCTACTGAAATCCTTGACAAGAAACACAAGCAACATTTTGGAGCTTGGTACAAAAGAATTTAGTTAAAAGCCCTATCCTAAAATTACTAAATAAATGTGTTAAAAGCTCCATTAAAATCTATATCTTTATGAATCTTAAGGCACCAGCATCCTCTTGTCCTGCCCCTCGTTCCCTGGAAGAGGAGCCTGACCCCTCCCTGGCTCCCCTCTCCTGTCAAGGGACTCCTCAGGAAACAAGGTGAGCGTGAGACAGAGAGAGGGAAAAGCTGGGATTAATTAGGCCATTCCAAGGCATATCCTCACTAAAAAATAAAATTACAGCAAGAGCAACAGAATTTAAAATAGCTGAAGAAACCCATTGCAGAAGAGACCAAAAAAAGAGCATTTTCCCTACTTTCCTCTGGGAGATGGAGCATTTCTAATTCCCATTTTGACCAAAACCTCAGCGAATGAAAAGATAAAATAAAAAAAAAAGAATGTTCAGAGCTTTTTTTTTTTTTTTTTGCCCCAAACCAGCTTCACGCCAAATGCTCCAAAACCTTCTCTAAATTAAACAACATTTTAGAAATAGTAAAAGCAGGCTTCATTTTGCAAATGTCCAAGTATTTGGTTTGATGCATTTGAAAGAAAACCTGTGGCCAGCTCAAGAAGTCTGATTTTCACATTCTGTTGAATGATACTGAGGATACAAATCCTTTTTTTTTTTACCAAATTTGATAACAAATCCTTCCTGAAATTGTCCTCGAGATATCAAACCAAAGGAATACATTGGATTCCAGTGCTTAGCACATTGGATTAATATTGTTCTCTTCCTCCTTCTACTCATTTTCTAAAATACTAAACAACCAAGTTAAATCTCCAAGGGCTGATAACGATATTCACTCAAACCCTAAACCAAAAATAAAAAAGGAAGGAAACCCCATATCCCCATCTGAGGGACATTGTAGCTACTCATGGTGTGAATTTGCAGGTTTTCAGACCAAAACCACAAAGATTTTCAAGAAAAGTTTCATTTTTATTCCTTTCCTCTTATTTTCTCTGTATTCCTTCTTCTCTGCCTGGGCTAGAGGTAAATATATAAAGTTGTGCAAGAGTTTATCCTCATAATAGGGCAGCTCAAGGCACAAAATTCCAAAGGATGCAGAAGATCCATCACCAGCAGATTTAGAACTGGAATTACAAATAAAAAATGTCTTCAAATAAGTATGACAAAATTCAATGGCAAATTGTTTGCTAAAATGGGTTTTATTTTTAAATTAAGTGGGTTTTCTTAATAGGGGATCTGATTTCCAGGTGTCACCCACACAGAACTTGTTTAAGTAGTTCCCCTTTTCACTTTTAATTGCAAATCCCCCAAAATGAAGTTCAGGAAGGGTGGATGAAAATTGTCAATTTGCCATTCTCAAATAGTGGGATCCAGGCAGTGACCACTCGGAACATCACAAAGAACATTCACCTCGTTGTTGTTCATCTGGAGTGAAGGGAAATCAAGGATTGTTCCGAGCTGGGCTCGTTTTGAGGGAGACTTTTAGGAAAATTAATGCTATAAAAGTCATGGGGGTTGGTGCTGTCAGAAATATAACCAAGTTTTGAGAAATTAGATCATATAAGCCAAAAATAAAGTATATTTTCCCCTGCTACTTCTGCTCCTCAAGTTTCCAGTAAATTGACTATTAAGACAGCTCTTTATGACCTTTTTATGCAGCTTTGGTAACATTTTCTACACTTAACTTCATCACAGCCTCCAATTTTACTGCAGCAACATCAAAATGTAATGATCTTATTGCCATAAAGCAAAGTATTGTCATAAAGTCAACTTTTCCCAATCTGGAAATGTTTAAGTAGGGCAAGAAAGCCAAAAGAAAGGTTCCTTGGCACTCAGAGGCAATGTAGAAACATTAAACCTCCAAGAAATGCCAACAGCTTGTACAGGAATAACAAAAAAATATGGTGAAAAAATAGAAATACTTCCTTTTAAATTTTCTGCTTTCTTTTATCTGCTCCTTCCCTTTTTCCTAGAGATCCAGGACATCTCTGTTTATCAATAATGAGTTATATTTCACAAATTAACATTACAATTCACATTCCGGTTTCCACAGTGACGTGTACCTCGCAGTAAATACAAATTAAAATGCTCTGATGAAAATCTGAAAGTATTGAATATTTGGAGTGTGAAGCAGAGTTAAAAAAAACACCAACAGTCTTCCTACCACCATTGTAATGAAAATAATACAGAAAAGAAACATGAACCTTTTAAATTCCACTTGTCACTGGAAGAAACTGCTGTTCATGAGAAAGAAAGGGCACTTCTTCCTATGTGACACCAAACAAAGGTACAGGAGAAACTCTGGTAGATTCAGGGCAGGGGGTTCTACATTTTTAAGGAAAATAAAATTAAGTAGATGGGTGTCAAGAGAAAACATAAACGAAAAGAAAGAATCCAGAATATATCCTAATTTAATTTCATGTTACACTGCTTCAGAGGCTTCTTCAAACCTTCTCAGGATGTTTGTGCTTAATCTTAGACTGGAATTCAAATTCTCTCCTTTTTGAGAAGCAAAAGGTCGCCCTGATTTGCTGCTGAGGTCACTTGGGTCAGGATTTTAGCCTGGATGGACAGTAAATTCACTGCCCTGAGCCTCCTGCCCTGCTGGGCAAGGCATGGATGGAGCCCTGCAGGGAGGGCACAGGGAAGGGCAGGGAATCTGTATCCCAGGGAGAGCTAACAGGGAGCTGCAAGGGAATCTGCATCCCAGGGGGAGCTGCAAGGAAATCTGCATCCCAAAGAGAAGTAATAGGGAGCTGCAAGGGAATCTGCATCCCAAAGAGAAGCAATAGGGAGCTGCAAGGGAATCTGCATCCCAAAGGCAGCTAAAAGGGATCTGAATCCTCCCTGGAGCCAGAAGGAGCCAGGGTTAAACTCTTTGCAGCTGCTCCAGCGGCGCCCCTGCAGAGAAGTGACTTTTTTGCTGGGTATTTGTTTTTTAGGGCTGCTCCCGGTCCAAGGTGTTGTATTTTAACAGTCTGCTAATGGAGAGGCCTCTCCCAGTCTGGGACCAGTTTGTTGCATCCGATTTCCAGAGCCAGTTGCTTGCCTTCTTCGTGGATTTGTTGCTCTGCTGCCCATGCAGATGATGGGAAAGCAATACACACCTTCTATGCAAAGCCAGTTCTATTCTGCATATTTTTCTTCCTCCTGTTATTAGAGAAACCAAATCAAACTGTTTGCATTTCATATGCCTCGTGTTGCTGTGGGTTTTTGGGGTTTTTTTTGAGATAACAGCTACAAACAGAAGTGTTTAAGGTTCTTAACCAAGAAGGACAAGCAGCAGTGGGAAATCACTTGTTCATGTACTGCCCTTTATCCACTGTGATTTGTCAGGCTGAATAGGACTGTGGGAGCTTTGCATTGCCTTCTTTCCCTCAGTAAATGCCTTTTACTGCAAATTCCAACACAACTGAAATCCTTAGGGCTGGGGGAATTTCTTTTCTCACAGGGGACAATCACTTGCTAATATGCTGAAAGGAAAGCCCATTCAGAAACTCTGTGTCACGTTACATTAATTAGCTTAATCAAATTATTAACTTAATGACCAATGGTATTTTTAATGTTTTCTACATGTATTTCCAATTTTTTTTCTCCCTAAATTTTTCCAGATCCCCAAAATCATTGAATCATAGAATCGTGGAATGATTATGGCTTCGAAGTGACCTTAAACAACATTCAATTCCTCCCCCTGCCATGGGCAGGGACACCCTCCACCAGTCCAGGTTGCTCCAAGCCCCATCCAACCTGGCCTTGGACACTTCCAGGGATCCAGGGGCAGCCACAGCTTCTCTCTCAAAGCGCACCCAGGTAGCTTTGGGTGAAGACTTCAGACCTTGATAAGGATCTCAATTATCCAAGGGTTCTGTAACCGGCCAGGCAACTCAAACATTTCCTGTTGTCTGGTAAGGGGTTAATTTGGCAGCAAGGAATTTCAGCTGTTTTCAGGCTCCAGTGTCACTAATTGGTGCACTTGAGAGAGGCCACGGGAAATCCCGAGGGTAATTAGTGCTGTGCTGATGTTATCTCCAGTGGGAACCTCTGGAAAAGCAGCAGCTTTACCCACCTGGCCTTTCCGAGCCGCAGATCTCTCCGTGAGACAGCCCAAGTAACTCACAGAACCTCCTCCTCTTCTGAGTTTAAAAATGAGCATTTGTTAAAAGAACCCACTAAATCCACAAATTGGCAGGTTATTATTTCTGGGCAAAGTCCAGCTGTATTAATTTCCACTACTCAGAACAGGATTACATTAGAATGACTGAAATTATATTATCTAGCTATTTTAAACCATCATTATTATTATTAATAAGAGCAATAATAATAAAGTTTTATGCTGATAGATGTTCAAGCAGTTCTTTGCCTAAATATTTTCCTTTTTGGACACCTCCAGGGATGGTCACTCCAGCTGTTCTTTGAGCAGCCTGACCACTCTCCTAGTGAAGGTATTTTTCCCGATATCCAACACAATATTATGAAAGTCTGAGGAATCTGACATGATATTCCCAGGAAATGATGACAGTTAGCTGATTCTGACTAGTGCATCACAAGACCAGTTTGTTAGACATTTCCTAAAAATTATAGCATGGAATACACTGGCGAAATCATAAAACAGGGTTATTTTGCTTCTCAAAATGCAAAAGCAGGTTTGCCTTCAGAAGAAGAAGGAACTTTAATTATTTCTTTTTATGGGTTCTCTCAGTAGCGCTGTAAAATTTCAGCTTTCCCAACAACAACAGAATCAATGGAGTGTTATAGCTAAAATCTTTTGAATTCTCTAAGTGTAGCAAGTGACACATGTGAGTCATTTCAGAGGCACTGCAGAATCACCTTCAGTCGGAATAGTCTTTAAGATCATCAAGTCCAACCACCAACGCAGCACCACCACCGTGTCCACCACTAAACCATGTCCTCAAGTGCCATATCTACATGTTTTTTTGAGCACTTCCAGGGATGGGGACTGCACCACTGCACTGGGCAGCTGTGCCAGGGCTTTGCAACCCTTTCTGTGAAGACATTTTTCCTCCTTTCCAGTCTAAACATCTCCACCACAGTCTGAGGCTGTTTCCTTTCATCCCGTTACCTGGGAGAAGAAACCAACCCTTACTTTCGCTCCACCACCCACCTTGCTACAGTCCCAGCCACTTCCTGGAAAAACCAGCCTTACTTCATCTCCAGTTATGAAATTCTTCCATAAAAGAGATGAAAACATAAAGATCCATAAAAATAATGGTTGTATGGGGAGTTATTGCCAACCCATCCATTACTGAATTGCTCCATTCCACCTCCCAGGAAACTGCAGGGATTTTCCATATATTTGAACATATATGAATCACTAATATCATTTGCAATTAAAGGTCCCAAATGAAATACACATAATCACACATTCAGCAGTTAACACAAAGCAGCACATTAATACTTATTCTTTGCACTTAATTGTCCAGTCCCACCACATAATGCAGTTAGTTGTAAACCCTTTGAAGTGCAATGAATTCTCTCAGGAGCTTTGCTGCAATTCAATTTTAATTCCCTTTTTTTTACAGAGCATCTTTGATACAATGCATCTTGGAATGGTGTGATAGTAAGGTAAAAATAATGAGAACACTTTTCAGAGCTGCTTGCTGCTTGTTCTGTTTTAGAGCAGGGAGGCAAAATGATGTATGGACATGAGCCAGAGGTAAAAAAAATGAATGTCTATTTTAAACCAGAAAAAAAAAGGCAACATTCAACTACTACTCCATTAGCTTTCATTTTTCCTGCCTTAAATGCTGTTGGAAAGGCATCTTATAAAAGAGTAACACTCAGAGTGCTGCTCAGAAAAGGGAAGACACTTCATATTTCATGCAGCTAATTATTTTTTTTCCTGCTTCCACTCTGTGTAGGAGTCAGCAAGGAAGGGCTGGAGATGAAGTTTGAATTGCCAACTTCAGGCAGGGATGTCAGAACACATTCCTGAGACAGGCTGGAAGCTTTGGGGCTGCAAGGGCAGTGCAATTATCCATGATGAGCTAATGAGCCTCATCAAACCACCCAGAGCAGCCTGCAGGCACCGTGTTCCAAGCTGGAATTCCCAGAAGGAGCAAACGGTACAGAGAGTGCAGGGCAAGGATGGGATGCTCTGCTCAGGATCCCAGGGAATATCTGCTCCTGGGCTACCACACCCCAGGAGCACCGGGAAAGCAGGAGGGAGGAAAGTCGGGGAAACCAACACCTTGTTCAAGGGAAACCCATTTCGGTTTGAACAAATCCAGCGGGTGAAAATCACCCTCGTGGGGACAGATTTAAGACTTTCCTAAGTGCCACTTGGTTTCAGTGGGATTGGAAATCAAGAGGATACCAAAATGCCTAAAAATTCAGAGAAAAACCTTTCACCATTCTGACAACATTTTTCTGAGGAGATGATCAGTTTCCACCCTGGCCAGACAATTATTCCTATCACATCAGGTCACCAAAATTCTGATCCCCCTTTGAAAAGCAGGAGGAGGAGAAGAAGAGCACAGAAAAGCAGCCGGGTGCCAGCACAGGGCAGAGTCACAAGACACTGTACACCGCTTTTATTTACTCTGGGGGCTCCTCGAGTTCCGGGCGTGTCATGTGGGAAAGGAAGAGTTAAACCATGTCAGCTCTTTATTGCAGTTTCTTAACAAGGCTGCCAGGTAAGCACCAGCCGTACCCTGCACGTTTGCAGCTCAAGTTCTACATGAACAACAAATCAATGAACAAATCAGATGAATAACAACATCAAATAATCACCTTTCCACCCTGCTAAAATATCAAATGCATCAACACGTCCTTGTAATTGCTGTGCCACGTGTCTTTCCTCTCATCCCCCAAGCTTGGTGCACTCACTCAGTGGTCAGTCCCCAAAAACTGCCTGGGGAAAGGCAGGCACTGGGAAAGGAAGGTACTGGGGAAAGGAAGCTACTGGGAAAAGGCAGGCACACTTCAGATCCAAACCGACATGGTAATGGGAAGATTCCATCCCTTTTGGGCAGCTCTTGTGTTAAGAATTCCCAAAATAGTGGTCACTACTTGCTAACAAGTCTTTCACACCAACTATCACTCCAATATCCCTATCCCAGGATAAATCCTCATGTTGGTGGTATTTAACTCTTAAAGAAAACCACTTTGACTCATGGGTTGTAAAATGGGAGTGTGCAGTCCTTGTTTGAGCCAGGGCTGATTCAAGGCGTGGAACAAGATGATCTTCAAAGTCCCTGACAATCCAAACCACTCTGTGATTCCATGATTATATAAGGATCTTGTGAAGTGCCCCACCAACATCAGCTTCAAATAAATTACTTGTGCACAGAAGTTTCAGCCTGGACTTCCTCCCAACCATCTCCTGGTGCTGAAATCAAGTTCAAGAGTGCAGAGAGAAATAATGTCAGCAGAAATGAGCAACACAAACCCACACCAAACCAACACAGAATCCCAGGCTGGTTTGGGCTGGAAGGCACCTTAAAATTAATGACTATTCATTAGTAATTAAGACATTACTACAGCTCTCATGTTTTCAATCAGCTTCAGGAAGCTGATACCTGTCTGCAAATTTGTGATATGGGTGGACTGAAGTTCTGCTGATCTGAAATATTCCATAGCAATGCGAGTAAAATGTGAATTAAAACCCCACTGCAGTGTCTGGGGGGAGTACAAACACCAGTGTCCTCATCTGTTGTAGAAAGCTGGAATAAAGAAGTGCATTTCACCACTATATAGTGGTGGAATATGAAATGCTGGATGGTTAGAACCCTTTTGGATGTGGCTTCTTATAATCCAGAAACCTCCATGCAAGCTCATTGCCGAGTCAGAAGCCGAATCAGGTGTATTTTTCAGATATATGAAAAAAATATAGATAAAAATACAATGAGGTCACTTGTGTGTGAACGTGGTCCCAAATGTGAAGCCTTTCTTTCATTTCTGGGTTTTGGGAGGATGTTGAGAGCTCCCTATTCAAGGTAAATCAAAATTCTCCTCAAAAGAAAAGCATCTTCCTTCCAGAACTGCAGTGAAACGTTGGGAGAGGTGTGTCAGTGTTGCATTGGAATGTCAGGTCTCTGTCACTGATCGGAGAAATATTTCCTCCCGAAACCTGGAGCACACAAACCTGGAAATCTTTCCATTTTCCCACAGCAATCAGGAAAGGACCTGTGCTTCTGGTCGTAAATCCCATGTGGCAATTTTATGGGTATCTATTCTCCTAGTAGTGCTAAGAATCACTTTTCCTGTTCCAGTGAGCCAAGATCGTGAGGGGAAAAAATTCTACCTATTAAAATGACAGCTACTCTTGTTTAATTGTCAGCAATTTTCTTCGTTCTTGGGGAGAGGTTCTTCTTTCATTTGTGCAAAGAAGATCAGGGGGCTGTGATGACACCAGAGGACTGGAGAATGAAACCTGGAGAGAATATACATATATAAAAAATAAAATACATGTATGTATACACATATATATGTATAAAAGAACTGGTTTTTTCAGCAGTGAGAGTGAACTTTTGATTCTTTAATGTAACTTTTTGTAGACTTACAGATAAACACTGGAAATTCTCTTGATGAGCTGTTCTTTAGCAGCCAAAAGAGATGGAGACTATTGACTAAACTGGACTTTATCAGGCTGTTGACTTTAGGTTACTTCAAACCCCTCATTTCTGCCAGATTAGAGCAGTGTTTCTTCCTTTATCCCTATTTTATCCCGACACAAGACATCCTTGTAGCAGATCCATACCTGGATCAGGGCAGCAATTTCCCACCTCTTCTTATTTACATGTTCCTTGCCAGTGCCATTCCCTGTGGAGAGAAGGTGTAACCTTCTGGGATGCCCCTCTGAACCCCAACTGCTGATCACAAAAGAATCATATGGAGTCTGGGATGAAAGCAAAATCCAGCTAAAGGCAAACAAGAGGAAAGACTTTTATCCATCTGCCACCAATAACAATATTAAGATCCTTCCCCAAATCAGTCTAATAAATAGCTGTGAGTTTTTTCCAATGCCTGACATCAGGATTACAAATCTCTTATTCACTTTGGCTCCCTCCCTGCATGGGAATTCCCACTGCCTGTGATTACAGTGGAATTTGTCTGGGAATCAGTGTTTGGGAACATGCTGTGCCTGATTCCCTGTTTCCTGCTCTGTGTTGATAAAGAGAGTGACACTGTTCCAAAGGCAGAGTCACTAATCCCATCACTCCAATCTGTAATCCCATTAACCCTCAGGCTTTCTTGGTGTTTTAAAAGCCTTCAGAATTTTGTTTGGAGGGGTTTATTTTTTTAAAATACATTAGAAATGTCTTGAACATCAGTGGTTCTGCCACTGTTATTGTTCTTATTCTGAGCTGTTTCTCCTATGAGCTCTGCGACCTTGGCTGTGCAAATACACATCCAAAATATTCCTGTTTTTCTGAGTGCATCCTTAGAAATGTGCTTTAGTCATCACTTTGCTCTTATTTTCTTGAATTCTTGGCTTTAGCCCAGCTAAACAATAGTTTTTAGTTTATACCACCCCATGCAATTCCAGCCATGAAGATTTTTCCCTGTTAATTCCATTCTCAGGGTTTCACAAACCACCCCTTTGATCTCATTAGCATTTCCAATAACTCAGTGGGCACAGGCTATTTTCTGTTGTGTTTGAGAAATTTCTAACAAGATTAATGGTTACTGGTGGGTCTTCCACCCTTCAGCTCTTTGGTACAATCCTGCTTTGAACACCATGAGGAAAGCCAAGTATAACAACAACCAAATAAACTGCACTCACATTGACCAAACTGGGCTCAGTCGGAGAGAAATGGGGAAAAAAATTAGCAGAGAATTTGTATTAGCAGAGAATTTTGCTGCTTTTTCATGCTTGGAAGGAATGTTTCCCACCAATCCCGATTTATTTTCCAGCTGAGAGTATATCTTGATGCTGCTGGTGACAAAGCAGGGCGACATCCTTTTGAGGTTGAGATTTGATGAAATGCAGAATGCACCGTATTTGCTCATAAGGCAAAATACACATTGCTATAATTAATTAAACACTATCAACAAAACAAACAAACTGACAAAATTTTTCCATTCCTGGAGCTGAAGTGCAGTTTTTCTCCACCTATGATCAGCAACAGTGAAATATTGCTCCATTTTCCGGAATTTTTCATGGCTTGTTTTTGGCCAGAGATTTCTTCTGACACCTTCTACAAAGAGGCAGAGAAAGCACATCAATATTCCAGCTGACCTGGGTTGCTGGAGGCAGTTTGCTTCTTCTACATCATTTTCATATATTGCCAGGATGGTTTGGGTTGGAAGGGACGTCAAAGCCCATCCAGTCCCACCCCCTGCCATGGACAGGGACACCTTCCACCAGCCCACGTTGCTCCAAGCCCCATCCAACCTGGCCTTGGGCACTTCCAGGGATCCAGGGGCAGCCACAGCTTCTCTGGGCAACCTGGGCCAGGGCCTGCCCACCCTCCCAGCCAGGAATTCCCTTCCAATAGCCCACCTATCCCTGCCCTCTGGTAGTGGGAAGCCATTCCCCCTTGTTCTGTCCCTCCATCCCTTGTCTCAAGTCCCTCTTCAGGTCTCCTGGAGCCCCTTCAGGCACTGCAAGGCCACAGTGAGGTCACCCCAAAGCTTCTCTTCTCCAGGCTGGACAATCCCAGCTCTCCCAGCCTTTCCTCCCAGCAGAGCTGCTCCATCCCCCTGATCATCTTGGAGTGGTATCAGAAGTGGGATTTTCTGTTAATAATCCATACAGCAGACTAACAAAGTAACACAAACCCCCAAAAACCTCCAAACAAACAATAAACCCCCAACAACAACAAAAAACCATAAACTACCCCTGAAATCCGTAACAAGACGAAAAGGAACATTTTGTAATCAGAATTCTTTCCTGGACTGCATTTTCCCTGTGTTACTTCAGGATCTGAGCAGTTTCCAGTGTGTTTAATGTGGATATTAAAGCAATCCAGGAAACCAGGCTGGCACAGCGACATCGTGCACGATGATCACCCACAAAGCCTGTTAATTCCTTCCCTCTGTTTTTAACTCCACCCAGCCATGAGCCATCACTGTTCTGCACAAGATTAATGAATCTCACTTCAATTGCTTTTCACTTGTCAAACCCTGTGCCTCGAGTTTTCCAGAATCTGATGTCAAATCACTTTTTCTTCTGGGTGAATCACTGCAAGCTGACCCCACCAGCGGTGGGCACACATTAGGAAGAACATCAATGACAGAGTTGGCAGAGATTTCAGGCTGTGCTCTGGTCTGAGGAGGTTGCAGCTCTCACCCATCAGTCACCAGTCTGGATCACATGGATGGGTCCAGCCTTGGCAAGGAGGAACAGCAATGCTGCCCTGTGTGAAACCAGTGGGATCCTCTTCCTATGGCCACATCAGCCAGCTCTGTGCATCACTCAGGCTGCTGGCACTGCTCTGTTCAGTACCTGCATGTGCAGCATCTTCAGGCCTTTTTTATGGGCTTGGGTTCAATTCAATGGCTTTGCTGTTGGTAATATGAAAAAGCGATTTCTGTTCTTCCTCCCCCCTGGCCGTGAGGCCTGAAAGGAAGGAGAGGTGAGTGATACCTTTATCACACTGATACCAAGCTGGGGTTTGGACACTTGGTAGATTGTAATTTTAAACCAAATCAGCTTTTTTAGATCCTTCAGCATCCTTGCTTGCTGCATTTCAGCCTGAAGAGCAACTTCCAGTGCCCAAAGCGACTCCAGGAGAGCTGGAGAGGGACTTAAGACAAGAGCCTGGAGCGCCAGGACAAGGGGGAATGGCTTCCCACTGCCAGAGAGCAGGGATAGATGGGATATTGGGAAGGAATTCCTGGCTGGGAGGGTGGGCAGGCCGTGGCACAGGTTGGGCAGAGAAGCTGTGGCTGCCCCATCCCTGGAAGTGCCCAAGGCCAGGTCGGATGGGGCTTGGAGCAGCCTGGGCTAGTGGAAGGTGTCCCTGCCCATGGCAGGGGGTGGGACTGGATGGGCTTTAAGGTCCCTTCCCACCCAAACCATTCCATGAATCTGTCTAAATGCAAGGCTGAGCTGTCACATCAGCACAGACCCTTCCCTATTGCTCATGCCTTTTATTTTTCTTATTGGTTCTACAACCCCAGACTTTAAAAGCAGGAAATATGAAGCCAATAAGGTGAAGGTGATTTTAAAATCCTCTCTCCATTTTGTGGCTGTGGCCATGGAGTGCAGCAGCATTCCACTGGTTGCATTGTGTCTTATAGGTAAATGCTACAGAAGTGACATAAATATGAAAAAGGACTTGCTAGTCTGTGGTGCATCGATCCCATTAATTTGACCACAAGACCCTGGAGAGGGAATTGCTCTGCCTACTCATCAATATTTGACTCTTTTTTTGCTAGAGCCTGGAATCAGGCAAGTCCCTTAAAGAGCTTGTAATAAATGCAGCTCAGGCCTCTGGAGACTCATTCCTGCCCAGGAGTTTGAAAAGAACTATCTTCAGCTGAATTAAAAATTTCTCCAAATACATCATGACATTCCAAAATATTGAGCTAGTTCGGGCATGCTTCTGGATTTACATGGCCCTGAATAGCTTTTTCTGTCTAAAGGCTTTTTTAGGTGGAGTAATAATTTCAGCCTCTGGGTCATTCAAATATTAGTGGGATTTCCTTACATAAAAAAGGAAGTCCAGAGGTCTGAATGAACAGACCTTCCTGCTGTGGGAAAGGTGTCTTGGCTATCAAGGAGAAGCTGAATGTTGGATTGCCACAGGTCAGCCAGACCAGGTGCAGGGGAGACAGAACAGCAGACCCTGTCACCGTTACCTGGCTCTGTGTTGTCCTCCTTTCACAGAAAATCACAGAGTCCAGTTGCATCAAAAAGGAGTGAAAAATGGGCAGGCAATTCCTCCACTCTTCCATAAACCAAGAGATTGTGCTTTCTAGGATGCAGCAGTGGAGCATGAGAGCCTCATGTGTGCTGCTTGAAGCACTGCAGTTCACAGAAGGAAAACTTCCTGCCTGGGCTCAGGGGCCCAAATTTTCTTTTATTTGCACTTCTTAGAGCAAATTTTCTAGTGAGAGGTCAGGGATCTGCAAAGTACAATCTGATTCCATTAGCATCCAATCTCCCTTCCCTTTCCCCCTCCTCAGGCTCTCAGAGGGAGAACTATTAAAAGAATAAACCCTTGAGGATGGCATTGCACTGAGCAGTGTTTTGGACTCTGTTTCTTTCCCAGGGGGATGGCATCTGCTCAAAAGTGATGCTTGTCTGTGCCTGACCCCTGGCCATTCCCTGCCACCTTCATGCCAGGCTGCCCAGTGGTTTACAGGGAGTTACTGGTGGGACCACAGCCCTCCTCCTCTCCAACCAGTGTGAAAGGGGTGCTGAGTTGCACAACCACAAGGGGTTGCCCCCAGGTTTCTGCTCAGAGGAGGCATTTTTGTGTGAAAGCAGAGCTCCCCTCCAGCCCCTGCCCAGGGATGGGGGCAGAGCTCCCCACAAAGCAGTGCCACTTATCCCACTCTCACAGGGATCAGGCATCGTCCCCAAAGGCTTAAAATCCATTAAAGTGCAGAGATTTCCATGGTGCGGGGCTGAAAACTGCACTCCAGATGCTCAGGGGTCATTTGAGGGGACGCCAGCTGAGGAATTTAATCACAGTGAGGTCACGATCATCAAACAGGGCCAACACTCCCTGCCGAAGGTGATTTATGGGGGTGGCACCAGTTGCCAGTGTGCCAGAAAACCTTTCTGCTGTGGAAATGCCCTCGCCCCATTCTCACCAACCCTTTCCAAGTGCTGCCTGTGACGAGGCGGGTGATGCGTTCCCAGTCCTCTGCTCAGCAATCCCTGGGGAAGGAAGCTCAGACACCAACAGTGCTCATGTTCTGCTGTTCTGCTTTAGGTGTCAAGGGAAAATCTGTATTTATCATGCGTAATTTGGAGTAAGAATAGGAAATTATTGTATGTATTACTGTACATACAATACAGCGCTTTCAGAATGAAATAAAATGGAGCACTTTCAGAAAATGAAATAATAAAAGTTCCTTCTGGATGCCATTCAGTGTCAGACACAGTAACTCCTTTTGGAGCCCTCACGAAGCCTGATTTTGCTGATTCACTGAACCCATTTCTCAGAGCTGTCAATTAATTTTGGAGGGAACAATCTGTGCCCCAGCTGAAGGTGTTGCGGGATTTTTGGGAGCGCATTCCAAGGACATGGCAATCTCTGGGCTCATCCCACCACATCAACCTCTGCCCAAACCAGAACACAGCCAATCGTGGCAGGAGCAGAAAGAACCAAACCACTCCTCCAGGTCAACCCACGTGACACAGTTTTAAACTGGGAAGGGCCACAATGTGAAAGGAATGCCACAAATTTGGAGGAAGGCAGGGCTGTGAGGTTTGACCACCATTTAAAACAGGAAACTTTAAAGGAACAAAGATCATTAGATCTTTAAGGCCAATACGAATGAATTTGTTTTCCTCTGTGGCCTTTGACACCTGGTTGCACAGAAACAACAATGAAGATTTATGCAGTGAGGGGCAGTCAGACTCCTTTTCTGAAATTCTTAACAGGAATTCCTAGAGATAAAGACATGCTGCACTATCCCTGTGCTTGCTTTGCTCTTATTATTAAATCAACACTCATAAACAATAACAAAATACCTTTCACTGCACATATATGGCATAAATCCAATAAATATATATATAAAATATGCGCCCCATCACCACAGGCTTACAGACCATGATCTGGAAACCAGTGCACTGAAATATAAATATGCAAAGCCTCCTACTGCCCAAGAAGCAAAAGATTTAGCATTCTAGCACTATTATTTATTAGCAATTGCACAAATCATAATTAGGTCTTTTTTTAAAAGCCCGCACTGGAGGTTTCACTGCCAATTATTTACAGCAGCCCTGTATAAATCATTCATCTGGAGGTTCCTCTCCCATGTGCCATGAAAACATTTCTGTAAAATCCTCTTAATGGAGTCTATGAATCAAGGCACAGGAAGTGTCACAGGTGGAATCCATGGCTCCAGAACCAAGAAGACCTTTTTATGGGCAGGTGTCGAAAACACTGACTTGAATTAGAAACTTTAATCTACGGCACTCAGGGAAATTTATGCTCCAAAGAGATAGTTTGAAAGTCCT
The DNA here is from genome assembly GCA_013396755.1 of Sclerurus mexicanus. Classification (NCBI taxonomy): domain Eukaryota; kingdom Metazoa; phylum Chordata; class Aves; order Passeriformes; family Furnariidae; genus Sclerurus; species Sclerurus mexicanus. The sequence continues at coordinate 699,198 of VWZF01004985.1, forward strand.
GTCTTTTTTTACTGCTATGGGTATAAATTCCTGTCAGGACTTAAAGAAGAACTGCAGCAATTAGTATTTTTTAGTCTAGAAATAAGACTGAAGGGATGTATAACAAAATTATACTAGTTGTCCAATACCTAAAAGACAAGTGAAAGAAAAAAAAAAAAGAAAATCACAGTGTAATGGAGTTTAAGATGCAGAAAGGGATACAGAGTTTGGATCATTGGGATATTTTCTAACAGTGAAGACAGAAACACTGGAACTCTGTGGAAAGCTATGAATTATTCCTCACTGGCTTTTGGGTCCAAGAATGATTAAGTTGTGGAGTCCCCAATTCTGGAAGTGTTCATAAAACCTGTGGATGTGGCACCTGAGGACACTTCTTAGTGGTGTTGGGCTGGTGGTTGGACTGGGTGATCTCAGAGGGCTTTTCCAAGCTGAAGGATTCTGTGATCCTGCAGTTCTGTACATTGTGGCAGCTCCTTCCTGGCCCCTCCAAGGGAAGGTACTTAAAGCCCATTCCAGATGTGTTGCTTCTCATTTTTACTGCCTTGGTAACAGGGAGGGTTCATTCACTGCTGTGACTCACCCAGCAGCTCCTGAGACATCCACACTCCATCTCCAGCACCTGCTCTGGACCCTTCTGAACCTCCTGTGGGACCTCCGGGAGGGGCCTTTTTCCTCCTCCGTGTCACATCTCATCAGCTGACCCCTGAGAAAGTGCAAGTTGGGGTCAATGCAGTTTAATACCCATGGCAGGTTTGAAGAGCAGATTAGGCAGGTGAAATGAGAAGAACCTGAAGGAAAACAGGCAAGGGAAAGAGTATTTTGATGAGGAAGGTAAAATCCAAGGCAAGGCATTATTGGTAAAAATCACTCTCCTAAACCCAAATTCAGTCATTAAATAGAGATGACCTCACCATGAGCAACTCCAGTAACATGAGTTGAAGCCCTGTTAGCTCCTGTGTAGGACAAGTGTTCGGTGACACAAAAGGGACATCACCTTGGTGCTCACTGACCCACGAGATGCTGCTCAGATCACACACCTGAGGGAGAACAGCCCTCAAATCACCCCGTTGGCCACTTCTTGGAATTCCATGCTAATTTCAGTCAGCATTCCATGTGCCCTCCTTTATGTTCTTCCCACTGTCTTCATTAACTTTATGATTTGGTTTTTGAATTAATGACAAAATATTGATCGAGGGAATAATCCATCACTTTTTGTGCCAAGAATTTATCCTCAGTTGCTTTTCAAGACATTGAAATGAGAATATTGTAGATGGGAAAATGATTTTTGACGTGTAAAGGTACAAACCTTGGACTTCACTTGTTTGGGTTTTTTTTAAGAGTCCAGCTTAATTGGCTGAATGGTTAATTAAGAGCTCAGACAATGACAATGGAGAGTGCTGAGGTTGCATGCAAAAATCTCTCCGAAGAGTTGTAAAAATACATTGCCACTGAGTGTCACTTGATTGAAAATATTAAAGGAATGGAGTCCCACTGAGAGCTGGGCAAAAATGGAGAGAGGTGTAATTTAACACACGGTTTGTTTAAAGCCTCAAGAAATTCTGTTGATGTTGCCCAGGTTTTGTTAGGCTGCCCTTGGTTCCTCAGGCCTGAGCTTCTCAGGGCCTGAAGGGTGGAAAAGAAAGGATTTTAGACCTTGGTGGGGCAAAACCTGCAAGCTTCTACAACCCCATTTTTCCATGTTTACCCTTATTTCAGTTATTTCTATCAAATCAAAAATGCTCAGATAAATCAACATAATTTCATAGACTTCCTAGGAATGTTTGACAGCACACAGTCTGAAACCAAACCTTACAATTAACCTGTAGTGTCAGCTGATTGATTTTTATTTTTCAAGAAATTAGACATTTTCAAGTGACGTTTTATTCTTGACCACCTTTAACATTCCATTATTTCCATATTCAGGAACTGATCGGGTCCTTGAAGTCTTGGAAATAAACAAGTTTGGAGGTGAAGGGGAAAAAAATTGGTAATAACAAGAAAAGTTATTTTATTTGTACTTCAGCTTTTTAGAAAAAGCATGGTATTGTTTCTTTACTATTTTTTGCTCCTTAATTAAAGCTGACACTTCTAAAAGCAGCGTTAAATTTAACTGTGATTTAAGAACTCATCTGTTCTGCTCACCTATTTTAAGGTAAGGTGAGCAGACACCAAACCAGCTGATGCCTCTGAGGGATAATGAAGTTTAGGACCACACATCACATGAAAATGCCATCTTTATGCAGGAATGTTCAGGTCTGATGGTGGAGAAACCTTTTAAACTCAAAATTACACATTTGAATCAAACAACGGGCAATCTTTTTTAACAGCTTCTTCAGCATGTTTGAAGAAAGGTGGGGAGAGCAAAGGTTTTGAGGGTTTGGTTTGTTATTTTTGTGCGTTTGATCCCTTGGGAAGCAACTCCAAAGGAACTGGGATTGTTTTCCAACACTGAAGCCAAACAGAAATCCAATAAATGGCAATGAAATTGGTATTTTTGATGGGGCTCATTCTTAGCCCCATTTTAGCACCAGTGTGATGAGGAGCAGCTGAGGGGGCTCAGCCTGGAGAAAAGGGGGCTCAGGGAGGACCTTCTTGCTCTGCAACTCCCTGACGGATCCAGGTGAGGGTTGGACTCTGCTCCCAGGGAACAGGGACAGGAGGAGAGGGAATTTCTTCCTGGAAAGGGTTGTTAGGCATTGGAAGGGGCTGCCCAGGGAGGTTTGGAGTCCCCATGCCTGGGGGTGTCCCAAACACATGTGCCTGTGGCACTGGGGTACATGGTTGGTGGTGGACACGGTGGTGGGGCTGGGCTGCCAGCTGGACTTGATGGTCCCAAAGATATTTCCCACCCTTGGCTGTTCTGTGATTCCATAAAGCTTCCTAGGAAATGAATCATGTTGCAGTGCAGGTGTAATTTTAGCAGACTTGAGGAATTAAAAATAATCCTCTTGCTTTGGAAGCCATTGAAGTTGAAATCCTTATGTAAGTACTTTTATGGTAAAAAAAAAAAAATAAAGAAAATGAGAGAAAAACTATCACTACCTAAAAATTGCCTATTTTGTTTTTTTTTAATCAGCCTATATCTGTATGTTTGGACACAAATGTATGCATGCTGTACATGGAAGAACAAGAAGAAAAAAACAAACGGGTGTAAAGGACAGAGATAGATATATCTCCCTAATTAAGTTTTCAATCAACAAGGCAATCAGCACAGAGTTGCCATTAGTGCTGCTCTGAGCAGGAGCTGGCATCAGCATTCCAAGCTGAATGCCTTAGGATAACACACTCCTACACCCCAGTGGTAAAAAAGGGACACGTCTCCAAGCAGAGCCTCGTGTTCCATCAGAAGCAGCAAACAAACCACACGGGCTGGTGAGCAGATCCAGACCCGGGGTTTCCCCCTGAATATTGCATTAAAGCGAAGGGGATGTTTGTAAATGCTCTGCTGTTTCTTGTTCGATCTTGGGATGCCAATCAGATGCAGGTTTATACAGCGGAAAAGGATATAAATCCCTTCATTACCGAGTCAGTCTTAATATGCAGAAGGGCCAGTGCTCCGCGTTAGTCGGGTTAGAACTGCTCAGTTTCCCTCCTAATTAATGAGCGTGGCTAAATGCCATCACCCCCTTGAGGTATTCCAGAGCTTAATTCAATTCCCCCTAAAAACAGGGGGGATCAGATCATCCAATTAACTCCAGTGGCCTTTGGACTGGGCTGAGGACTCTGCTCAGACTGAGATGAAGTTGTGCACTGAGAGGCTGAGCACTTCCAGCTCCTGACACCTTCTCATTAATGCTGGGTGTCTAGAAAGAGGGCAGGAGAGCTCAGCTTTGCTGCCCTTAAAATAAAACTGGGACTTTTAAAGGGGCCTGGGAGGTTCTGTCGAATTCTGTCGCCTGACTGCAATAATTTCCCTTGAAAGTCTAGATTAAATTGGGTAAGCGAAAAAATGAATCACCTTCTTTCCGAAGGTGCAAAAAAAAATTGAAATATTATTATGATAGAATCATAGAATAGTTTGGCTTGGAAGGGACCTTAAAAATCATCAAGTTCCACATCCTACCATGGGCAGGGACACTGTCCAGTATAGACAGAACACAACACAAACTGGTTTGTGCTCAAATTTTGCCTTTTTAATGTAGCACCCTGGGAAAAATTATCTGAGAGGCTCTTTCTGTGGTTATATTATACAGGAAAACAGTATGACAACTTAAATGCTGTAATTCAAGTGAAATTTCTCAGCAGAAGTGTGTTGGTCCCTACATTTAATGCTTGTTTTTAGTGAGGCAGTTAGTCCTAAAAAGGACACAATTCTGCTGTCATCTCCAGAGTATCAGAAATACAGATATGCTCCAAATATCCAAAAGGCAGCAGCAGAATAATTGACAGCCATGATTATTGTGCCCTCTAGAAACATTCAGGATGACAGATGATGGTAATTTCCTCATAAATCATGTCTACACCATGAAAAATGCAATGGAACCTCATTTTATGAACATGATCTTATCGGTCCTAATGGAGGAGGGAGAATTAGGGTTCACAATGTTTGTCTGAGTGACTTTTAGGGTAGAATCTTTCAAAATTTGCAATCATGTGTGTATAGGAAAAAAAATATCTTATTTCAGCACAATGTATTTTGCCTCTCCTGTGTTACTTTTACTGATCATGGATGATTGACAGGAGGGAAGAGCTGCAGCTACTAATTCAGAACAGCTTACCAAGACAGCAATGGAGCCTTTTTTGTTCACCAGGACTAGAGGAATAAAGGACAAAAGGGAACATTTTAGACTCTGAGATTCTGAGAATCCAAGCTAACAATTTTACCTTTTCTTCATGCTTTCAAGCTGGAATGTTTTCATTATTTTTAATATAAAGGAATAATATTTTTTTTCAATTTTTGACTGGTTCCATTGAATGAGAATAAGGCTGGCCTCCCCCACACTGCCTTTTGATTCAGGGAAAAGCTCATAAATTGAAGTTCCTGTAATGTTTTTTTGAACATCGTTATCTTTCCCATTCCACATATGTGCTCTAACATTTTCTATTCCTTCTGGAATGTGGTACCAAGTTCAGAAGGGAGGAGTTTGGGTAATCATAGGTTCATTAAATGGCTTGGATTGGAAGGGACCTCAAAGCTAGCCCCTGCCATGGGCAGGGACACCTTCCACCAGCCCAGGTTGCTCCAAGCCCCGTCCAACCTGGCCTCGGACACTCCCAGGGATCCAGGGGCAGCCACAGCTTCTCTGGGCAACCTGTGCCAGGGCCTGCCCACCCTCCCAGGGAAGGATTCCTTCCCAAAATCCCATCCATCCCTGTCCTCTGGCAGTGGGAAGACATTCCCCCTTGTCCTGTCCCTCCAGCCTTTGTCAATGGTCTCTCTTTCCAACTTTCTTGTAGCCCCTTCAGGCACTGCAAGGCCACAATGAGTTCACCCCAAAGCTTCTCTTCACCAGCTGAACAATCCCAGCTCTCCCAGCCTTTCCTCCCAGCAGAGCTGCTCCATCCTCTGATCATCTCAGTGGCCCTAAGTTCTATAAATTCTAAATAAATAAAATTGCCCTATAAATCCTTTTAATATTTTTGCAGCCTTATAGAGTTGTTTACAGTTCTGGTGTTCTTTAGAGAGGAATAACAAAACAAACAGAGGCCTCAATGAATAAAAGAATAAAGACTTTTGCACTACTGGAAAACCACCTGACCAACATTCCTAGGTGGATGTCAGGTACTTTTGGGACTATGGGCTCAGGAAGATCTCAGAGGAAAACATGAAAGATTAAGACATGAATTAAAATCAAATGTCCTTAGCAAATAAAAAGCTTTAGGAAAGGAATTGCACACCGAGTTTTCTCCTGCAGAAGTTGAGGTTTGATTTCTCACTCAATTTTAAAATCATTTTCATGATGCTGCATCAATGGAAAGTTTCCTGTTAACCTAAAGAATGAGATGGAGTAAGTGCCAGTGTCTTAAGCGTGAGCTTCCTCTGGAATCGCCTTGGAAGTGCCCTATTGCTGTTGCAGTCCAGTTCTTGGGAAGCATTGGAAAAGCTCCCATTTAGGCTGCAACATGATGATGTCAGTAAGATATTTTACTCCATTGAATGCCAGGTTCTCCTAAAAACCTGTTTTCAGGGCTTGTGGTCAGTCCAAAGCAGCTCCTCTCTGCTGCTCCCTCCTCCTCACGCTCTTCCCCTGCTCTGACAGGATTCCCTTCCACAGGCCTTGGCTCCTTTGGAAAAAAGCTGTGGCTCCTTCCCATGGGCTGCAGGGGAGTCCTCCCCCCTCTCTTCTTCATGGGCAGAGCCAGCCAAAGCTAAAAAATCATATGTAGAGAAAACACTCTCATATTCTTAAAATAAAAGCCTTTGAGCACAAAGCGCTGATGGCTTTACTCCTCTCATCCAAATTGGAACCTCTGGGTACGAGCTGCTGCTGCGTTTGTGATGTCCCCAAAGGGCTCAGGGGGTTTGTCATCCTTAAATCCTTGACACCCCTGGAGCAGCACTGAAGGGGCCCAGCCTTCCCCCATCCCACATCTCCCTGTGTCAGCACCTTTCCTGCTCAACACCCCACATGCCTCCAAGTTATGGCACTGCAGGAAGGAAAGAAAAGCTTTTGAATGTTCCTCCTTGTTTCTGCAAAACCCACTTGTTTTCGTCTTTAGATACCCTGCGAGGAAAAGCTGTTTGGAAGGGCTTTGCCAAAGATCACAAGGCTTGCAACCCCCTTTAGGAAGAAAAGGGATTCTCTTGGATAACTTAATCAGCATGAGAGCAATGTATGGAACCTGAATTCAGCAAAAGTTAAAGGCATTTAGGCACATTTAATATGCTCCATCCTGGAACTACAATGCGAAGTTTCCTGCACAGCTTGAACTAGAGGCCTGAATAAAGAGCAGTTCAGCCAAATCTGAAGTAAATACTACATGTAAAAGAAGGCAAAACAGTGGTTAAATCTGCTTCTTTCCCAAATTCAATAAAATAATAGACATCAGATAATTATTATAAGATATTAAAGTTATAATAATTGACAGCACTAGCCTCTCCCCCAAAAAAGCACACAGAGTTATGTACAGTAAAACACAAGTAGGATTTCTGTTTCAGGGAAAAAACTTAATTAGTTTACCATTAAGTTTTAAAAACTTAGTTTTGTATGATATGACCATTTTGGAATGTCTGCTTTTCTGTGAGCACTGGCTTTGCACATTGATAAAATAATAAAGCAACTGAAGGATTCATAGAATCATGGAATGGTTCAGGTGGGAAGGGACATCAAAGCCCATCCAGTGCCACCCCCTGCCATGGTCAGGGGCACCTTCTACCAGCCCAGGTTGCTCCAAACCCCATCCAACCTGACCTTGGACACTTCCAGGGATGAGGCAGCCACAGCTTCTCTGCCCAACCTATGCCAGGGCCTGCCCACCCTCAACCTAAAAAATGTCTTTCTCAGAACTAATCTAAATCAACTCTTTTGTAGTTTAAAATCATTCCCCCTTGTCCGTCAAAATGTCCTGTCCATGGAGCTACAAACACATGCATCCACACGGGTGCCTTTGAGACAACCAACAAGAGACCCAGGCTGGGGCTGGGCACCCCTGGCCCCACTGGGACCTTGCCCACCCCTGAGGGCACAGTATCAGGACAAGTACAGACTCAAAGAAAGATGAAGTTCATCTTTAATCACCTTCCCTTCAAAGATTTCCACTTAAAATACTGCATTCCCCAAAGCAGAGGACAGCAAATGCAAAGATTTCAGAAGAAAATCTCAGCAAAATTAAGGGTTTAGATGTAAAAAGCCATCACTGCTTTTGGATAAAAAGTTTTGGGGGTAGAGGTCTGTCTTCCAACTCAACCCACAATAAGCTCTCGGTGAAGCCAACCTAAGCTGAGGGAAAACCTTGGAATGCTTTGTTTATTCACTGCAAAGGAGGATCACAAAATACTCGGAGTTGGAAGGGACCCCCAAGGCTCCTCAGGTCCAACTCTGAAATGAATGGCCCATCCAGTGGATTGAACCTGCCACCTTGGCTTTTTTAGCACCAGGTTTTAACCAACTGAGCCAGTCTCAGCTTTGGGAAGCCCTTGGCTTTGCATTGGTCTCAGAGGAGATTCCCTGCTGAAACAAAATCAGCCAAGCCTCTCTGAAACCCCCTAACCATTTCTTTCTTATCCAAAGTGATGTGCTTTCCTGTTTTGAAAGACTTCACATTCCAAGGATTGCCACAAAATCCATCATCCCGATCATTGCCCTCCACAAAGGGAAGAAGAAGAATGAAGGAGAAAGTCCCCATATTTAAAATTAGCTTAGGCAGCCTTCTGGGATGTAGGAGACAAAATATTTGGAGTCTGAAGGTCCATGTGGAGAAGAACACCTGAAGATGTGCTGGCAAATAAACCTACAGAGCCCTTTAGCAGTGTTTTAAGTCCGCTCTTGCAGGCTGTGTACAAGTCCATGTACAATTATCCCCTGGGATATTTTCACACCAAAGGGAAGTGTCTGAGCCCCAGAGATAACAGTGCCTTCTCTTTTAGCCTGGAGAAAAAGGAGGAGAACCGCTTAAATCAAACACAACACGTTGTGTGGCTTGAATTGCAATATAATGAAAGGGTTTGGAGCCCCAGCACTTCTAACTCCATGTAATGAGAGGCAGCACAGGCCAGCAGTGCATCTGCTAATTAGGGAGTAGGTTCAGGTCAGGTCCAAAAATAACTCTGGGACAATATTTGCCAACATATTGGCTTCTCTGAGAGGGAAAGGCATCTACAGCTCTGCGTACCCATGGGGATAAGAACTGAGATAACCACTAGAAATCATTCTGAGAGCTGATTTTCTTTCCTTTTCTGGCACCAGGAATATTTTCTCTCAAAAATTCCTGCTGTAACAGAGGGGTAAGAATGATTCTGAATAACATTTCCCTGAATTTAATCGATAAAGAGAATGGGCAAAGAGCTTTCTAGGCAATAAAATTCAATTGTTCTGCCTAAAAGGTTACTTACCCAGCAGAGCAGCTCTTCCAGGCTGTTTATGTTGTGCCAAATGCAGTATAATAATATGTCCCATATATTTAGGGAATGGTTTAGTGGTGGCCTTGGCAGTGCTGGGGTAACCATTGGACTTGATGATCCCAGATGTCTTTTCTAACCTTGATGGTTCTATGAAAATTCCAGCTAGAAGTGAAATAATGATATATCACTTCTTTCACAGTCTACAGAAAAGCTTTAATCGACTTAAGCCGCAGAAAAATGAAACTTCGAGAATTGGCCTTGGAGGAAAAATCAGCTTTGTGACCTTGGCTCCAAGGAAATGGAATTTTACCTTTGACTTCAGAAGGACCTCAGTCCTACCTGTGATGTGTTTAGGATCTGCATTTGAATCTGATGTGAATTACTCCTTTGCCTTGGAGAAACCAATTAGATTATTTAAGATATTTAGGAACTAATTTCAAAAGATGCTTCCTTGATATTTATGCAGCTTCAGTGGCTTAAATTCTCTTGACATTTCTCTTTCTGAGTACTTTCCCCATTTTTATTTGCCTCCAGAAGATTACTGACTGAGCACAAACATTTCAATTGTTTAAATTATTGCAGAAATTGGATGCAAGAATGTATAAAAGTTAAGAAAATCAAAGGTAGGCCAAAAGTGGGCACTGGAAAAATCCCACATATTTTCTGCAACGGTGTGTGACACATTCCCCTCCCTCCATGAGATTGCACTCAACTGGAACATTACCATAGTCACTCATGCAATATATGCAATGAATGCATGATATATATATTTAATATATACACTAAATATATCCAATAAATACACAGTATGGTTTCACTGAGGATTTCCACAGAAACATCCTGGAGCATTGTGCTGTGTATATGAGAGTCAGAGAATAGATTTTCTTTTACATTATTATTTTACATTAAATTTTACTTCAAAAGAGAATTTCGACTTTGAATTTGTCACATTAAAAACAGTCTGCCTAGCGTAAAGCTCAAACCACACAGACATCACAGTATTAAACTAATTAAACTTAGCATTAAACTATTTATTCCAAGAATGCCATTCTGTTGATCAGTTTGGGGCTAGAAATATCTTTCTTTTCTTCCCTGATGGCCAATAGCAAAATATTTACAATGCTCAGCCAAACATTTACAAATTCCATGAGACAAGAGCCAGAAAAAACCAACCTACCATACACATTTCCTCTCGTTCCCAAGTTTAAATCAGACCCTTTAGTGTTACTGCAGCATAGTTTGCATGTGTTAATCATATCATTAATGTTAGGACTGACAGAGAGAAATTAGTTTAATGGAGAGTTCAGGGTTTTTAAATCAAGACAGGCTTTTGGGTTCTCATGATTAATAGAGCAAGAGCCAGGCCACATATGCTGGGACTGAAAAGAAGATGGATAATGAGTTCCTGCAGCCATGGAAGGAATTCTAAAATACAGGGTGGGCATTACAGGGAGAGCACATTGCCCTGGAGTTCATGCACATTGGTTTTGTGTCTTGGAACAGGTTCAAGGAAAAGGTGCCAAGCAGGGATGGCCACGAGTTGGAGTGCAGGAGAGATAATGAGGTGTGGGATGAGCAGGGGAGAGAAAAGGAGAAAGTACCACTGGAATAACTCAGAGGTTTCATTCCAGTCCCAAATGGATGGTTTATGTATGGCTTGTGGAGTCTCCACCTACCACACACCCAAGTCCTCACCAATGAGAGCGTTTGGAGACCAGACTCGGGGAGGAACCAGGACAGTCACTTGTGGAGGAACCTTTGAAGGGATCTGCTCATCTTCCAGCTGTGATTAAAAATCAGACACAATGCTGAGCTTCTTCATAGAATCCCACAATCTTGGAATGATTTGTGCTGAAAGGAACCTCAAAGCACATCCAGTGCCAGCCCCTGCCTTGGGCAGAGATACCTTCCACTAGCCCAGGTTGCTCCAAGCCCCGTCCAACCTGGCCTTGGACACTTCCAGGGATGGGGCAGCCACAGCTTCTCTGGGAATTCCATTCCAGTCCCTCCCCAGGAAGAATTCCTTCCCAATGTCCCATCTAACCCTGCCCTCTTCTAGTTTAAAACGGTTCCCCCTTGGCCATCTCTGGGATGAGCACATTTTAATGGATCCAGCTGGAAGTGTTGGCTCTATAATCTGAAGACCACAATGACTTAGAGGTTTCTCCAATTCACAAAGGATGAGTCCCCAGAGATGAAATTTTAGTATCTAATTTCATAACTGACATTTCACCACAGCAATCAAAGAGCCAAAAAAGCTGGTTTTCAAACACACAAGTTTTGTCAAGTTGTCATGATTTGTTCTGATCCTTCCTCCTTCTCACCCCAAATGAGGAAAATAAAATAAAGATTTGACTTATAAATTTTTGTTTATAAATTTCATAAGGAAATATGAATATTTAAAACACATGTTATTTTATTTTATTTTATTTTATTTATTTTATTTTATTTTATTTTATTATTTCACTTCCTTCTACTACCTACCTTTCTACCAAAATACAGTCTATCATTTCTGTTCTTTACTGGTTTCATAATAATTATATAACAGATTTCGAGCTAAAAATTTCATCTTGAGCTTATGACTTAAGAATTATAACACCCTGCTTTGTGTCTGAATGAGGCAAAATTATGTAAGACAAGAATCATATCATTTCCAGCTAAAGGAAGCAACTAAGGATCTTAAGATCACTAAGAGATAAAAAAAAAAAAGGAAAATGAGAAGGATTGAAAAAAAATTTTATATTTTCATTAGGAAATAAATACTTCATGCATTGAACTGGTTTTTCCCCAAACAGAAAAATCATGTTGCCAAAAATATGGAGTGGATTTCCAACTTGTATCTTTGCAACACACATAGAGAACAATTCCTCTTTGTACCAAGCCAGCAAGGTGTTCAAACTAATTTACTGCACCAGTGCCTGTAATTAATGTTCCTAACTCATCTCACATCATAGAGAGCACATTACACCTGTAATTTCCCCAGGTCATTGCTAATACACTCCTGCAGTGCTGCTAAAAACCCATTCACATGCCGTGTTTGCTCTCTGCAAAGCAAAGATTGTGGCTCGTGGTGCCTTCGAACCCATTTCCCTGGAGCATTGCAGCATCAGCAACAACATCAATTATGTAAAGACTCTGTGGTTTGATAAAGAATTAAACAAATGACTGGAGAAATGGGAGAAAATGCCATAGAAGGGAAATTGTGCACTATTTCAACTGAAAGAGGGTGAGTTGAGATGGGATATTGGGAACGAATCCTTCCCTGGGAGGGTGGGCAGGCCCTGGCACAGGATGATCAGAGAAGCTGTGGCTGCCCCTGGATCCCTGGAAGTGCCTAAGGCCAGGTTGGAAGGGGCTTGGAGCACCCTGGGCTGGTGGAAGGTGTCCCTGCCCATGGCAGGGGGTGGGACTGGGTGGGCTTTGAGGTCCCTTCCCACCCAAATCATCCTGGGATTCCACGTTTTTCCTCTGCACGGAACAATCTTCTTCAAAATGTTCATCTTCTAATGCACAGTGGAGTGGAGGAGCTGAGAGGGATGCAGGAGGCTGCTTACAACCACCTCAATGTTGGGACAAGTGCAAAAACCCCTCTGACCTCTAACAAATGACAGACCAGAGTCAAGAATGGTACTTAGAAACTCATCATGTTCTGGCACCAGTGAGCAGACCCAGATGTTCACTGTGTGTTGGAATCCAGAGTACTGAATCAAGAATTAACCTCATCAAGGCCTATCCTAGGTGGAACAGTCAGAGTTTCTGAGGGAAGGTTCTCCAGTTCTCGCAGGTTCTGTGAGTGCTGCTGCAGAGTGACCAAGAAATAGAATAACCAAGATCTTCATGAGAACCATGAGTGTCCAAATTTAGTGGCTGTTTTGTGGTGTGGGCTACAATGCTAAGGTTGGGTGACAAAGGGACTCCAGCAATGTCTCCAGTGCTGCTTCTACATGAGACTTCAAATACGCAAAAACTGGTTTTTGGTATCACTGAAAATCTCACCGAAAAGTGAAAAAGCCAAATAGTTACCTAAAAGTCCAACACAAGAAGATGAGAGGAGATGACATTCAGACATAAAAATGTCACCTGACCTTAGAAGGATCTTGTTGGGTTTGCAAAAAGGAATTGCAGCCCAGTATTTTCTGTGAGATGCAACACTGAATCTGTACGGGGAAATGACATCAAGTGTTCCAAACTCAAAATGAGAATTCAGAATTTTTCTTTTAAGAATTCATCTGAACAGTGTATAGTTAGCTTAGAAAAAAGAAAAAAGAAACCTACAAAGTTAGTAATTATTAAGGAAAGGTTTTGTCTTGAAGAAAGATCATGAGAAGAGAAGGAGAACTTGAGGACAAGTTACACCAACTTCTAGAAAAGGGATATTGTTGTTGGGATTACATCAGGACCCAGCAGTGAAGCTCCCCATGAGTCTTCAGCCCCAGATATGATGAATTTGGCTCACAAATAATGACATTTATGGTACAAGGAATACCGTGTCTGATGAGTTTTTCATGTTACATGAAAAAACATGGACAATGAAGTGCTTCATCTCCACCCTCAGCATTTGGCTGCCCTTAGCTCAGGCTCAGGGGAAAGACTGAGCAAACCTGGTGACAAAGTGGCAATGGCACTACTGAGTTGGCCTGATCTATATTAGTTTTTGAAAACTGAAAAACCCCACCCTGCTAAGATTTTTGATAGAAAGGGGAGAAATCACTGCCAACCACAATAAGGCAATTGCAGGATAACTTACCTTCAGGGAAAGTGTTTTTGTAACTTCTAATTGGAGATTTAGTTAAGATCTGAATCAAGAGGGTTTATATTCCTTATGTACACTCTACTTTAATTGCTTTTTACAGGCTGGTTGAAAGTGCCACAAGGTAGAGAGCTATAATTTGGAGATATTATAAATGTTCCTTTGGGAAGTGGGAAAAGGCAGAGCAGAGGGGAGCAGAGAGAAGGCAGCGCCCTAAAGGAGCTGCCTCCATGTAGGCAGACGCCCCTGGGAATGCAGTGCATTGCTTCCTTCCCCAGTTTGAAGCTCATCCCTCTCTTAAATGGGTTGAGGGTGCATTTTCCCTTCTCTCTTGTTCTTTTCTCTCATTTACGTTTTACGTGATCAGCTGAGAAAGAGCCTTAAGGACTGTCAAGGGCAAAAATGTTCCTTGGGCTTTGTGCAAACGAGAGTTGGGCTCTGCATTTTAGTGAGCGACACCTGTAAAACTTTCTCCTCGCTTGTTAGCTGGGACATGTGTCCAGTTGGAGAAGTGGGATGGATTCTGACAGTAAATGAGTTTCAGGGGGCTTGAGTCTGCATCTCTGTTTCCTGATGTTTTAGTTACCCTTTGCAGCCTCTGATATGATACAGCAGTGACGGTACCAGCTGGGTTTTTGCAGAAACGACTGCAAAAGCTATAACATTTTATAGGGAATCACAAGTTCTTACTAGAGCTAGTAAGCATGCCCTTAGTAATTCCACAGCCTGCCATAAAAGAAACATCCCTCACCGAGTTGTTCTCTATTAAATTGTTAGACAATTTTTATTAAAACAGTCTGAAAGCTTCCTGGAAGCATTAAAATAAAATACTGAGATTACTTTTAATCCCGGCCTGTCTCTTTGTAAGGTCACAGCTGGGGAGGATAACCCATTTTCCGAGCAGGTGCATTGCTGAGAGGGGGAGCTTGTAATGGTGTTAGCGCCGTCCAACCCGCAGTGCCTTATGAGAGTTTGGTGCATCTCAGCAAAAATTCATTCCACGAGAATTCAATCAGTTCTTGGGAGAACTTTCTGATGTGAAAAAATAATTGAGTGCTTGACATCTAGCTTCATAGGTCAAACACTGAAAAGGCAATATCTGGGCAATAAATTGGGATGAAATTGTAGAATTTGAGTCGGGAGGTAAGTTTGTGGTTGTGCGGAACAGATGGTTGGGGTGATGGGGATTTCGGGCAGTGCTTTCCAGCAGGACAACAGCAAACCAAAAACAATGTATTTGGAGGGTTTTTCCCAACTTGATGGATTTTAAATTAACCATTTCATGCCAAGCTGAGCACTCCAGAAGCTACCAGACCCTGAGCTAGAGCTTAAGTCAAAAAAGGCCAGACCTGGTTTATAATAACCACGTTGGTTCACAGCTTTGTGTGCTTTTTCTGTAAGGAAAACAAGTCCTAATTAAAAAAAAAAAAAAAAGTTCTAATAAAAGACATTGTCTCCTTCTCACAATGTGGACTGTTATAGCCTCATAAATGATACGGCTACAGAATCACAGAGTCATTAAGGCTGGGAAAGATCTCCGGGATCATCAAGTCCAACCTTCACCCAAATACCCCCAAAAAAGGCCACATCTGCTCAGTTTTTGAGCATTTCCAGGGTTGGGAACTCCACCAATGTCCTGGGCAGACTGTTCAGTGCTTGACCACTCCTTCAGTGAAGAAAGTTCTCCTCATATCCAGCCTTGGCACAACTTGAGAGCATTTCCCCTTGTTCCCTGGGAGAAGAGCCTCCTGTCAGGGAGCTGTAAAAACACGTGCATGAACTCCACTGCAGGTGTTGTCCGCCTTCTAATTTTGATGACACCTTGATTAATGAGTTGGCAAAAAAAGTCTCACTAATCAGGTATTACTCCAGTGACTTTTACCAAGTGCTGATCCAATGGCAACTCAGACCTTCCCACACAAGCAGCCTTTGATAGGTTTTCAAAATTTATTTGACTTTCTTCCTTCCTAGGAAAGGGGACAAAGAAAAGTTTTAGCAACTTTTATTTACAAGCTTCAGTGGGATTTCTACCTGTCTGTTTGTACTCCTGGGGCAAACCAGCCTTCTCCAGTCCCTGCCCAGTGTCCTGTTGCACACCCCAAGGGTAGAACAGAGATAGGACACCTTTATATTAGTGCAATATCATGTGTTTCCTGCTCACAGGTAGTTCCAATCCTGCTCTGCACAAGTCCAGAAGAGTGAAGAGCACGTCTGTGTCTGCCTCCTGCCATAAGAGACACTCAGATGGATCAGGCACTGCTATTACGAAGCCAAAAAAGCAGCAGCAAATAGTTGTCTGTGCTTTTCTGGATTCAAAAAAAGCCCTAAAAGCGAGGAATAAAAGAGGTTCCTCTTGGAGACTGGCTTTTACATGGACATACTGTGATAGGACAAGGGACAATGGTTTTAAACTGAGAGAAGAGAGATTTAGATGGGATATTGGGAAGGAATCCTTCCCTGGGAGGGTGGGCAGGCCCTGGCACAGGGTGCCCAGAGACGCTGTGGCTGCCCCTGGATCCCTGGGAGTGTCCAAGGGCAGGCTGGATGGGGCTTGGAGCACCCTGGGCTAGGGGAAGGTGTCCTTGCCCATGGCAGGGGGTGGGACTGGATGGGCTTTAAGATCCCTTCCCACCCAAACCATTCCATGATTCTGTAAAAAAAACAAGACCTCAGCACAGGTTATGAGTGCAGAGGGCACTCATGTCAAAATAACCTTAAAAAATCCAGCTAGGATATGAAGAATTTTTAATCAGTTTGAAATATTTCACAGGTCCAGGAAGGTGATCCTGTGCTTTTAGAAAAAAAAAAAAAAAGTGGTTAAAACTTTTTTGAATACAATTTTTCTATTTTCTTTGGATCCTTGGGATATTTTGACGTAAGAGATTTAAACAATTGCTATTCCAAGTTTGTATCTTTAGTTTTCTAGGAAATGTGAGATTATAATTTCAGGGGGTTTCTTCTCTGTTATTTCTTTCACTGAGTTTATAATGGCATCATCATTAATCCTTACACAAGTGTAAATGTGAATTTTCACTAGAAAGCTGCCATAATACCATGTGTGGTGTGGGATTTTTTTTTTATTCCAATACTTACAGCAAATCCTTTGCCTTTTCTGGAAAAGACCATACATTTAATTTTGCAAACCTTAACCAGAAGAGCTTCTTCCTCCCGCTTTGAGATCAGACTAAAATTCAGGGTTGACACTTGTGACTTTTGTCTTGCAATTCCCACTGGGGAAACAACCAAGGGAGAACAATGTGCAAAGTCCTTTTTTTAAAGAACCCTCAATTATTTTCCATGACATTTCCAAGAATCCTGTTGTTCAGCTTTCAAAGCTTCTTGTAGAATACAAACCCAGACTCTACCAGTGCAAACGCTGGATCTAATTTTCCTATCACATTCACCTCAGCCAAGGAAAGCAATCCATCATGAAGGGGAAGAGTTGAAAATAGATGACAGTGGTAGTCCAATAAAAATAAAAAAGTAAAATAATAAATAAATAAAAAAGTAAAAACCCTGCATCAAGTGCAGATTTTCAGATTTACTAAATGTATATAAACAGACGTGCATTGTGATTTGGAGGGCACTGTGTTTTATCACAACTTCAGGGGTTTGACAGCGTATAAATATTCACAACTGGGAAGAGGAAAAAGAAACAGAAAATATTTTAAAAACCACCAAAAATTGTTGAAATCAATAATAATAATAATAATAATAATTATAATAATTATAATAATTATAATAATAATTAATAATAATAATCACTGTCCTGTTATCAGACTGCTAATTTTTAGGAAACTAATCCATAAAAAATATAATGATAGCTCCATTTTAAATGTTTGTCCCAAAGTTTTTTGGCACAGCAGAGTTGCTGGGTCTCCCTTTGTTTGTCTGCTTTTTGTTCAAGAACTCCACAGTATCCAGAAGGGTCTTCCAAGGGTTCAATACTGCAGACAGTTTCTGCTCCAAGTACTTCCAGCAATTGTTGGCATCTTTGAAGTGTGTCTGGCTAGAATTTATTAACATATATAGCCAGGGCTCCATCCTCTATTGAAAGGCAATCTAACACACGGTGCCTGACAGATTAAAGCAAGCTGCACTATAAATTGTGCACATTGAGCCCTCTTACATGGCTTAGCCTAATCATAGCTCTGCCATTTGCTTCTCATGACAGGATAAAAATAAAAGTGCCATAAAACTAAAATAAAATAGACAGTCTGCCATTCCTCCCTTAGAAAACATTTGACAGAGTCTCTTCAAAAATAATTGGGAAGAAAATGTGCTGAATTCTCCAATCTATTGAGTCATTTTTAAAGCTCGTCCAGGCATGTTAAAAGGCTGCATTCTTTATATCAGCGAGCTTGGGAGAGGAGGTATTTTACATTGTCAGAAGCCTTTCATACTTTGCTTTTTTTTCACCCTTAAGAATAAGTTTCCCCTGACTTTCAACTTAAATATTTATCCAGTGAGCAAGAAACAGTGAAACATTTAGGTTCACTTACTGTGCCAGCCTTCAGTGATCTAAAGCCTCCTTTTCCACATGTCTTTTTTTTTTTCTATAGACTCACAATTTACATTTTTTTCCCCTTTCCACAGTGTCTGCATTTGAACTGTTTCTGCTAATGAACTGTTGCTGCTAATGAAAACAGTGAAACAGTGTGGAAGTCTTATATATATATATATATATATAAAAGCAGCCATTTTCAAACACAAATATGACTCAAATCTGAACTCTTCTGGTGCTGCAAGCTGAGGTTGGCACCTTCAGCAAGAGCAGTTGTTTCCCTTCTTGGTAAGGAAAGGGCTGCTCTGGGAGGGATGAATTCTGAAAACTCAGTATTCACCTGTAATCACAGACATGGACTTTTGGGAGGGGTTGTGATGTTCCAGTGACACAGGGAGACAGAAACACTTAAACCAAGGATTGTTTCCTGGAGATGGGGTAGTAAAGAAACAGATTAGCACCAAACCTGCCTGTTTTCTTCACCGGTGGAGAAGGTGCAAGGTTGTCCCTCAGCTCTGACCACACAAACCCATCTGATCTCTGTGTAGCAAGGCCAGAGAATACTGACAGAACAAATCCTTCTTTGCATTTCCCCCTCCCAACATGGAATTAAGGGGTCTTGGCAAAGCACAAAAAGCATGAGGTGTGAGCTGCTGCCCCTGCGAAGGGCAGATGGGACATTTACTTTATGACAGGGAGAAATGGATGGGATATTGGGAAGGAATTCTTCCCTGGGAGGGTGGGCAGGTCGTCCAGAGAAGCTGTGGCTGCCCCATCCCTGGAAGTGTCCAAGGCCAGGTTGGACGGAGCTTGGAGCAACCTGGGCTAGTGGAAGGTGTCCCTGCCCATGGCAGGGGCTGGCACTGGATGAGCTTTGAGGCCCCTTTCAACCCAAACAGTTCTCTGCCTCTATGGCATCTCCAGAGTAACAATTATTCTGGTTTTATACAGAAGACAACAAATTAAACAGCTTTGTTTTGCACCCACGGGGACTTTTCAAGAGCCAAGAGTGGCTCAGCACTCAGAGCTTGTGGTCAGTTCAGGCCCTTGTTCAGGATTGTAGCTTACATCCACATAATTTTCACTTTTCTGAAAGATTTCAGCTTTACAGAATCACAAAATCATCATGGTTGGAAGAGCCATCCAAGCTCACCCAGTTCCACTGTGACTCCAGCATCACCCTGACCACCCCTAAACCACGTCCCCAGGTGCCACATCCAGACCCCTCTTGAACACTTCCAGTCAGTGACTCCACCAGCTCTCTGAGCAACTCAATTCAATGCCTGAGCACTCTTTCCATGAAATGTTTTTTTCTAATATCCAATCTGAACATCCGCTGGAGAAGAAGCTCCCTTTTATGAGAACCTTTGCAAGCTTCTGTAATCCTACAGATGCAGCTTAGTCATCTACACAGAGTTTATTTAAAATAACAATTTGAAATGGTTTCAGTCATGTTTGTGGCACTTTGCTGGCTTCTTTCTGCTTATCCCTGTGTCCACGTGTCTCTACAGGCAACATTCCCCACACAACTTAGACCTTCCAGAGAAACCCAGCAGAACTGCTGATGCAAATCAGGGCCCAGTACAGCTGGAACACTACAATTACACCACATCAGCAAAATAATTGAAGCAGAGAGTAATAAAGCCAGCCCTAACAGTGCTTGGCTTCACTACAATTTGTCACAGCTAATTGGATTAATGTCTCAGTCAATAGCTACAGGCAAGGCAGGTAGTTGCAAATGCGAGGTGTGAGACTGGAAAGCACTCTGTGCCTCACATGCACAAAATGTGCTGACACATGGGAGGTCCAGGTTAGGAATACAGGAGCTCCTGCTGGGCAGTAGGAATGGGGCACACTGGCCAAGCTGGCAAAAGCACGGGAATGAGGGATTTGGTGCTGGGAGCTGTCCAGCACCTGCTCCAGTGCAGGCACCTCCTCTCTGCACCAGTGCAGGAAAAACCCAGGGTTTTATCTGGTCTTTTTTAACGCCCTTGAGCACACAGAGCCTCTCAGCCCACACCATTCCCCCTTTCTGTGCCTTGGGAAGGAGTTACCCTCTCCATAAGGCTGCTTTGTCATTCCATGTGCTCCAGCCCCTACGGGTGCCCAGTGGATGCTCCGAGCTGGGGAAGCCCAGCCAGCCATGGGATCACATTTTCATCTCCAAGTCTGGGAGAAAATGTGCTCCTGAGGCGGTGAATGTAAGCAAAGCATTTGTTTTCCTCTCAAAAACAATCCCAGGCAGTGTCCAGCATGGCTTGCTGCTGGATCACAGGGTTTTTTCCTTAGGAATATGCCTTGCAAAGCACGTGTGCTCTCAGACTTGTTGTCTCTGCACATTTTCAGTGAGGCAGTAAGAGCTGGATTTGCAGAAGGATTTCAGTGCTCCAGCACATCTTGAGGCACCTGCCACAGTGAGTGGAATCCAAGATCGTGGCAGGAAAATCGCTGTGTGCCTCAGATTCCCACAAAACAGGCTGGGAGCTGCCCCTGCTCAGCAGCAGAGTAGGGAGCTCTGGAAATCCTGGCTGGCACGGCTGGGAGCGCTCCTTGTCTCAGTTGGCAGCACAGAATGATGCCTGCAGCAGGCAGCTCTCCAGGAGGAAACCTGAGCACAGAAAGGTGGGGGTTTGCATGAAAAAAGGAACGAGCTTGGGTGTGCAAATAGTGCGGAGGCAGAGCTGTCACGCAGCTCCTCACAACAAAAATCAGTGAAACCCATGAAATCAATGGCTTTGCAGCTTCACAGGAGGAGCTTTTCACACCACGCCCAGCTGTTAGGTTGTAGAATGCATCACTGCAGGCTGAAATATATTTACAAATAATTACAAACTAGAAATAATTGTGGTGAATGTTCCCCGGAAAAAAAAAATAAAAATCAAAGAGCTTAATTTTGTTGTTAATTTTGTGATAATTGCAATGTAATCATGGATGTTCTTAAATCACAAGGTTATTAGCACAAGATTACTCCATCCTTTTCCTGTTCTTGTTCCCTTTGCCCGGGGATCTGGTTTCCAGCAGAGTAGAATCACTGGCCCAGTTCTGAAAGAAAACATTTCCACAGTTTAGAGGAAATGAAGGAAAGAGGACAGGGCAGGGGAACCAAATAGGTTTGGGATATGGATAAATAAAAGTAAATTGGATTGCAGGTTAGAAGTAAATAGGGGATGTCAAGAAGCCCATCTGTTGGTCATTGATCATAATTCCATTGGGAGAACAGGGCCAGGCATGCCTGGGAAAATATGAAAAGCTTTCCCAGGAATGACAGACATCAGGATTTGGGAGCAATATAGACATAGGAGACAAGTGATAAAAAAGAATAGGTGAGGATAAGGTGTTACAAAGGAGGTAACTGGAGAGAGAGAAAAATACAGTCCTGTGTTGTTTAGACACTGGAGCCAACAGAAAACAGACAATTCTTGTGTCCCTCAGCTTTATATACCCAGCCAGAGGTGATGGTGCTCCTTTTCCTCCTGTCAGATATCGTTTCCCAGGATACATTCCCAAGGTACTCTGGCTTTCTTCCAAACCCTCTTCTCCTATGAGGATTCAGCCCAGATACTCCACTCCACCCTTTGATTGAGTCCTCCTCTATTTGGAATGTGACATCTCTTGTCCAGTCAGGAGTTTAATTTATCCTGGCTTGCTTAGCAGTGAGCTCAGAATAAAATATTGATTATTCTGTAAACTTTATCCCACCATCCTCCATAGGGTTTGGAAGTTTCCATAGAGATGACATTTCCTGCTATGACTTGCACCATTTCCCAGTTCCAGCTGGGCTGCAGAGCAGCAAAAGCAGCATCAGCAAGAAAGAACCTTCTGCAAATTCCTGGGGAAAAAAAATTAGGTTTAATATCTTTAAGATTTGATTGGGTGACAAATCATCCCCAAATGTTTCCATGATCACAGAACTCCATCTGTATGCATCAGATAAATAAAATATGATAAAGGATCTGTTCCCACAGCTGCTGGGAAACAGAGAACCCAAGTGTAAAGACCTTTTCGTGAGCCAGAGAAGGCAGAGGGGCCTCATTCACACAGTCCCTGGAGAATTCCCTTATAAAATAAGGATAGCTTATATAAATAATAAAAAATGCAGACACTCTTGCACATGTGTCATGAGCAACACTAAGTTAGGTATGAAGGACTGTGATGTGAAAATATCGGGTTAATTCAGAAAATTTTTTATCTTTCCTCCACATTGAAGACTTCCCTAATTTTTCCCTTTATAATGCAGAGTAAAACACTCTGGAGAACTCGCACTGTTTGGGAGCCAAAGGGAAAAAGTCTGGATAGGAGCTGTTGGAATACAGTTCCAAAAATGCCTGAAGTATCCACAGACGTCCAATTTAAACTGGGAAGTTACAAGAAGAAATAATGGTGAACACTCTGTTGGAGGAGATGGGTTTAGATGGGATTTTGGGAAGGAGTTCCTGGCTGGGAGGGTGGGCAGGCCCTGGCACAGGGTGCCCAGAGAAGCTGTGGCTGCCCCTGGATCCCTGGAAGTGTCCAAGGCCAGGTTGGACGGGGCTTGGAGCACACTGGGCTGGTGGAAGGAGTCCCTGCCCATGGCAGGGGTGGAACTGGATGGGCTTTGAGGTCCCTTCCAACCCAAACCATTCTAGAATTCTATAATTCTATGATTCTACAGACTCCTATCAAACATTTAACAAGAACGTGGAGACGCCAAGTCCATCTTGATCAGAGTTCAAAGGTTAACCTTTGATTTATCATTGTACCTTGGCACTTTGTCATGGCCAAAGAACAGCAGGAGATTCTCCTAAAATGAAATACTGGGATCTTATAATCTTTAAAATGAAGATTTAATGTGAGGCATCTACAGCTGATCAATATGAATTAGGCTGTATGTCACACTGTACAGGAGGTATTAATTTAACAATAGATATTCAAATGAGAGTGAATTTACTTCCCAATCTCTGACACTTTAATTTCTTGAAAGTCACAATGAAAAACACTAAGTCAGATTTAACTCTCCAGAAGACTACATCTTTTATAATTTTCAAATTGTAAACAAGTAGAAAGAGGAGAACTCACCGAAGCAAATTAGGAAGAACATGACAATATCATGTAAAATTAAAAATAAAGCAAAGGTGCTTTGGAGCTGTTTGATATTTCCCTAAGTGAGTCAGAGAGATCAGCTGCACATAATGTTTTTAATGCATCAGGCATAGTGTGCTAAATGTTAATGATTACATTTTAGGGGTTTAATGGCTTCCTATATTTTTAATGTAAGAAATAGCCATTCTAATGGGAATGTACATACCCTTTAGTAGGCAGCCAGTTCCCCAGATCCACTTATAAAAAAAGATTCAAGGTTCCTCAGGGAGAACCACGGGGTTGTAAAGGTATCAGGGTTAATTGTCTGAATTATTGGGACACTTTTTCATGAGTTGAAGTTATTAAAATGGGATGCTTTGTGCAGTGAACAACTTTGGGCTCAAAATACAAGCTGATCTTAGGCTAAAAAACTAAACTTTAAGATGTCTCTGATCACAGAGATAAGATAAGTGCTGTGATAAGAGAAAAAGCATGAAAGATTAAATTTGGGATTCTTGAAGAATTCTCCTCTGGAGTACAAACCTTCTAGCAGGGAAGAATCCTCTGAGTGGTAGGTCTGGGATTTCCCAATTGTTGATTATTTTTCTCCTGTTCTCTCAATATGTTTGGGAGGGGAAAAGAGACAGGGAGAAAAAAATAATAAACACAACACAAACATTTTAGGAATTATCTTCTCCACCCCACACCCAAAATAATTCCAAAGGAACACAAAGTTCAAGTTTGATTTCTTGGACTTGCCACACAAAATTATGGAATTCCAGGATTATTCCTAAAGTTCCATGAGACAAGATGTGTGTGAGTGTTTGAGATGCTTTTCGTGTAAGAGAAAAGCACTGAGCTGGAAAGGGATTTCTCTTCCTCTGTTCCAGGAAGACCTGGGGAGAAGAGCTGCCCTCACAGGCAAGCAAGCTAGAAGTGAAGTTTACTTTTAATTATGCCAAAAGAAAACAGGGAAGAGCACAGCAGAATTCCTAAAGGAACCGTGTGAGAAGGCATTGCCTGGAAGGAAAAAAAATGCTTCCCTGAAAACAACCTCAAGCTTCTCCAGAGAATACTGGTGGTGTCTTGCACAGCTGTAGACAGCTTGAAGGAGATCTCTGTTTCTTACACAAAATTAGGAGATTTGAGGTTCATTATTTAGTCAGCTGATGCATTAAGTGACTTTTGTTCTCAGCTACTCACTTCTTTAAGGCCTTTCCAAAGGAGCAGGAATTACAGCCCTGCTCTGAGGAACAATTAGCAGACTTTCAAAGAGAAAAAGGAACGGTGGTAACAAGCAGAAAGGATACAATCCCCAATTAGTCACTGAGACACCCCCATTAAAAGGCCATTACAGCTGTGAAGCCAAGCTCCTTAATGGCAGGAAAGGCTGAAGGTAAGCTTGGCTCAGAGTCAAGCAAGAAAGGTGAAATTCAGTTCAGGTGTGACAATACCTCCCTGCTTCTCCACTGCACAAGCTGTCCTCTCCAGCCACAAAACTCACCTATTTTTGACTTTTTCATTCTCAGTGCCATTTGTTACTTTTCAGCACAGTCCAAACCCCGGCAGTCACACTGCTTCTCACAGCAGCTCTTTATTCCTCAGGCTCAGCCCCTTGGCCAGGCTGCCCAAAAAGGGGGATTAGGAACAATTCTGCTTCTCCTTGAGGCAAAAACCTGGCACTGATCCAAGTGCACCTGTGCTTCCTATCCACCTGAGCATGGCAGATGAAGGTTCAGAACCTTAACCAGGACAGGAGAACCCAAGTGACCAAGAGGATGTCTCAAGCCATATGATATTGTGCTAAGCAATAAAAGCTTGGGGAAAGGAAGTTCATGGTTATGCTATTTGTCTTCCCAAAAAAGCACTGCGAGTGCTGGGACTCTGCTGTTCAGGAAAAGGCTGGACATTTACTGCTGATGGCAAGTAGTGAATTAATTCTTTTGGGTTTGTTTGGAGCTTTCCCTGTTAAAGTGTCACTATCTCTATCCACAAGTCTTCGTCCCAGAATTCTAGAATGGTTTGGGTCGGAAGGGACCTTAAAGCCCATCCAGTCCCACTCCCTGCCATGGGCAAGGACACATTCCACTAGCCCAGGTTGCTCCAAGCCCCGTCCAACCTGGCCTTGGACACTTCCAGGGATCCAGGGGCAGCAACAGCTTCTCTGGGCAACCTGTGCCAGGGCCTGCCCACCCTCCCAGGGAAGGATTCCTTTCCAATATCCCATCTAAAATACCTTCCTTCAGCTACAAGCCATTCCCCTTGTCCCGTCCCCTCCATTCCCTTGTCCAAAATCCATCTCCAGCTCTCTTGGAGCTCCTTTAGGGCCTGGAAGATGCTCTAAGGTCTCCCCAAAGCCTTTTCTCCTCCAGGCTGAATAATCCTAACTGTCCCAGACTGTCCTCAGAGCAGAGGGGCTCCAGCAAGAAGTCTTGTCTTCTTTCTATTTTCTCCCTATCCCATGGGAGAGGAGAACGGGAGAGATGTGGGGTGAGTGTTTGGCTGCTGGGCCAGGGCCAGCCCACCACAGGTATAAACATCAGATATCTCTCTAAGACCCTTGGAGACCTGGCCTAGGGGTTCTCCAGGCCCTTGAACCCAGCACTGCACACACAAATATCATAAGGCTTTGACACAGAAACATGGAATCCCAGAGTGGTTTGGGTTGGAAGGGACCTTAAAGGTCATCCAGTTCAAACCTCCTGTATTAAGGCTTTGCACTCCTACCCCTCATGAACACCTGCAGTGTTTTTGGGCTGCAAGAGCAGCCTGTTCACTGAAAACACAGGGAAAAACATGCTGAGAATTGCTCTCAACTTGCTGAGATAACTCTCTTTTCTCAATCCTTGTCTTGCACTTTGGTTTGCTCTGGGTGTCTATTTGTTTATCAATATTAAAATTGATAAACTCAGGTGAACCAGGGGTAAAACAAATAGAAAAATTATATGAGAAAAGAGTTTGAGAGAATACTTTGAAAGAAGTAGAGTTGGCATAACAGGTGGGGAGATCTCCTTTCTTCCTGCAGGAAGAATAAAAATGGAGTGAAGAACATCCAGATCTCAGAGCAGAAATCCCCAGACACAGTTCTTTGTCAGAGACTCTGAATCCTCACCCTGGACAGCTGCTCCAATAACTATAATGAGTGAAAACACAACCCAGTCCCACACCTGGGTGTCTCAGCCCACCCAAGGGGCCCATGCAGGGGCAGGACCAGCATCCCACGGCACAGCTGCAGCCAGACCATGGCCCTGGGCTGGCTCACAGGGCACTCCTGAGCCCACAGGGGGGTGCAAGAAGAGCAGTGAGGGTCACAAAGACCTCTTGGTGCCTCAGGACCTTTCCAGGCCTCGTTAGAAGTTAATTGCCTGGATATGACACCAAGGTGGGTAAAAGCAGGCAGAGCATCCCCCATTCTGTGTGTACAGATTGTCCCTCTCTGGCGGCAAATATTTCCTTTCCTTTTCCAAGCAGTTGCCATTTGTAGCATCAAGACAGGCAGTAGATGAGGAGGGAGAGGGCTTTGTTTGCTTTCTCCTGCCCTCTCCTGCTGATTTGCATCCCAACAGGCTGCTGTGGTTCCCAAAGTGCAAGGCACTGCTCTGAGGGTCTGAACTGCAGACAGCCCATCAGGAGCCTCACCCTCTGCTCATCTCTAGAACAGACACAAATAAGCAAACCAGGTCTGGCCTGAGCCCCAAATTTCTACTCTGAGTCACTAGAAAGGAGAGGAGATGGCCCAATATTTAGCCTCAACGCTTACTCAGAAGCCATGAATTTAGTGAAATCTCTAAGCTCCCCTCATTTCAATTTGTTCTCCTATTTTATCCTCTTGCAGAAAGGAAAAAAGAAAAAGAGGGAGCCACCATACTCTTTTCTTCTTATCATTATTTGTTTTAGTTGAAGTCAAACACATGTGAGGGACACTATTTATGCAAAATAAAACTGGGGTAAAAACATCACTCCTTTCCTCTTTGTCAAATGAAGCTGACATTAAACTGTCTTAGAATGCGGGATAGACTCATGGAATCAGGTGTGGAGGTTTGGGTTTGCTCCCTGCCAAAACCAGCTGCTGGCCACACAGATTCCCCCCTCCAAGAGAGAAGAAAAAAAAAGGTGCCAAAAGAGAATTGTAGTAAAAGTATGTATATATATTCACATATATTACAATTATATACAATCAAACAATATGAATCTACAGAATAAGAATCCCAAACAACTCCAAAAGGGAAAAGGGGGAAAGGGAAATGGGACAAAAATGGGTAAAACCAAACCAAAACAGATACACACACTCGTAAACTCAGGGGAAAGCTCAATAAGTAACTAATACAATAAATTTTCACCATAATTCCTCTTAAGAGAAAGTAGAAATCGCCACCTCTGTACGACTGAGACACCAGTTTCTCAGACAGGTCTCAGCTCACACAGATAAGAGCTAAGCCGACACAGAGACCTGATGTCCTCCCCAGCACACGAAAGGGAGAGAGAGAGAGAGGGAGGAAACTCCCCATCTTATATACCCCTGATTACGTGAAGGAATGGTGTGGAATACTTCCTTAGTTATAACCCAGTTACCAGGGAAGGCTCAGACCTCGACCAAGAAAACTGAACCACCACGTCGGGGAATGGTTTAGGTGGGGAAGGGACCTTAAAGTCCCTCCAGTCCCACCCCTGTCATGAGTAGGGACACCTTCCACCAGCCCAGGTGGCTCAAAGCCCCGTCCAACCTGGCCTTGGACATTTCCAGGGATCCAGGGTCAGCCACAGCTTCTCTGCCCACCCTGTGCCAGGGCCTGCCCACCCTCACAGGGAAGGATTTTGTCCCAGACCTGGCAAAGTGTTCAATCAGACCTCAATAAATTACAGATGCAATACACAGCCTAGAAAATCCATATATTAAAATGAAGTAATAGATGATAAAATGGCTTCTGTAGGGTACAACTGTATAATATTCAGAGCAAACGTAAAATACTGCTTTTAAAAATAATTTTTAAAGCTTTAAGTAGGCTTGCATATTTATGGGCAGCCATTCCTCAGCTCTCTGTCCTGTAACACATTCTGCTGGCACCTCTGGGAAATTTTCAGCTCTCCACAAAATGCCTGTTTCCAGGAGTTCAGTGCCAGGCACCACGTCTCTGTTCACAGGCACTGGGTGAATCAAAGTGCAGGCAGAAACAATTCTGCTTCTTTCATTTATGCCTTTGAGAAATCAGGCTTTTGTGAGATCCATGCTTTCACTTGTCTCAGAAAAAAAACCCTGGCCAAGCAATGTCACCTGAGCTGAGCTTTACCATTCTGCTTTCCTGAGCCTGTGGATGTAGGAGGAGGCTCTAACCCCACTCAGCCCAACCTGGCTGATGAGGCTGAGTGACCCACCTTCCTCCCCTGGTAAAATGAACATCACAAGGCCTGAAGCACTTGAAGGAAGCCTTTAAAATGAAAAGCCTGAGTGCCCACGTGAGCCTGACACATGCAGAACTTCAGCAGCAGTGGTTTAGACAGTCTAAATCACTTAAGCTGGAATAGGATCACTCAGCTGCCTCCCAGTTAACCACCCACTCAGTGCCTGGTTAAACTGTGGTTCAAACCTGGTCCAAAGAGTGCTCTTCTGAAGCTTTGGGAACACCAGAGTCCATAAAACACACATCAAGCCTCACAAAACCCCAGGCTTGCTCACACAAGTATGATCCTTCAATTGAGCAGCACATTCATGGTTTTGGCACTTTTGCTTTCGTGTTCTGGGTCCTTGAAAGTGTAAAATATGGCTGGAACTTACTATTAGGTTGTTGCTATTGAGTTGCTCTATTGCTCAGATGGTTTTTTTTAAGGATATAATGCTCATGTGACCACAGCATTTAAAGGTTCTACTTTATAGCAATGCCAGGTATCACAAAACTTGCAATAAAGGCCTAGAAATGGAAATATGGAGAAATAAATACAGAAACAGATCCTGGAAGGCATGAAATCTCAGTGTTCATCTGTCTAGATAAACACCTTAAGCTGGCTGTGTGTGCACAAGCAGCCAATTTATGGGAAAACAAGACGGACACGAGGAATGGACGAGATGAATTTCCTGAAGAAAAGCTACTTTTGTTTAACAGGAGAATGGGATCAATAGAGCAAAACCCCTTTGATCTTTACCCAGCTCTTGGAGTCTTTTAGATATATTTGGTGTTTATGTTCCTTGTGTTAACAAGGTCTTCACAGCAGGTCTTTCCTACCTCTGTTTGTTCAGTAGCTGGCATAGCAGGGTCACCTGAGGTCATACTGGGGCTTGGAAGAGCTGTGGGAATACTCCTATTTTTAATTCTATCCCAGCAATATCTCAGAAGGAATGCCCATGCAAAGCTCATAGGAACAAATCAGAATATGCCATAATTCACCCTGTAGTGAAAGCAGAGGCCTGAGAGACCTATAAATGATATCATGACACTAATGAGTATAGAATCAAGAGCAGCTCCCATTCATTTCAAATATAAACATTTTAAATGAGCATAGTGAACAACAGTGTGTAAGAACTTGGTAACACTGTGAAAGCATCAGCTGGCACAATGTGCAAGGACTTCAGAGGGTCTGAGCAAAGTGGTGACCAAACTATGACTAGGCAGGACATCCTGCTCAACACAGGTGACTTCAAACCCAAAACCCAAGAGGATCAGCACAAGCAGGAGATGAAAACACTCTTTTGGGAGTGGGAAAACAGCATCAACCCATCAGCATTGATTTCCATAGAGGAGATGGAAAACCAACCCACTTCAGTCCTGGTTTCTCTCTTCAAAGACCTCTCTAACTTGTTTTTGTCTACCAAGACCACCAAGGACCACAGCCCTCTCAGCAAACTAGATGTGATATTTTATAGCCTGGGAGAATATCAGTGTTAAAGATCAACAGCTCTGTACATGTAGTGACAGTGTTAAATCCCAGAATCCCAGAATTCCTGAGGCTGGAAAAGCCCTCCCAGCCCAGGGAGCCCACACTGTGCCTGATGCCCACCTTGTCCCCCAGCCCAGAGCTCTGAGTGCCACGGCCGGTCCTGCCTTGGGCACCTCCAGGGCTGGGCACTCCAACCCTCCCTGGGCAGCCCCTTCCAAGGCCTGACCACCCTTCCCAGGAGGAAATTCCTCCTGATGTCCAACCTGCCCATCCCCTGGCCAGCACAGGGGGACAATCCCTCACCTCACTCTGCTGGCTACATTATTTTTGACACAGGCCAGGATGTCACTGACTTTCCTGGCTTAGGATCTAACCCTTGTCATAAAGTATTCTGTGAAAGAATGCATTTATCACGATTTTGGTTTGAAGTTTAAAACTGGCCTGATTTATTAGCCTTCTAAACACTGCCATGAAAGCAACCTCTGTATCTTTGATACACATAAATGCAGATTAATCCCCAGATATTCAGTTTGATAGCACAGATTGCTGTTTAGAGCTCATGGACCAACTGAAATTAAACATAGGTTTACTCTCTAAGCTCCACTTATATGACTTGGGCATCCAATACCTGTTACTCTAAGTTTTTACATCAAAATCACTTAATTTCTGGTATAGTGGAGCCCCCAGAATCACCAAGCTAAACAAGCACCCTACAAACAAGGACCATGTTTTGTGATAGGCAATTTTTATGAAGACTGCAGGGTGGAAAATTATTGTTTCAGCTCCAAGAGCACCCAAACCCATTCAATTTAAGTATTTCTGAGCCTGAAGCAGAGACACAATAAATACATCCAAGCAAGTCAACCTTCTCATTGCATGCTCCTTTTAAAGGGGGAAAATGGATCTGCAAAGGTCAGCTGCATGCTGAAAAATCAGGAGAAAGCTGGACATTCTTTGTGGACACATACAGAATAGTGCCCAAATGCAGCAGTAATATAAATGTTTCAGGATGACAAGCATCACTTGCAAAAATGAAATCAGATTATGATTCCAAGTGTAGCCCACTTACAAAATAACACAGCTCCTGTGCTTCTCAGGAACCCAGGAAGCAAAACTGAAGTGAACAATTTTGATGACAAACCCACCTCAGAAGCTCATCTTCAATGCAACATTTCCTGCTACATCTTCTAATCTGCCTCAGGGTTCTGGAGTCAATCTTTAATTTCATTTTTTTCCCCTCAACACCGCTTAGAATGGGGTTTTCTTCCTGTTCAGGGTCTAATTTTGACCACCTAGGACTGTAGCTTGGATGATCCTTGGGTTGGTTGCATTTCCCCCGTGAAAGGCTCGGCTTCCAGGCTGCACGTATGACCTCGTGCACTGGTGCATCACATCACCTTGAAGCTTTCTGTGGCTACACAGCCATAAAATTCCTAATTTGGTGGCACAAATCACCAGGGAAACACTGCCAGGGCCTGTTTTATTCTTCAGAATGAACCACTCCCTCTGGACTCACAGACCATTTGCTTGTGTGTTACTCCCAAGTGTATTGCAGCAAGAGCAAAGTGTGCAACCCATTTATACTTCTAATGAAAGGGAGAATCTCATCATGTAAGTTATTTTCACACTTTAAATGATGTATCAGATACCAGCTGGCTCAGACAGAATTTCTTGGGGTAAAAACAACTGCCCTGGTACCTGTGGTTCCTCTGGAGTGATCATATATGAACAGCCAGCAGGGAACTAGAGAAACTCTTCTTAGCTTCCAGTAATAGGAGTTCTCAAAATTCACAGTGAAAATCTGCCTTAAAATATGTGTAGGTATTCAAATGAACACAAGCAATAAGAAAATCACAACTGTCTCAGCTTTGATAAAAAGGCTGTAAAAACTGGAAGTGGCCAAATTCATCCCTCTCCATGAACAGTGCCGGGGCTGCCTGTGGCTGTAAATCAGCTCAAAATAAAAAGGGACATTAAACACTGCATGATTTCTTCACAGTAAAACACAATAGCTATATATTAAGCATGGAGTAAATAAGCATCTGTGACTTCCAGGCTCATTTCATGCATGTTGTTTTAAAGTTATTCATAGAATCTTTAAATGTATTAGATATTTCTGTCTCTTGGAAGCTGCTGGGGAATTCTGCTGCACTTCTTGAAGTGAATTAAACATTCCTGTGCTGAAATATTAAAAAGAAAATAATTAGCAATGCATTAGGCAAAATCCTCCCACCACAAGGGGTTCTACAATGAATAGAGGAGTGTTTTAATACTTTAGCATTTGCTTTCAGTCCTATGGAAGGTTTGGGAGAATCTGGCCTTAAAAAAAAAAACAACAAATACATCAGATTTGAACCACATCCAGAGATCTAGGCAATTTTGCTTTTTCCAAAAGACAACTAATTATACATGCCTGTCCTTTCTTCCAGGAATTTAATCCCATATTCATGACACTTGGCACAACCAGCTGGCCTTCTACTCTTCTTTCTTCATCACTAAAAAATTCTCCCTTCCTTTTTCCAGTCACTAACTCTGAGCAGTCCTAAATGCCAACTGCTGGTGTATTGGCCGAACATGTAATTAAGAATCATCACCTCCAACCCCTCCAAAAGCTGCAGTGAGGCTGAGAATGGCCACCAAACACGCAGGAAAACCAGGTGACAACGCAGAGGAATGCTGGCAGTGTTACCCAGTACACACTGGAAGGAAGTCAGAGATGGAAAACAGGAGGCAAACATCTTCTGTCTGCCATCAGGCAATCACAGGCACCAGAAGGCTTCACTTCAAGATCTTCTTTGCTTACCAATCGTCACCTTCTGTTTAGCCAACTTGAGAGCCTTTCCCAGGTAGAAATGTCTGAGGAAGTTTCATGATTTGATTCCATCCAGCAGCTCCTCACATCTACTTGCTCCCTCCTTCCCTCCCATTGAGATGGGGAGAGAAGGGTTGGCTAAAGACTGCAAGACAGGGAAAGCAAAAGCCACACGCACAAGCAATGGAAAACAAGGAATTCATTCCGCACTTCCATGGGCAGCAGGGGTTCTGCCACCTCCAGGAAAGCTGGGCCCCATCACGTGTAACAGTGACTTGGGAAGACAAGAACCCAAAGTCCAAATGTCCCCCTCCTCCTCTTTCTTCCCGCAGCTTTAAGTGCAGAGCATGATGCCATATGACCTGGAATTTCCCTTTGATCAGCTGTCCTGGCTGTTTCCACCCTCTCAGCCCCTGTGCCCCCCCAGCCCCTCGCTGGTGGGGTGGCTGAGGAGCAGAGAAAGCCTTGGCTCTGTGCAAGGCACGTCACAGGGTTACCATCACTGCCTCCAGCACAAATCCAAAGCTCAGCCCCATGGCAGCCCCTGGGAGGACAATCAGCTCTAGCCCAGCCAAACCCAGATCAGGTAGGTCTGGTTTTAAGGGAAATCTCTTCCCTCTGTGTCCCTGCGGAGCATCCAGCTGTCCAGGCGGGCAGTGATCTGGGACTGGGAGCACCCCAGGGCTAAATTCTTGCTGCCCTCATAGTTCAGCGACTGCAGAACCCACACTCTGTGTTCCCTCAGTTCATTTTAAAGACTCAAAATGCCTACATATTTACACTGACAATTTGAAGTCTGGCAGGAGAGTGGGCCTTGATATCTCTTCAGATTCCTAAATGTTTCTGTTTCTCATCTATTTTTTTCTCAGCACAGCCTGTCCCTGGCTTGCTGCCCAATATACATACTGCAAAAGCTCTGTGCCAGTCACTCGTTCCCCCATACCACTCACAAATACTTTCAACTCAGTCCAAATAATTAAAAAAAAAAAAAAGAAAGAAAAAGAGAGCTTGTTCTACTCTTATTAAAAAAAAAAAAAAGGCTTGTGGGAGGGAAAATGTGTAAGTGTGAAACAACTGAGGACTGTAATAAGTGCAGACAGAGGGAGAGAATGAAACTTGCAGAGAAAACATCACTAAACTCACTTTGGAGCCAGAAATATATTCTTTCTAGGTAATTTTGGAGGCTATAACATATAGCTAGAGCTAGAAGAGAGAGTATTTCCCAGGAGAAAAAAAAAGATAAAGTAAATTGATATTTTGTTCTTATGGCATCTACTTTATTTTAATAGGCACATTAACATATGTACTTGAAGCCAAACCGACCAGAGCAACTTTGTGTTTTATAAAGAAACACACATTTAAGAGTGAACAACAGTATTTGCTTTTCTGCACATTAAGCAGGTTAGAAAATAACACCCTTTTCTTTTTTTCCTCCAGGATTTAATAGCAGTAGAACACATTGAAGTTATCATTGACTGCAGCACAAGTTTTTACTGGAACTTTTTAGAAAGCTCCAGAAATACTCAGCAGCTTTGCATAAAAGCTCTCCTGAAAACATTTTAGGGCACATTTAGGAGAAATCTTCCTCCTGTTCATGCTCTTGCAGCCTGTGGCATTGCTGGAGATTTACAGGTTGGATGAACAGGAAAAGTCCCTTTCCAAGGCAGACCTTGGCATGTGTTTTCCAGCATAATCCACAGAGAAGGGATTGTTTTAAACAGGACATTTCTCTATTCCCTGTCCCCTCACCTTTCTGCCCATCTCTGAATTAGCGTATATGGAAATCACCAGCTAGGCATGGCCACTGGAGATGCTTTTCAGGGAGTTTTATCTTGGATCAGCTTTGCTCTAGACTTGTAGACCAAATACCCTTTAAGGACTGGAGTATTTCAGTATCTCCTCCAGTTTAGCTTAATCCAAAAGGTTCCTTTCTGAAGTGATTACAAATAAAATACTGAAAACCCTTTAAAGTGTGCTTTTTCCTTGTGGTATCTTTTATCTAAGAATACCAGAACTGATTCATCTCATAAAAGGCATGAACTGTGAATTGCAGTGAAGCCTTGGCTGAGGCTGATTTTTGATGTGATTGTGGTCAGGATCCCCTTAGGGTCAGCTCTGAAGTTGTATTAACTGGTACTGTAAGCCTGACTTAACAGCATTGCTGGTTGCACTGGCTAAAGGAGTCAGGCTTTAAAAGCTTATTGATATTTCACCTCACACATTTCTAGGCAGAGGCAGCTCCAGGAGCTTGGGAGACAAACCACGCTGGACAAACTCCTGCTCCTATTCCAGCCTTCCTTGCAGGACACTGGTATAATATATCTGTATTTGTCACAAAGTGGCTTTCACAGGCTGGACTCCCTGAGCTGTGATCATGAGAGAAATTGAGGAGTTTAACAGGAGAAATGTCCAGTCATGGCTAAATCCCGAAGTGGTGGTGTTTAGTCATTGAGACCATTGATTAAATGGATTTATAAACTCTAACAGAGTGTCCTCATTCCACAGGAGGTTCAAAGCCCCAGGGAGGTTGGTCTGTGTTCACTTTGCCCCCCTCACACCCATCACTGCCATGGGCTGGCAGATCCCACCTGGGCAATATTAATTTATTGCCAATGAAATTAAGTCTGGACAGTAAGAAACAAAGACAAATTAAACCAGCACCTCCCACACTGTCCCCTCTCCACAGGATCCTCCGTGCCCACTACAGGACCAGGGCCAGTGGCCAGTCAGTCACAGCAACTCTGGACAGCTTCTGGACTCTCTGAACAGCTCCTGGACTCTCTGGACAACTCCTGGATCCTCTGGACAGCTCCTGGACTCTCTGGACAGCTCCTGGATCCACTGGACAGCTCCTGGATCCTCCTGCCAGCTCCTGGACTCTCTGGACAGCTCCTGGATCCACTGGACAGCTCCTGGATCCTCCTGCCAGCTCCTGGATTCTCTGGACAGCTCCTGGATCCACTGGACAGCTCCTGGATCCTCCTGCCAGCTCCTGGATTCTCTGGACAGCTCCTGGATCCACTGGACAGCTCCTGGATCCTCCTGCCAGCTCCTGGATTCTCTGGACAGCTCCTGGATCCACTGGACAGCTCCTGGATCCTCCTGCCAGCTCCTGGATTCTCTGGACAGCTCCTGGATCCACTGGACAGCTCCTGGATCCTCCTGCCAGCTCCTGGATTCTCTGGACAGCTCCTGGATCCACTGGACAGCTCCTGGATCCTCCTGCCAGCTCCTGGATTCTCTGGACAGCTCCTGGATCCACTGGACAGCTCCTGGATCCTCCTGCCAGCTCCTGGATTCTCTGGACAGCTCCTGGATCCACTGGACAGCTCCTGGATCCTCCTGCCAGCTCCTGGATTCTCTGGACAGCTCCTGGATCCACTGGACAGCTCCTGGATCCTCCTGCCAGCTCCTGGATTCTCTGGACAGCTCCTGGATCCACTGGACAGCTCCTGGATCCTCCTGCCAGCTCCTGGATCCTCTGGACAGCTCCTGGATCCACTAGACAGCTCCTGGGTCCTCTGAGCAGCTCCTCGGTCCACTGAACAGCTCCTGGACTCTCTGGAAAGCTCTTAGATCCACCGAGCAGATTCTGGATCCTCCTGCCAGCTCCTGGACCATCCTGCCAGCTCCTGGATCATACTGCCAGTTCCTGGATCCTCTGGGCAACTCATGGATCCACTGGACAGCTTCTGGATCATCAGGACAGCTCCTGCATCCTCTGGGCAGCTCCTGGATCCACCAGAGAGCTCCTGGACCATCCTGCCAGCTCCTGGATCCACTAGATAGCCCTTGGATGCACTGGACTGCTCCTGGATCCTCTGGACAGCTTCTGGATCCTCCCTTCACTGTCCCACCACCTCACATTTCCAGCTCCCTCCTAAAACACCCAATATCTGCTCATTGGGAAAACTGTCATTTCCCAAACACATAGAATTGATGAGAAACATCATAAAGGATGTGTGATTGGGAACAATTAACATTTTTGTGTAAGTCATGAATGGCAAAAGCATCTTCCACCTTCCCTCAGCTGATGGCTGACAGGGGAAAGGCACCACAGCAGCTCATTCCCAGTTCCTCATGGATTTTTTCCCCCTCAGTTCCTCACATTTAAAGTCAGAAAAAAAAGGGTGGATAAAAACAGGATATATAGAATATACACTTACCTCACTTGGATGAGCTTAATACACACAGGGAAAATATCCCTAAATGCAGTACTTATGTGTGTTTTTCAAAGCTTGGACCTCAATAGTTCCTTCTTGTCCTGTCTGAGATGAAACCATTTCCAGAACCCACAAGGAATGTCATCAGAAAAGAGGAAAACATCAGGGAGCACAGTTGATTTCCAGATAAAAATCTGCAGTATATTTGCCAGCTCTAATTGGCTGGGCTCAGTCATCTAAAATCAAGATGAGTTGCCTAAAGCTCGTCAAGGAGCTGATGGATTTTTGCCTGCACTAATGAAGTGGCTGCTATACTCACATGTTTTTAGAGGACTGTGATTTTAAACTTGAGTGCAAAGATATTTTCGCTTTTTAAGTGACTTGGGCTGCCTTCCACTTCTTGAAGAGTTTAATGTGAGTTACCTTAAAGTACGTGGCTCTTTGTGGGGAAAAGAGCCTCTGGAATCCTTTAGATGATCCAAAATTCAAGTGCCTTAGAGTTGTTTGTCCCTTTTGGCCAAACAAAAGGCTTGCTGTGAAATATAATTTCTGACATGCAAACTTACTGTTACTAGCAAGAAAGTCCCAGAAAACTTTTCACTGGGGGACAATCTGCTCATCTGAGATACCTCACGGTGCTAAGATATATGATTCCAGAGCTCTACATTATCCAATTATATGGTCCTGAAATGAAGATGTTAAAAAAGAGAAAAATGGTCCTTTTATGGTTTCCCTGTCTGAAAAATTAGCCTGATATTCACTGCCATTTATAACATTTATATGCACAGAGCTGTGTACTCCAGTGTTTCATGTTCCATTTTGGGTCAGTTTTATAATCAGAATAAAGGGAGAAAGTCTGTTACTGTGGGGTTGATTTCCGAGGCATTTTGGGGACGTAATCTTTGGCAGACCTGGGCACCTTAGAAAGCCTCTCCATATATAATGGGTAATTACTTTGGAAGATGAGGTTTTCTTCCTCCTCCTTCATTTTTTTCACAGGGCCAGTCATTACTTCATGCTCCTTGCCACTGTGTAGGAAGACACAGCAAACCTAAACCTCTATCCAGGATTCTAGGGAATTTCAATTACTCTAGTAGGACTTCTAATAATGAAATCTTACATTTAATTGTGCATTACTGTAAACTTGTCACTGCCTTATAACTCTATGTAATTTGTAGCCCTAACAGTCATCTGTGAGTTAGCTAAACTCAGAATGCACTGACCTGAGATGTTTAGAGGTCACATCTTCTCATACAGCAAAAGAAAATGCTGCCTCATTCAAGGCTTGCATACAGGCAGACAGTGCAGGCATCCAACACTTCCTGCCCACCGAACCCTTCAAATGGCCTGAGCCAGAAATGTTTCCTTTAGCTCCAGAACAAGGTGGCTGTGCTGTTTTACAGGCAGGAAAAATGATTCAGGCAGCAAAATAAAGCAACTTTCAGGCAGCTGAAAATGCCTCCTCGTGGCCATTACTCTCCTATCCAACAACAATGTGATACCAACGCTGGGGATGAGAGGCTGTGGTGTTTCCTCCTGTGCTCCAGATCTGTTCCCTGGGTAGCTCTGGTGCAGTGACACCTCCACACCATGACCAGTAGTGACTGTGGCCTTTGTAGGTGCAGAGTCGGGAGGTTTGGGGGCAGTTCTGGTGTGGGATGCACATCCCAGCATTTTGCTGAACTTCCCAGCTCCCGCACAGCTCTAATCCCTCCTCAGAAGGCTCTGCCTTCCCATGAGCTTGGGTATGGCTGTATGAGCTCCCTGCTCTGAGCTGTGCACATCCTCAGCACAGGACTGCCCTCTCTCCCCAGCCCCTGCCCTGTCTCTGTCTCTGAAGTCTATTTAAAAGGAAAAGTCCAGCTTGTCCCTTTTTCTACTTTCTTGTCATGAGACTCTGCCTGCTTTCCTACTTCCAGCTGAGGGAATTTCAAGTGGGATTCCCTGCAGAAGCCTGACAGTTCACGAGGCAGGCTGTGCTAAGTGTGTTTTTGCCCCCTGGCTCATGGCCATGGTGCAGTGCCCTTCTTCCAGCTGACTCCTCATTCTCTTTTTTCTCACTCTGCATGTTCCTCCCTCAATTGTCCTGTCTCCACTGTCTCTGTTCCCATTTCAAACCACTCCATAACAACCCTTTGCTCCTCTGGACACTCCCTTTTATTCTGCATCTCATGGAGTTGTGTCTCAGCCTGTGCCCACCACACTCTGTAGCCACATCCTTGAACTCCTGAGCTCAGTGGGAACATTTTAAGTGGAGGCATTGCAGGGTCCTAGGAAAGATTTTAAGGTGACGTAAAACACTCTAGAACAATACCTTGTCTTCCTTTAAAATATTTTCCTGTTAAAATGACATGCACAGCTATATTTGAATGCTAGTTTTAGGCACAGTTGTTTATGAGAAACACCAATAAAACCATATTAAATCAGCTTATTATTGAATTAATGGTTTGATTCTTTCAGGACCTGAGCAGAGGTTTCAAAGAAAGGCGCATGAATATATTTTTATACCAGCCATGGCATAACCAACTACCTGAGGGAGCCTTCTTTAAATATACAGCCAATTACTGCAGATTATCCCTTTCCAAAAGCAAAGCCCTACAGCTATACTTATTCTATTTCCCCTTATTTTTGCTGCATAAGCTCAAAGATTCTAATAAGTGGTCACTAACAATATATCTACTGTGACATGAGATGATAAATAATGTTTGGAGACTTATTTAGTGTTCTGCAGCCTATTTATCTTATTCTAGAAAAACACAATGTTCCAGGCTGTAAAATGAGAATCTATTGCAGTTTAACAGCAAAACTTGTGATAGTCCCCAGTTAAAGCTGTCTTGCTCTGATGCTTGGGCAGACAATCTCAATTCCCTGAGTTTTGCTCATTTTCTTTGAATATCATGAATAACCAACCTCAGACATGAAAACTTTTAGACGTTATAGCCTCTAGTGAACTTGACCGCATATTTAACTGAAAATTAGTCCCAAGGGGCAGCTCCATCTCTGCTCTCTGTGACAGGGACAGCACCCAGGGAATGGCTGGAGCTGTGTCAGGGCAGGGTCAGGCGGGATTTCAGGAAAAGGTTTTGCCCCCAGAAGGTGGTGGGCACTGACCAGGCTCCCCAGGGCAGTGGGCACGGCCCCAAGGCTGCCAGAGCTCCAGGAGGGTTTGGATGATCCTCTGGGGCACAGGGTGGGATTGTTGGGATGTCTGTGCAGGGCCAGGGGTTGGACTGGATTGTCCTTGTGGGTCCTTTCCAGCTCAGCATATTCTGTGATTCTCTGATTCTATGAAAATGACCACCTAGTTTATACATACTGTGTGCAAATCATACATGATTGATAAGGATTATAAACATACTTAAGTGAGTTGTAAGACACAAATACTGAGTTTTGGAACTCAGGAATATCTTCCTGATTTTTGTTTGGCCTTGTGTGTTGGACAAGTAGAACATTTGTGTTTAGATAACATAGATTTAGAGGCACCACACTGAAGGTGACAGAGGCTCCTGCTGTGATGCGGGAGAAATCCAAGCACACAGTGGTGAGTTATGTCTGTGCAAATCCCTGATAAACAGGTCTCGGGATCCTCCCATGTCCTCCCTCATGTGCCGCTGTCTGGGTGCTGCTTCAGGGACCCCTTGGTTGGGGACATAAAATAAATTCACTCTTGGCACTTCATCTGTAGCTTTGTAGTTGTCCCTGCACCCCACCTGTGCTGGCTCACACAAATAGCAATGAATCACTGAATGCTTGGGGTTGGAAAGGACCTTAAACATCATCTCGTTC
This sequence comes from Sclerurus mexicanus, assembly GCA_013396755.1. Classification (NCBI taxonomy): domain Eukaryota; kingdom Metazoa; phylum Chordata; class Aves; order Passeriformes; family Furnariidae; genus Sclerurus; species Sclerurus mexicanus. Next base: position 740,142 of record VWZF01004985.1, read on the forward strand.
CAGCCTCCTGCCATATCTTTCTCATCAGAGAAACTTCAAATTGCAAAGTACTCTAGAAAGGTAAAAGTGATTTGGCAGAAAACACTTATAAAATCATGTCTATCAAGTCTAACAAATATAGACTAAAGCTGCAGGGAGTTTTTCAGGATGTTCAAATGAAAGGGGCACAAAATTTCCAGCTGAGAAGTCCAGACATTAGTGTTCTTCATGGCACGAGAGATTTCAATGGTCTGGAACCATCTAACCACTACCCAGCTGGATGCAGAGAGAACAAATGGCTGTTAAAATATTTGTCTGGCTTCTGGTTCATGGGACGGTCCAGGAAAGCGTGGCAATGGAATATGGGCTGCAAACACAACCTACAGGAATAAGGCCATTCCAAGGAATGTGTTGGACAAGGAGAACATTTGCGTTTAGATAATTCCACGGGAACTTCATGACCTCTTTTCAGTCCTAATTCAGAAATAATTCACGATGGAAGAACAACCAAGCTGAAAAGAAAGAGCAGATGGCTCACTTAACAGAGCAGAACATATTGCTATGCTGAGCAGTAATTAATCCAGTTGGAAATTATTGCTTAGGCAATGGATGATCTCCAAAAGAAGGGCTGGGAGGCCTGGGAGCTCGTGCTACTCTATCCACACAACTGGCAGTGGGAACTGCTGAGCATTCATAAACACTGTGCCCACCAGGTGCCCACCAAAGCAGCCCTCTCACTGCCCTCTGCCACTGGGCAGAGGAGACAAAATGTAACCAAGGGGTCACAAGTGGAAATAAGGTCTGGTAGATGTCACTCATTGATCACAGTCATGGGCAAAACAGACTTGAAGTGGGTATATTAATTAAATGCATTACTAGCAGAATCAGAGCAGGAGAATGAGAAATAAAATCAATCTCACAAACACCTTCCCCCACCCCTCCCTCCTCCACCCCAGCAGCACAGGGAGGTGGGAATGGGGGTCACAGGCAGCTCATCCCTCCTTATTCCTGCCCCTGCTCAGGGAGAGGGGTTGGAATCCTTCCCCTGCTCCCCGTGGGGTCCCTGCCACGGGACACGGTCCTACACCAGCTTCTCCAGTGTCAGTCCATCCCACAGGCACCAGTTCTCCATGGGTCACTTCTCCATTGGCCCAGTCCTTCAGGCTCAGGCTGCTCCAGGTGGGTCCCCTAAGGGAAGTTACTCCAGCATGGGCTCCTCTCCCCACGGGTCAGCAGGTCCTTTGGGCATCCCCCTGCTCTGTGTGGGCTCCTACAGAGCTGCAAGTGGACCTCTGATCCATCCTGGACCTCCCCAGGCTGTGGGTGGATCTCTGATCCATCCTGGATCTCTCTGGGCTGCAGGGGAACCTCAGCTCTAGCACCAGGAGCATCTCCTGCCCCTCCTTCTGCACTGCCCTGGGGGTCTGCAGAGCTGTTCTCATGTTCTCACTCCACTTTTTTTTCTGGCTATAATTTCATTTGCACAGCAACTTTTCTTTTTCCTTCTTAAATGTGTTATTCCAGAGGCATTACTGTAATTCCTGCTGGGCTTAGCCTTGGCCAATGGTGGTTCCATCCTGGAATTGGCTCTGCTGGACATAGGGAAGCTTTTGGCAACTCCTCACAGAAGCCACCCCTGTAACCATCCCCCCAACAAAAACAAATAGACCCTGTTGCCTCAGATAATTCCCAGAGAAATAAGCCAGACTTCATGTAAAAAAATATGGATACATAACAACCTCCAAACACTTGGAATGGGGTGAGGGGGGAAGAGTTTGGTTCAGGAAGGAAGTGACAGGCTGGCTGACTTGACCTTTCCCCATCCTTCCCCTCACTCTGTGGAAATTGGGAGTAGAGTTATCCCCTGTGGGTCACACACAAGGGGAATTAAAAAAACACTGGCATAAAATTAATTTATAGAATCACAGAATATCCTGAGCTGGAAAGGACCAAAAAGAATCACCAACTTCAACTCCTGGTTCTGCACTGGCCACTCCAACAAGCCCACTATGTGCCTCAGAGCATTACAGAAATAAAAAGCTAGTAGTAGTAGTAGTAGTAGCAGCAGTAGTAATAGCAGTAGTAGTGATGTTCTTCTTATTATACACCCCTTTATTTTACAGACTAACTTGTGCAAAACACTCCCACAAAATGACATCACATCCATGAAATGAGGAGCACGAAATTGTTCTTCTCTCTTTTTTATTCCAATACTTCTTACAGTACAGCTGAGCAAAATATTAGAACCACCACGCCCCTGAGGGCACCACCTGGGGGCTCCCCCTTATTTTCCCTTTCTTTGGTGTAGGAAGTAAGGATAAATAAGATGACCTCTGGAATTCCCCTTCACCGGCCTGTCTAACTCCACATATGCAGCCTTCTTTTTCCCTCTCAGATGTTACAGAACCGTGGTACATATTCTAGTCCACATGAGATGGCTCTTTATTATTTTAATGGTTTTTAGGGGCCTTAATCCAACCTTAATCTTAACCCTCTTTCCCAGTGAAAAGTGTGGCTACATGGGATGGAAGGCAATGTGAAAAATGAGAAAAGCAGGACTTTTTTCCCCATTTTCATCAAGCAGTGAGGTACATGTGACACAGTTTGGCCTGGAGCTGTGTTTGCTCCAGTGGGAAATGAAAGCTGGATCAGAACCTCAGCTGAAATAACAATAACCAGCATAAAAGTGATTTTAGAGATGTCATAATGATTCGCATCAACTAAAGAAAGAGGTTCACATCTTGTGTTGATACCTCAGGGAAGAAGTGAGACACAAGCCCAAACTTTGGTGACAAACATTCCCACAGCATTGCCCAGCTCTCCAGGAGCACATGGAGGTCCCTCCTTCCTTCAGGACACGAACTGCAGGACCTGGTGCCCTCTGAAATGCCAGCCAGATGAGCAGGGCACAGGTGAGGACAGGCTGGGAGGACAAGCTGAGCCTGCAGAGAAGGTTCAGCAGCAGGTCTGTTTTCTCCTCCTGGAGACATCAGTGAAGACAGAGCCAGGCTGTCCTCAGTTTTCCGCAGTGCCAGGAGAAGAGGTCACACAGACAAGTGAAATTCCTCTTTTTCTCCACCACAGGAGTGCTCAGAGACTGCCCCAGGTTGCCCAGCCCAGCTGTGGGGTCTCCATCCTTGCAGATATCCCTGAGTGGGGCAGAAAAGGCACCGAGCACCGTCTGGGACTGGAGCTGCTCCAAAGGGGTGCTCTAGAGCAGGTTCTGAGTGTCACCTTCATCCACCCATGTCTTCAGCTGGGGACATTCTCCCACATGGAAAGAACTGACCCTTTGGGTGCAGTAGTACTGGCTGGAGGTTAACTTTGGTTTGCCTGCATTTATTTTTCTTTTTGAAATGCCCGCTCTGTTCTATAGAAGTGCTGTTTCATGCAGCCACACCAGACCTATTGGACATTACTTACATTCAGATGGTGACCTCGGAGTGGAACAGAGGGTTTGGTCTTGCTTCTGATAAGACAAGGAGAAATGGCCCCAGGTTGTGGCAGGAGAGGGTCAGGTTGGATATTAGGGAACGTTTCTTCACTGAAAGAGTGTTTAAGAACTGGAAGGGGTGCCCAGGAGGATGGGGAGTCACCAACACTGAAAGTGTTCAAAAAATGAGGAGACATGGCACTTGTTAATATGATTTAGTGGCCATGGAGGTACGTGGTCAAAAGTTGGACTTGATGAACCTTGAGATCTTTTCCAACCTTAATGCCTCATAGTGTTTAAGAAGAGTTTTGTTCCTTAGTGTGTTGATGGTATAAAAAAAAACTTCTATTGCTTCTCAATTCTTGTGGGTCCACAGAACTCACAGAAGAGAAAAGTACATTCTTGTAATGCTGTTAAACATTATTCATATGGTTTCTTTACACTTCTGTGAACTCAAATGTAAATGTTCCATCACTTACTTAATTGTAATTTAAAAAAGAAACTGATTTCAAAGTCCAAACTGGCATTACACGAGTTTTATTCCCCCATATGTGATTTCACCCAGGAGTCAGTCCCACTAATTATTAACAAAGGATTTCTCAAGTTAATCATCTTCTTAGAAGACTTTTGGGACCTTAACCGGTGTTTACTGCGGGGCCTTTTGAAATGCAAATCACTTATGCAAACTTCAGAAAGCCCCAAACTCGATTTGGATTCATTTGTAAGTAGTTAAAGATCAAAGTCACTCCAGCTTAGAAAGAAGATACAAAGTCCTTTTATTTTTCCAGAATTGCTGATTTATTTTCCCCAAAAACTTCCACAGAAGTGTTTGCTCTCATACTTTTCGTACCTGCAAACAGCAGTCAGAAATCCTTGTGGCTGTTAGTCTAAAGATTAATGAGTTGTAAGATACATTTCTTTATTTCCTAGCCTTTACTATCGCATGGGGTCACTCAATCTGCGAAGGTGACAGCTTTGGGTATAACTTTACAACATTCCAAACGGGTGACCCACAGTAAATTACATGGCTTGGTCTTTTTTTTGGGGCAGTGACTGTCAGTGTTTTTCATCTGTGGCTTCTCTGCAAACCAGCCCAGCTCTCACAGCCCGATTTGTCATGGAGAAAGGGCTCTGGTAGAGCCCGGGAAAAAATCCTCATGGCCCGCTATTTTAGGAGTGAAGTGTCTAGACTTACCTATTGCACAAAGTCAGAAGGAACTGTAGATGCTCCAAAATACATCAAACCATTTTTTCCAGGCTCCTGTTTGAAACTATTACACAGTTGCTAACATGCATTACAGAAATTATTCCAGACTGGGAGGTCTGGAGCCATCTGGATGAATTAGTTTCAACATATCACCCATGTTATGGTCACAAATAAAACGATTCTGTTGTTGGTACATTGATTTTCTAGCTTCTTTTCCACTCTTTACACTGAAAAGGAGCAGCTATGAAGTTCCATATATACATTATTTCAAGAACTGGGAACCACCGAGGTTGTTATTTTTAACTGTTTTAACACATAAAGGTACCTCCTGCTGCACCTGTAACAATGGTTTGGGTTGAGGGACCTCAAAGCCCATCCAGTGCCACCCCCTGCCATGGGCAGGGACACCTTCCACCAGTCCAGGATGCTCCAAGCCCCATCTAACCTGGCCTTGGACACTTCCAGGAATCCAGGGGCAGCGACAGCTTCCCTGGGCAGTATTACAGAATCCCAGAATTGAGGCTGGAAAAGCCCTTCAGCCCCTCAGTGTCTCTCCCATGAGTGCCCAGGACTGGGCACAGCCCTCGAGGGGCCTCAGTGTTGAGCACAGAGGGACAACAAGATGGACGTGTAGCTTTTCTTCATGCCAACACAGCATTTTAGTGGCCAAAAATATTTTGCCAAACCTCAGCATATGAGGATTTTCTGTTTTCTCTTTCTTCACAGCTTAACTGAAAGGGTAAATGGAAAATGCCAGTAATTAAAAAAGACATAAAAATTCATTTTAAAGTGCAGTTTACCCTAACTAGAGCTCGGCTGTTCAAATACTAAATGAGGGAGGGTGTTTTTTTAAGTCATGTCCAAGCCACAGATGCCAAACTCAGTAAATAAAGCCAAAAAGTATTTAAGGAGGCTTTATAAAACTCAGGTAAGAGACCAGAGAAGAGAAAGGAAATAGAAACCACAGGTCATTCCCATGCATGGACAGGAGCCTGAGGTACCAGCTATAATTAACTAGTACTAGAAAGCATCACTAAGTTTCCTGCTGAAATAAATGGGCACGCATCCACCAAAGCCAGAACACCTGTGACATTTACACTGGCAGAATATCTGACCCACATACCCACAGGTTCCTTCAAACTCATTTTGCCTTGCTAACTACATCATTTCCATCCTTCCTGCTGCCAGCCAAGCTGACTCCTGCTGCTCCATTCTCCCACCTCCCTGCTTTCTTCATATTAACCCCATTTACTATCCATATTTACCTTGCTTACCGAGGAATGGAGCAGGTGGATGAGCACGAGTCCAAACAGATAACATCAGGGCCACATCTCCTCCAAAGAGATTAATAATGGTGCGGGAGAGCTGGAAAGATCTTGCTAAAAACCCAAGAAAAGACAGTCAGTGCTCAGCATGGGGGTGGGGAGGGTAGAAAGGTTAATACACTCCACAGAAGCATTACTTAAATTGTGTCCTTTGAATGATATCTGGCTCCCAGATACACTGGGGACCATCTCAAATTGCTCGGTCCTGCTTTTTTCTTCCTTCCGCTTTGATCAATTCGGTGAGTCCTGACTCCTGTCAAAGGCACCTGACGGAAAGCCTGAACTCCAAAGCTCCTCATAAAAGGGCTCAGATGAGCTTTCTCCCTTCCCACTCCCCTCACCTCCCCGTCTCACAAGTATTTTTCCGCTCACACTTTGACTGCAAACTGCCAGTTCCAGGGAGGAATGCTCAGCCACAGCTCTCCAGAGGGAAAGGAAACACAAGCAGGCACCTGGGAAACTGGGCAGCAGGGAAAGAGAGCAGAGGAGGAAATGAGGAGAAGTGAGCAAGGCTTGCTCTGCCTGCAGAGATGGTACATGCTCAGCTGACCCTTGTTATTGAGCCACACGGCAAATTAGTGTATGGACAGTTTTTCTTCATAGGAACACATTGGGCAGCATTTGTGTAGTTACTCTGGGGAGGAAATTACTCAGTGCTCTCATTGCTTCCCAAAATTGGAGAGCTCAACTCAAGCAACAGTGAATTCTCAGGGTGTGTGTCTCTCTCCCCCTCTCTCCCTTCTCGCTTCCCCTTCTCCCATTATCACACAGAGGTATCATAGAGTATCCTGATATGGAAGGGACCCACAGGGACCACCCAGCCCAACCCCTGGTCCTGCACAGACACCCCAGCAATCCCACCCTGTGCCCCAGAGGATCATCCAAACACTCCTGGAGCTCTGGCAGCCTTGGGGCCGTGCCCACTGCCCTGGGGAGCCTGGGCAGTGCCCACCATCCTTTCCCTGAGATCCCACCTGAGCCTGCCCTGACACAGCTCCAGCCATTCCCTGGGTGCTGTCCCTGCTCACACAGAGCAGAGATCAGTGCCTGCCCCTCCCCTGTCCCTCTGCCCTTCTTTTCCACAGCAAAGAGGGATCCCCTCCCCCTGGGCGCTCTCCACAAGCAAAGGGAGTTGTGCTCTGATTTATTCCCATGCAGTGACAAACTGGAGGGCCTCGTTGAGGTGCATAAGAGGGAGAGTTATGCCCAGATAAAAGGCTGTAGCCCCTGTTTACACAACGTGCACTTGTTGTCAGCCTATTACATTGGAACATTTCAGATTTTACTAACTATGAACCCAGAGAGTGAATGCTTTGGAATCGTGGCCCAAAAGACCACAAGGTGAGGCAAACAGGAGCTTGGAAGAAGTTATGAATGAAATTCCTAGACTCAGACTTCCCATGGGCATTCAGGAGGAGGACATCAGTGCCAGAACATGCTCCTCAACTTGTAGGATTTCCAAGGATTCCAGAACTTCCTGATACCCCCACCACGGCTAGCGATTCAAAGCTCATTATGAACTGACAAACATCATAAAGTCCAATTGCTGGGATCAGAATGGATTAATCCATCTCTAATTCAAGAAAATTGCCATACTTACTCAAGATAACTAAATATTATGTGCATGTATAATTGATAGTTGTCTAAGCCATCCAGAATAACAAATCCATCTTCATTTCAATTTAAAAACACAGGACATTCCAATGGAAACTGATTGATTAAACAAAAACTGATTGATGCAATCACAATGATTAGTTTTCCCCTCCCCTCCAGTCCTCGAAAGGGATTGTTTGGGAGATCTTGGCACTGAGAAACTCTGCTTCCATGGAATTCCAAGGCAAGAATCCCCATGGGATTGACCTGACAAAGGGTAGTGACAGGGCGTACCAAGGACTTTGAAAGCTCCATCCTGCTGTTTCTTCCAGGACGTGCACAGCCTCTCCCAGTGGGAATTTTCCTACACAGTGGCTTAGTTACATGGCATTTCATCTTCCAGCTCTTCACAGCTTTGGAATAGGTACGAGGGTTGGGTACATATTCCCAGGAAACACACCTGATCCAGGTGACAGCTCCAGTGAATGCAGGACCCAGGCTGGCTTCCATTCAGCCTGATTACATGATAAATGGGCTCTCAGTGCATAATGATTAATATTTCACCATAATTATTTGTTCCAATTAAATGTAGCGTGATTAAGCGACATTTTCCCCTGTGAAACTAAACTGCTTTTCTTTTTTTTTTTTTTTAAAAAAGAGTGATGACAAAATTAATTAAGGGAGCTTTGACTTGCTTATTTTGCCATTTAAACTGTTTTTCCTTTTTCCATTGCTAATTGAGAAATTTCATTTCTCCACTATAGTTCTGTGGTACACAAAAGAGGCTGCAATCTGGTAATTAGAAAGAAAAAGGAATATTGCTTTCTGAAAACATTAAAAAATAAATGAGAAAGGAGATTCAGAGTGTTAAGACTTACTAGCTCCTTTTGATTCGGTCACCAGCTTAAATTTGACAAGAAATTCTAAATATTTGGTTTATGAAAGGTGTTAAATACAATAGCAGAAAGAAACAGACTGTTTACAATTCCACTACTTGAAAACCCCATTTTCTTAGTATTTTTCTTATGCAAGAAAGTTGACTTCTGAAGAACATGTTTTTTTCTGGGAGGTGCTCAATCAAGTGGCTCTTTAAAAGAACTTTTACAGCTGAGAAGTTCCAACTTGCTCTGGAATTCCCTTCCCTTGGATATTCATTATCTTCTGGTTGATATTTTTAAACCTGCCTATGGGATTTTGATGCCCAATTCCCATTAAAATTAAAATGGGAAATGAGGAACCAAATTAATTAATTGAACTAAAATTAATGAGAGCTAGGCATCCATATCCTTAAGGCAAGTTTTCAAATTTCAGCCACTCGAGTTTTAGGACAATCCATGGATTTTAGGACATAAATATGTGCTTTGGATTTGCACTGACATACAGGAAACAGGGAAAGGGGATTCTGCCAGGCATTTGAAAACAATTCTGTCAATAAATCTGAAAGATCTCCAAACACCAACCAATGCTCAAAAATGGCAGTATGAAAGCCCATCTATATCTGTATCCACATACAAGGCAATGGCTGTTCATAATTCAGCATAATTCCAGATAATAAGAGCTATCAGAACATGATTTAGAGCTGCAGTTTGATTTTTAAAGAGAGGTTGTCATAATATATTTAAACATTAGTATATACTATTATTCAGAACTTCCCACAGATTTCCCTGCCACTTCAACCATTATTATTTTATATTTCTAGAATAGATCAATCACTTCCATTTAATATATTTAAAACTGATGATTTCCCACACCTCTCAGCCCCATGGCAGGGTATAAAAATCCAGTCCACAAAGTTTATGGGTCAGCAAGAAGCTGGTTAATAACATACATGATGGATTTATATGAGCACTGGAAGTAGAATTTGGGTCTCCCAAAAGCATTTATACCTTTGCTGACAACAAAGATCACACAGCAATAGAAACAGCAATACCTGCAGCAGCCTAATGGATTCTGTTTTACTTTATTTTGCAGGTTTTAGAGTGAATTTTCCTTTAAAAAAGACTTTAAACTGAGTTTTTAACTTTCATTTTTGCTGCGGTGAAGAAATTCTCTATGTCCAGGGGTCTTACAACCAGTCAGCCAATGATTAAAACAAAATCATTTCTTGGAAAAGCAAAGATGTCATATGTCACTGACACAAACAGAACTCTTTCAAGAGCTGAAGGTATGGCAAATGTGGAACTGCATCATATCAAAGTCCAGAACTTTCTGTAACATAATCTAAAGGAACTGCATAGTACTGAAGTAAATATAATAGTTGGACTAAGCAATATATAGCTGATGTCTTAACACTGGCAGTTTTCTCTCTAGGTAGAATTTCAGGATTTCCTTCCTGCCTTTCCAAGAGTCTGTTCATCCCAAATAGATAAAACAAAGTGCACGTTGGCAAAGCAGCTCCAGCTGAGACACCGCATGTCCCAAAATGCTGGATGTTCCAGGCCAGGTTGGACAGGGCTTGGAGCAACCTGGGCTAGTGGAAGGTGTCCCTGCCCATGGCAGGGGGTGACACTGGGTGGGCTTTGATGTCCCTTCCAACCCAAACCAGTCTGGGATTCTGTAATTCCATGACCAATTCCCATGCCCCAGGGCAGAAAGTGGAATCAGAACTGAAAGACGGAACGAATTATTTGTATTATTGCTCCATATGTAGATGCTCAAGTGCTGTACAAATAGGGCAGTAATTATCCCAACAGATTAAGCCAGCTGAAATGCTAATTGCAAATTCATAGCCCAGAACACTTGCCTGTTTCTATGCTTGGCTTCCATCCCAAAGAAACCATCTCCCACCTCAGCTGTGGTGTTAACAGGTTGGTTGTTTCTCCAGTGACATTGGGGCAGTGGCCTCGTGCAGTATGGACTGCTTTGGGTTAGGAGGGACCTCAAAGCCCACCCAGTGCCAGCCCCTGCCATGGGCAGGGACACTTTCCACTGTCCCATGTTGCTCCAACCTGGCCTTGGACACTCCCAGGGCATAACCTGGAGTATTCTCCTTCCTGCTCCATTCAGACACAAACCAAATAACTGCTGGGGGAAGAAATAGCAGTTAACCAAATTATGAGGGTTTAGGGAATAACCAGCAAAGACAGGAAGGTTATTCCCTGTCCTGTGGTGACACATCACTGTTGGCCACATCTGGCTCTTCACTGCCCTGAGACTTCCCCAGCTTTCCCTCCTTCTGCTGTGTGTTTTATGAGTTCCTTTCCAATTTATCACCATGCACATCTAAACAAGAAGTTGTGTCACATTAAGCCCTTTACAGGATTTACATTATACACCCATTACTGGAAGTGCTGAGTGTCATTAATAAAACTGCTGCTAATTTTAAATAAACTCCACAGTTTCACAGAGGAACACACACGGATATAAAAACTGGGAAAAAAGAATCAGATTTATAATGTCATAAAGGACAATTACCAAGAACATTATCAAGGCAAAATTCCTACTCTACTCTGTGTAATTAGTGTCCAAGGATCTATTTAAAGCTCCTTCCTCCTCTAGGTAACATAGCAGTGGTTGAGAGGATGCACAGCACAACTCACTGATGTAGCCACAGGTCAGCTGTGGGTTTGATGACGGCAAAGGAGACACACTGGGGTTTGGGGCTTTTCATAGCAGTGTGATTGCTACACAACTATATGTTTTCTGCAATTATTAAATAGCTTTTTAAACATCTATGCATTCTAAAGCAATTTTGTCAAGTGAACATGGACTATGTGCAGAGGCAAATACAGACTGAGATGCAGTGCTGGGAAAGGGCACTGGGGGTGCTGGTCAGTGGCCAGTTGGCCACGAGTCAGCAGAGCCCTGGAGCCAGGAGGGAAATCCCTGTCCTGGGGGGCATCAGGGCAGGGAGGGGATTGTCCTGCTCTGCTCTGCACTGGGGCAGCTCCACCTGCAATAGTGGGGCAGTTTGTGGGGACACAATGGAAGGGAGAGATTGAGCCATTGAGTCCAAAGGAGGGCAACAAAAATGGTTCAGGGCCTTGAGGGGAAGCGTGTGAGGACACTGAGGGCACTTGGTGTGTCCAGCTGGAGAAGAGGAGACTGAGGGGAGACCTCATGGCAGGCACAACTTGCTGAGGAGGGGCAGAGGAAGGGCAGGCACTGATCTCTGCTCTGTGGGGACCAGGGACAGCACCCAGGGAACAGCTGGAGCTGTGCCAGGGCAGGGTCAGGTGGGATCTCAGGACAAGGCTCTTCCCCCAGAGGGTGATGGGCACTGACCAGGCTCCCCAGGGCAGTGGGCACGGCCCCAAGGCTGCCAGAGCTCCAGGAGGGTTTGGATGATCCTCTGGGGCACAGGGTGGGATTGTTGGGGTGTCTGTGCAGGGTTGGACTGGATAGTCCTTGTGGGTCCCTCCCCACTCAACCCATTCTATGGTTCTATGATTCTTCAGTGCTAAAGAACTAGAAAATAAACAGCTTCCCAAACAGCTTCACCCATATTCTCATTTTTCATCGAGTCCAAAGTTTTTTCACTTGTTTTGATTTTTGGGGTTAATTTTAAGACTCCCTGCACAGGATGTGTTGACACCCACCAACTGTAAACTTCAAACAAAGTCTGGCAATTGTCAGATATAATAATCTAAGAAGAAAGGTGCAAAGCTTTCTCCTTTTGAATCTCTGCAGTTGTACTCCCAAGTGGCCTTAAGTTGCTGCAGATGTTTTTTGCCAGGCATGTGTTAATGTTTTACGTTGGCTTGGATGGGTACTGAAGTGTGTTTTATGTGTGACGTTAAGAAGAAGGGAAAATTACATTCTCAACCAATTCACATCACCACTGCTTTGAATTCCTGGGAGACACTGGCAGGGTGAGAATCTTCAACAGCATCTCCTGGGAAAGCTGCAGTTAAATGTCTATAGATGTTCAAGTGTTCCCATCCAGCTGGATCTGCAGGGATGACACTGGCACTCACCAAGCCCTTACAAGCCTGCAACAAACCCCCAGAGACCCTTATTTATTCCAATATTATTCCTCCCAGAGCCCAGATAATTGGAGCAATCCTATTTATAATGTGTCTGACAACACACAGGCATGTCGGGGTGTGAGAGTGGACCTTTGGAGTGCCCTACGAGCAAATTGTTTGTATTTGAGGAAAGGTTAAAGCCAAGTCCAACCTACATCCTCCCCAGAGAATTTTATGCACAGACCTGTCCCATATTTCACCCTTGCTGCAAACACCAGGTGATTAATTCACAGCACATGCTGTTGAAATATTTCTTTTTGGCTGTCCCAGATGTGCCTGTAGCTGTTCCATTAGCAAACCTGAGACACTGTGCTCAGGAAACCACCACAAATTCACTTCAGTGACTGGGTTAGAGAGCCTTTCCCTATTGCTGCACTAGGGCTGTGTGTGCTGTGCACTGAGAGCAGCTGCAGTTTCCTTGGTCAGGGATACTAGGAAGGATGGGACCTTTGGACAAGGATTATCAGGTAGACCCTCCCATTGAATCACAAAATGCAGAAAGAACTTGGTTTTGCAAACTTCCCAGAGAACAGCCTGGATGCAGCTGGATGCAAACCCAGCCTTGGTCTGGCCTTTATGTTTAAAGGACTGCACAGGTGTAATTGAGCCTTTACTCAACCTTGTCCTGTGGGATTAAGAATGGAACCCCAAATATAGTTAAATGAATAAAAGAAAATTATTTCTTTAGATTGATGATGATGATTAGTCTAAAAGATCTTAATCAGAATTATTTCCTCCACAGCACAGGCAGCTCTAACTATGAGTGCAGTGCACTATTTATTCCAGCAATGATATTAAAGCCAGAAAAACAATTAGTAAGCAGAGATGGATGTCACTCACCCACCCTCATGACTTGGGCAAACCTCTCTCAGCCTCAAGGATTCCCCTGAGGGGTATCCCCACTCCAGGGAGGAATCTCCACACACTCCCAGGAGGGGGTGCCAGAAGATCTCCCTTTAAAAAGTGGAGCTGGGCTTTGACAGCCCCAAGTGCCCGATGTCACACAGGTGTCCCCAGGCTATGCCAGCCCTGCAGCTTTAGATCAGGTGCCAGCTCTGTCACCTGTTGGTCCCTTTGTCAGGAACTCGGGAAAGGTTGTTCATCCCACAGGGTTTGACTTTGGGCTGGATCAATCGGGCTGGGCTCAGCATCCTCAGCCCCAAAAGCAGCAAGACCCCCTTCCCATCCCACTGAGCCCTTTGGAAACAGGGAATTGTTGGAGCTGTTTTCCTCCACTCAGGCAGAGCATTCCACAGCAGACAAGCATTTGCCTTTGTCAGGCAGATTATCAGCTATTGCAGCCTTCCCTTGAGCATGTTGGATTTCACAGGGGCTGGAATAAATTTGGGAATACTTAGAAAGTTAAGCACTGCTTGCCCATGAACTCTGATTTGGTGTCTGCGTTGATCATGGGCTTGTTCATGGCTGAAAAGTTGTGGTAAAAAAGTCAAGTGTCATTATATCTGTCTCATAACAGGGACCAAACATTTTCTCTCAATTTTCTTCTTGTTTTCCTCTACAAAATTACTTACATGAAATTAAAAAATCCTTTTCAAAGTGTGAACAATGAGGATTAGTCTTCAGTACTTTCAATAAATTCTTTTGATGGACAACCACTTAATATTCAAAAATTCTAAGCCAACTATTTGGTAACAGAAAGGCCGAGTCTGGATTTTACTTTACACTTTTCCCAACACCAAGACCACCTCACATTGATTAATATTTATTAATGAGCTGTGCCTGGAACCAACTAAAAGCTACAAAACAAACATCTGAAACAACTTCTCTCTGTCCTAATAAAAAAAATGCAATAAGTAATAACTTTCCCAGCAGGGATCATGCTCAAACAAGGTGGTGTGTTCTTCTCTCAGCTCTGTGCTCTTCAGAGATTTCTTTCCTTACTTCTCACAGACTTTTCACACAAAAAGGAGGAGAAACAAATGAGATTCTGGATTCAGTTAGTTTTTTGTAAACCCAGAGAATGGTATGTCAGGCGTGAACATGCCTGAACAGACCTTCTTCCACTCCTTGACCACTCCTTTGAAGGTCATGTCTTTGAACAGATCTTCAGCCAAGCTGGGCTGAAGGAATTCAACTCATTCCAGGAGAGAATCCCTTTCTTTTCCTGTCATTTCTGTGTGATTTGGTCTATGACTCCATAGAGATATATTTCTGTAAAATTTACAGAGAATATGGAAAATTAGAATAGTTCAGCTGGAAGGGACCTGCAATAATGATCTGGTCCAACTCTCACCAGTTCAGGGCTGACCAACTGGTTTGGGAACCAGCAGAGAATATTTTCTGCCAGATGTGCAGCTGGGGCCTGGGAACTTCAGGATTGGTGTGTCCTGGGCCAAGTTTGCTGATGTCTTTTTTCACTTATTATGAGTCCACAGAAGCAATTCTTTTCTTCCAGCACTTTTCTCTTTCTGTTTCCAACTTTACCCTTCCCCTTCCTTACACTGTCACAAAAGACACAAGCCTGGTGTGAAGCATCAGCCAAAATGACTTTAGAAATTTATTTTTATTGCACAAAAGCCTCAAAGGGTCAGAAAATACAAAACTTGCTGTCTAAATGCTGTAGGTTTTCAGTCTCAGTCACTTGTATCTAAAAACATACCAACTCAATAGAATGAAAAGTGTAATGAACTATTTTATACAACACCATGTCATTTAAAATGTGTTTTTTATTTAAAAAAAGGTACTTCAGGAAGCAGTTGAAGTTAAAGCTAATCATACTATTCCAGTCAAGTTACCTGTTCTAGGGAGCACGAGTAAGAAAAACACTCCTGTTATATTTCAGTTTTTATACAAGTCAAATATTTATAGCAGAAACTTCCCAGATGCAATAAAAAGGGATAAAACCAGAAAGGGACTTTAGAAGCAAAATTCAATTGTTGAGATGAATCTAATTCTTCTTGATGTTTTTGTTTGGTTTTCCTCTTTTCCCAACAATTGCCACCTCACTATTGCATGATTTTTCACTTTAGCCAATGAACCAGAACAGTCAATCAGCTTTACTGCCCTTCCAAAAACTTTGGAGCCTCAGAAAATTCCAGCAACTTGTCCAAGGTCACAGGAGAAACTAAGAAATTATCTGAGTCACAGTCCAATGGCTTAGACCTCCTCCCTCAATAGACCTCATTAATAAAAACCTGCTGAATTATATTAATAGAAATTAATTGTGTCCAGGCTGGAGTTGAGTTTGATGGGAGTAGGATACAACTGGTTCTCCATGGCATTTCTAACCCTTAAATATTATATATTTGTGGAAGGCTGTGACTCTGGGAAGGGAAAGGACCCACATGAGCATCATTAGAAGGGAAAAATGAAATAAGTAGGGCAATGGGCACCCAGAGACAAAGGAGCTCTCACATGCATTTGGACCAAGCAGTGGAAGCTTTAGTGTGGTTTTATTTGGTTTGCCAGGGCAGGGCATTGATACAGGCTCTCTCATGTCTAGTAATTAATGAGTTTAGGACAACTTTAACAGCTGAAAATCATTCACAGAATCCCAGGATATTCCACGTTGGAAGGGACCCACAAGGATCATCGAGTCCAACTCTACTCAGCATCCTTTTACAGAGTTTGAAGTTCCTGTTTTAGTTTCTCCTCTCCTTTTTCTCTCAGCCTTTTCTGCTCAGACATACACATTGTCTGCCAATTAACAAGCAAATTAAAACAGTGGCAAAAATTGGTCTGCTTTACTTCAGAGATTTCCCCTAAAGATTTCCTCTACCTTCCTGTCTTGGTTGGTGACAACCCTTATTTGATTTATTACCTTTGTCAATCAGTGTATTATGAGGATTCATGTGAGACAAGAGCTACTTCCCAAGGCAAATGTGAATCTGCATATCAACAACCTACTTCATTTCATTGGCAGAGACTGGCTGGAAATATCAATTCATTAAGCTGGAGGGCACAGAACTGAGGCCTTTTTTCATGCCAGAATATGTCATTCACCCCATTTCTCCTCCTTCTGCCCTCCTGTTGTTGCAAAATCCCAGAACAGACAATGCCCTGGCCACAGATTTAGCCTGATGGGTGTGCATAAATATTGCACACCAAGTCTTGTTCGAAACTTCCTCTGAAACCAAACTGAGTTTTCTTAGAGATTTTAATAAAATCAGCATAAAACACCCCAAAATCTAAACCAGACAAAAACAAAGGGTCAACTCCAGCATTGAACTGCACATGGCTGGTGTAACAGGGCTACTAGAAATGTCCCAAATTCAGTAAAATCACTTTCCTGCAGGGTTATCACTCTCCAACCCTTAGATAAAAGCTTGCGTTTCCTAAATTTCCTACTCTGCTGGTGTGATCTCCAACACAACTCAAACAAAACTTGGAGTTGCTCACTGCTGGTCTCAAAGTTAAGTAAGCCAAACTTTCCAAAGGGACAGAAGAAAGTTACCCTTTGCACAATTCCCCAGGCCCTTTAATAAAAGTTCTTGTAAATCTATAACCACTGACACCTTCAATGCCCTGAATTATTCCATTGAGCCTCTCCCACAGATGACAATATCAAGAACTAGACGGCCTAGGATTTTTTCTATCTGATTTAACACAAAATTTATTCTCAAAGCAGTCGAAACTGTAGAGGAAAAATCTTATGTGTTTCAAATGGCTGGAAATTTGGATCCGTCTGCCCATCCATATCCACGATCTCTCCTGTGCACACGAGGCTCATGGATCAACAGCACCAGAAACAGAAAACTTGTTCAGGTTTTCTTTAAATGCATTATGAGGCCTCACCCTGAAGCTCTTCCTGAGCTGCATAAACAAGAAAGTAATTATTTTCGGTTTATCCTCACCCCAGCTCTGCTTGTGCCCCCAGCACATGGGTTTCATGTCATTATTTTGGTTCTAAAGCGATTCAGACTCTGCAGTGACGCAACAATTCCTCATTTCTGCCTCTGCAGACAAGTTTGGGGTTTTTTGAGAAAGGAGATTTTGAGACAGCCTTGGTTATAGTGATGAGGAAAATTCCTGCCTGTGTTGTGGCTCAGGTATGGATTATTCTAATTTCTCCTCAAGGCGAGGCTTTAACACTTGGTCACTCACACCTCTGATGTAATAGAATATCAGTCCAGGTGTGTTCCTGGTGACAGTGCCTGATCCTGGATCACAGAGTCATTAAGGCTGGAAAGAACCTGAAGGATCATCAAGTCCAAGCTTGGAAGTTGCCTGAAGTTCCCCCTGCCACGATGCCTGGCTGCATAAGGACTGTGCAGTCAGGAGAGCAAGAATGGCTGGGGCTCAACAGGGTTTTCAAATTGACTTCTTGTTTAATTAAAAGAGGTTCTTCCTAAGTTCTTCTAAAAGGAAGAACTTGCATTAAAAATAACCAACAAACCTACCTTTTTCTTTACTCCAACCCTGCCTACAAATTTATTTCCGTCATTTATTTCACCAACAACTCCTTGTTTGGAGTGATTTGGCTGCTAAGAACAAGACAAACTAGATGTCTCTGTTTCCATACAAATACATATCCAAAGTGCAGATAGCATGGAAATAACGTCATTAATAATTGCCATATGAATTTCTTCTTCCCCAGATGATTCATTATTGGAGTCAGCACCTGAAAGGACTCACCCTTCATCAGAGCTTGGCTTTGTTTCCTCTTGGAAATCACTGATTTGGTTAAGACTTGTCATTTTCAAACCTGCTAAATTGTGACAACAGTTAGGTTGGTTTCCCTCCCACTGCAAGTGGGATACAAAAAACCATCAATCAAGGTGTATCTAATTATGAAACTAAGTTAGGAGGTGTTTGAACAAGATGGCTCAGCTTCTCAAGGGACCCGAGAATTGAATTGGTACTTCAGAAATATCAGATTAGTTAATGATTTGGGGACCTTTATTCTGCAAGAACATGTAAATTAGAAAAGAATAATGAAATTCATTAAAGCATGGTAACACGCAGAAAGGAGGACATTCGGGCCTCGCTGCACGTCCTTTTTAGAACACGCTTTATCTTGGTGGAATGACAAGCAGTTGGGGAGGGGAGCCCTTCTTGTTGCAGAATTCACATTGCAGGAGCTCACAGCTTGCTTTGTTTATCTAATCACCAAGCAGAACTCAGCCCCTGAACTATTTCAAGCACTTATGACCATTGCTTAGAATCTGGCGGAGGTTTCCCAGCCAGCAAACTTTTTGGAGTCCCCCCAGCCACTAGGAACAGAGAGACTGTCAGTGTTGGTACCTGCCCTTCCTGCAGCTGTAGGACACCACACCTGAGGAGAAGTTTATTCCAGCCAGATGGTTCCAAACAGTGCTTGTGCTAATCTTGCATTCTTCACCTCTCTTTTATAAATTGGACTTTCTCTGTGTGTTCGTTTTCTGGCAGTGAATGCTCAGAGTCTGTGAAGTCCATCCTGACCCAATACATGGAAAGCAGCGACACCCTTGGCATGAAGGAGCAAACAGCTTGACCACGACACCTTTGAACAGGGCTGGGAATCTCTACAAACATTCAGCTTCAAGTGACAGGTAGTTTGGTGGGACATTACAGCTCACATTCTGCACTGAGTCCATTTCAAGCATCAAAATATCTCCCAGGTTCTAATTAAGCTTCAGTTTGGGAATCTGCCATGCTTTTAACCTGCTTGGAACCTCTTTCAGCAATACAGAATCACAGAATGGTTTGGGTTGGAAGGGACCTTAAAGTCCACCCAGTGCCACCCCCTGACATGGGTAGGGATGCCTTCCACCAGCCCAGGTTGCTCCCAGCCCCGTCCAACCTGGCCTTGGACACTTCCAGGGGTGCAGGGGCAGCCACAGCTCGTCTGGACACCCTGTGCCAGGGCCTGCCCACACTCACAAGGAGGAATTCCTTCCTAATATCTAATCCAGCTCTGCCCTCTTTCAGCTTAAGGTCATTCCCCCTTGTCCTGTCACTGATATTCCTGAATTGTAGTACTGTAAAAATAGATAAAAGAAACAATGTCCTATTACCTTTTCTCTTTTTTTTTTTTTCCTAAGCAGAAAATATAGCACCCAAATTTTAGTAGGAGCTCAGAAGATGCTTTTAGCTGACAAAAAGCAATCAGGTAAATCAATTTTTTGCACAGCCATAGCTGCTGTAATACAGCTGTGCAGTAACACTTGATATATTTCCTCTGAGTGAAGCAGAGCAATTCCAAAACACAAGAGTTTGAAAACTTGGCTTAAAAAACAGGTGAAAATTTCCTGTGTGCCAGCCCAGAGTGCTGCTGTACATTTTCATTCTGTCTCTGACAGATATCAAATGCATACTGTTTGAATGTTTGCAGGTGGTAGCAGGTGATTTGGCACCAGAACTGCTCCACCCCACAGGCACTGGGTGCTTTTGAAGTTGTGACTAAGCATTTTGGGCTTAAAATTGTACTTTTGCTTGTTTCCTGTCAGCAGAATCCTGACACGTTGAAAAATGCAACGTGTTTCAGAGATTCTCCAGCCTTGCAAACCAAAATCAGATTTAAAACAGTAACACTGATGTTCATTTTCTAAGGGCTTTCAGAAGAGTTCTCATAATAATCATCTCATAAATAACAAATTTACAACCTACTGAGCTAGAGCTGAAGGTCCAGGAGGGCTTTGAGAAGGTCTTGTAGTTGTCCTGAAAAGATCAGACCAATTTTTCAGAACTGAATGATATGGTTTAACTCAAATATCACTTTAACTTACAAACCTGTCCTCTTTTCATTCCCACACACCCTGCTCACGCCCCACAAGCTTTTGAGGATCATTCACTTCAAATACATTTGCAATACACAGTGAAAACATGAAAAAGATCTATTTCTAAATAACTTTTCTTTGGAAAATTAAAAGCAGTTATTTAAGTGCGTGTTAGGAAGACATTTAACCCAGGTATTTCAAATACAGGGATTTGGAGTGTAAGCAAGAAACTACTTGTACAAGCAGTCCCCGTAAGGGGACTTGAGAAATAATGATTAGAGAACCAGCAAAAAACAACCACACTAATTAAATCTGCTAAAAAACCCCAACAGAACACAAGAGAAAATTCGTGCAGCCAACAAAATTAACTTGCACACAGGGTTTTTATGATTGATGAAGCATTTATTGAGAGTGGCTTGAATGGTTTTAGTCAATGCAAGGAGCTTGGGGTTCGTGGCAGCTTCAGTTTGAAACATCTGCTATTTTCTTAATTAAATATGTTTAAGAAAATTGTTACCAAAGTCCATTTCTGGTAGCTTTGGAACTCACCCAGGAAGGGACTGCTGAGTAAACATGCTGTTAATCTGCAATACCTGAAAAATGCACTTCAGTCCCCAAAACTCTGCAATCCACCACCTTGCCTTACCTAGGACAGCTGAAATGACTTGAAAACCCCCTTTCAAACCTCAGACCTGTTTGCAAGGGTGAAGATCAACTTTGGATCAAAGGGATCAGTGAAAGAATGAGTTTAGATCATCCCACTGGGGTTCTGTGACAGATTCCACGCTATGAATTGTTCTTCATTTATGGAAATGCTTTGAACTCACTGGGTGCACAAAGGTTATGGCCTCACCTGGTGTGTTCCTTTCCCCAAGGGTTTCAGACCCTTCCCCAGCTTTGTCGCCCTCTTTAATGTTTTTTTTTTTTTTTATCTCATGGGCTATTTTGTCCTTTTTTTTTGAGATGACCTGACAATCAATCCCTTGGTTGGGATGAATGTTGGTAGCACCAAGCTGCACTCAGACATTACATGGACAAAGTTCTGCCATAGTCCAATTCTTGAAAAAAATCTTCTTTTCTCTACAAAAAAACAAAAAACAACAACCCAACACTGTGTTCAGAAGAGCATCAAGTGCCAGCACCACTATTTTTGGGAAGCACAGTTTTGCCATTGACCCAAATCTTGCTGTGATATGGAAGTAGACTGAAGAGTTCCTGCTGATTTTGGGGATTTGGGAGCAGACCTTTCCTAAGTGAAATTGTATTTCTTCTGCCTGCCAATGGACATATTTTCTTATCTTCAGAATTCAGCTGGCAGAGAGTGATACCCTGAGCCAAGGAAGGAAGTTTTTTAGAAATATGTCATTTGTCTATGCACTGATTCATAAAATTCTGGAATGGTTTGGGTTGGAAGGGACCTTAAAGCTCCTCTTATTCCAACCCCCTGCAATGGACAGGGGCACCTTCCACCAGCCCCGGTATGAAAGTTGTGGGTAAAAAGCACAAACACAATTTATAAATTATACCTTTTATTTCTGAAACACCCCAGTCAGTCATTTAGAAATTACAATCCTGGGATTTTTATTTGAATTTTTTTTTTTTACAGGTTTGCTCTTTTGAAACAATGAGAGCACAGAGCTGTATTGGCTCTTCATGACAGCACTCCCATGAATATATTGGAGGTGATAAAGAATTTGGTTTCTGAGCTTAATAAAAAGATAGATTAGTTGATGAGCAGAGCCTCTGAAAACAGCCTGACAAGGAAAATCCTTCCTCGGTTTGTTTTGAAAAGCGCATTTTGTTTCACCACAAATCTGAAAGGGGCAGAATGAGATGGGAAACTGCAATTCCAGAAGAAGAAATCAATTTTCATATGCAAATACAAAGAATAAAAGATGCCATTTGGCTTCACTTCCTTGGATCCTCATCACTCAGAGGTTTCTCCTTAGTTTCTCCTCCAGCATGCTTGAAAGCAGAAAGTTTTGTACAGGGACATCTGACAGATGTGAAGGATTTCCTGTGTCCCGGGCTGTTTACAAACATTACTGTATCCAAATTTGTTTTGCCAAGGGCAAACGTTACCCCTGGAAGAATTCAGCTTTCCTGAGGAAGGAAGGAGTATTTCAGGAGCTATCTGCACAATTTCCATTATCCAGAGGTGCATTCTGAGGATCTCCAAGGTTACATGCTCTCCAAGGCACATTACTGGATATGTGCAAGGTTTCCATTTTCCTGACAGGAGCAATTACAAATGCCATGCAAGAATAATTTCCCACAAAGAACTGAAAGAGGCACCAGAAGCTCTCTGAGGCAGCACTTACAAATGCTTATGCTAATGCTGCAAAA
Organism: Sclerurus mexicanus; assembly: GCA_013396755.1. Lineage (NCBI taxonomy): Eukaryota > Metazoa > Chordata > Aves > Passeriformes > Furnariidae > Sclerurus > Sclerurus mexicanus. The sequence goes on from VWZF01004985.1 coordinate 762,650, forward strand.
TGAAAAGAGGGACTAGGAAACAGATGGGCGTTGAGAGTCATCCTAAAACTTACCACGTGGTTTTAGAAGGGTGCTAGGTAAGGGTTATTTGACATGGAATTGTAGAATCATTTAATTTGGAAAAGCTCTCTGAGATCATCGAGCCCAACCATCCCCTTGCACTGCCAAGCCCACCAACTACGTCCCCAAGTGCCAAATCCACATGATTTTTGGTCACCTCTGGGGTTGGGGACACCACCATCATCATGGGCAGCCCCTTCCAGTGCCTGACCACCCTTTCCATGGAGAAATTCCTCCTGTTGTCCCACCTGAGGCTATTCCCTCTCCTCCTGTCCGTGTTCCCTGGGAGCAGAGCCTGACCCCCCATCAGGGAGTTGCAGAGCCAGAAGGTCCCCCCTGAGCCTTCTTTTCTTCAGGCTGAGCCCTGCCAGCTCCCTTAGCTGCTCCTGCTGCTCCAGCCCCTTCCCCAGCTCCGTTCCCTTTCCTGCACACACTCCAGCCCCTCCATGTCTTTCTCTGGGCTGCCCCCAAAATTTGAGGTGTGACTTCACCAGTGCCCAGCACAGGGGGAGATCAATACTTTTAACAGCAATAGTTGCCTTCAAAGGTTTCCCATCCCCTTTAATTAAGTGGTGAGCTCGGATGCCAGAGCTCTCCATCCCGTGTCCATTCCAGTAACACCAGTAAGGCTGGCACAGGTCACTCCAGCACCTCTTGCTGAACAGAGGTGGAAAAAGAGCAGCTGGCTTTGATCCCCCAATGTCTGCAAGGAGTCAGCGCACGTTCTCTCCATGGGATTGGATTCCTGCTTTTTTTGCTGCGTCAGTGTTTGGTTTATAATTCTTAACCAAGTGATAGTATATGCAGAATGCTCAAGTGCTGTGCTAGGCTTCTGTAAGAATATTAAAAAGATATTTTAAAATATCCTTTGAAATACAGCACTATGAATAAAACATGCTGTTTTCCAAGAACCATTTTGTTTCAGCCAGAGGATATCGGAGCTCCATAGATTCATTTTGTAATTTTGCTCTGGACAGCTCTAGGATATTTTGGCACTTTTTCCACTGCTTTTTCCCCTTCAGCTTCTGTGTGTGTGGAGTGAGGGATAGCCAAGCAGAACACTCCTTTAATAAAGCACAGAAGTAGAGCATGGAAGATATATAGGGCAGTGCCAACATAACTTACCTGGGCTTGCTTTGGAGGGAACCAACATTGGAAGGGAGCCTGGAAAAAAGGTGCACTCAGTGCTGCTCAAGGTCTTCCAGCACATAGTCTGGGGACAAGGGTAATGGAAAAGCCATAGAAGAAAAGGAGGAATGGCTTTAACCTGAAGAAGGAAATATTTAGATTGGATATTAGGAAGGAATGCTTCCCTATGAGGGTGGGCAGGCCCTGGCACAGGTTGCCCAGAGAAGCTGTGGCTGCCCCATCCATGGAAGTGTTCAAGGCCAGGTTGGATGGGGCTTGGAGCAGCCTGGGCTAGTGGAAGGTGTCCCATGGCAAGGAATTGGAGCTGGACGATCTTTGAGGTGCCTTCCAACCCACACTTTTCTATGATGGTCTGATTCCATGACTTCAGTCTGTTTTCTGTCATGTTCCCTCGATTTTGTATTCCTTAAGGTTCACTCCTTGGTATTCCCTCCCACCAGCTTCTTGGTGCCACAGAATTTTCCCATGAAAAATGAAACCTCCTCAGTCAGGGATGGTTTTCAGAAGCAGCACAAGCCCACAGGAAACCTCTGTAGGTTCAGGATGGTTTGTGGTTCAGACACACAGCTGTAGAGGAGCTGGAAAGTGAGAGGTCCCATTCGAAGTGGATCTCCACCCTCACTCTGGAGAGGGCTGGGAAGCTCCAGTGCCTTCACCAAGCTCCTTGCCCAGGGCTTGCTTTGGGCTATGCTGCAGCTGCAAGACTTTTTCCAAATGCAAAGTAACACCCAGTTTTCAAAGTATAGTTGTTCTGTTCCACATGCTGTGCTGAGCGGATGCCTTCAGCTTCATCAGCTTGAAGTTAGATTGGTCTTTAAGAACCTGAGAAGATGACCACACACTGCATCCATATTTCAAGTTGAGCTATTCTTGGAAGAGCCATTGCAACAGCTACTTTCTTGTTCTGAAAGTATTTTTCATTGCTGGAAATGGTCACCTATCCAGCCCCAACCACAACAGTGTCCCTCAGCCAAGTTACTGAAGAGTGGCCATTTAAGGGTGAGACCTTCCACGACTTTTCCATCCTTCTGGATTTGGGCTGTTTTCCTTTTGTTTGCCATTTTCTATCTCTTCTCTAGCCACTCTTCTCCCTTATTCATCTCCAGGCAAGCTTTTAGGATGTTCACATTTTCATTGCTCTTCAATTTTAAAGTGTTTTCAGGGTTCTTCACCTCTGTTTTTGTGGAGTGGCTTTCCCAGAAAGCTCCCACATGAGCCATAAAGGCTTCTCAAACAGAAAGCAGTGCTTCCCAAACTCTGGATTAAAATCACAGTGCTACTCAGAAGAACATAACAGCAACCCTGCTACCTCAGCATGATAAACACGTGTCACTTTTGCTCTGCTGAGGAATCTCCATTCTGTAATGAAGTGTTGAGTAGGGTGAGCCAGCCACTTGGAAGTCAAAGCCACCAGCTGTCTTGAGCTGCAGCATTTCTTAACTACTTGAAGTCTCTCCTAGAGTAATTTTCAAACCTCAAAATATTTTCTCCTTGTGCATTTTACACATCAATATGTATTTGTTGCCACTTTTAAATACAACAACATAAAGTTTATACACATTGAAATGCATAACACACTCACAAACCCATTTTAAGAAGTCCCACACCACAATTTTGATGTAAAGAGCACTTGGGTAAAACCAGAATCATGGAAAGAGGCTCTGCATTATGGAGGTAGAAAAACACCTGCCAAGGGCTTTAGTCCAACCTCCTGCTCAATGCAGGCCCATCTGCCACAGGTTGCTCAGGGCTGTGCCTGGTGAAGTTCTGGATATCTCCAAGGATTGAGGTTCTGCAGCCTGAGAAACTTGTGCCAGTGTTTGGCTGCCTCCTGGCAATTGTATTTCCATCCTTGGGTTACTGGAGTTTCCTGTGCTCTGACTGTTGTCCAGTGTCGTTCCTCCTTTTATGATGCACTTTGGAGAAGAGTCGTCTCCCTCCTGCCATTAATCCCCCAACAACCTCCTTCCCAAGCCCAGTGTTGGCTGTGTTGCAGGACAGCACACCAGAAGCTTCACTAAAGCCAAGATAAACATTATTTGTTCTCCTCCACTTGGCCACCCAGGCAGGCATCCTGGAGAAAGCTGTCGGGTCGGCTGGGAATGATTTTCCCTTGGAAAATTGGCAAACCTGACTTGTTTTTCATGTGCTTGGAAGCCCTTGAGGAGGATCTGTTCATTAGCATTCCCACAAACTGAGGTGGGCTGGCTGGCCCGCATAACCCCAGATCCTCCTTCTTGCCCACCTTATGAAGGCACAAAGGGCACCCAAAGTCACAGACAAGGTAAAATTGCACGGAATCATTAAGGTTAGAAACGACCTCCAAGATAAAGTCCAACCATCAGCCCAGCAGAACCACGATGTTCACCTCTAAACCAAGTCCTCAAGTGCCTTAACCATGTGGGTTTTGGGCACTTTCCGGGTTGGTGAGTCCAGCACTGCCCAGGACAGCCTTTTCCAATGCTTCAGAACCCATTTACTGAGGAAAGAACAGGCAGGGACAGGAGCAGACAGTGGAACTTAAGATACCCACACAGGCTCTCTTTTATATCGCATTCGCCATCTAAATAAAGAGCTTTAATGAGCATTCCTTAACTTTGTATTTTTCAGTCTTGCAGTCTCACTGCCAAAGCTTCTGCAGACAAAACAGTCTGTTTTCAGGGGAAAAAACCCCTCAGATATTAAGATCAGGTGCCAACTCCTCTTCAAACCATGTGTTCTCCAGAGCCAGAGACAGGCTGAGCTTCACAGCCTTTTCCAATGCTCTCAGGTGAACCCCTTGGTGGGGCTCCCCCTTCCCACATCTGGGGAGGGTCATGCATCCCAATCATTTCGGAATCCTGTTTCTGACCACTATCCCCAGTTCTCTGCACTGAGAAGAGGCCTGGATTGATTTTACACCCCTGAATCCATTCAACGCAGGGGTCTTGGAAGGGCGAGTTGACTGAGACAATTCAAACATCACCTTCAAAAGCTTTATTTCCCCATGTACAGTTGCAAAGCACACAGGAAAATAAAAAAGCATAAAAAAACAATAGAATTAATAAATATGCTGTTGATCTAAGCTTTAATCCCTGTTCCCAGAGCTGCCCAGAGAGCTCCCATTTCTATGGGAGGCTGAGCTGTCCTTGTTTCTCCAAGCCCAGAATTGCTGTCAGGAAGAAGCAGCCACTTCCCAACGACTTCCCTCTTGCCTCCAGTTTTGCAAACTAATAGTCTAACATCTTCCTTATCTTTCCCAAGGAGCAGCTTGGGATGAATAAAGCATTCCAGCACAGTCTGAACTGCATAGCTCCATTTCCAGTAGCAAGACTTTTGAACCCTTTTTCCTCAGGAGCATTTCCTGGGCTGTTATTTGGCTTCTTTCTGTGCTTTCCCTGATTTAATGCCCTTCACTGAAGCAGATGCTGTCACAGAGGGTTTGAGCTGTTTGTACAGGCACAAATGCCTCCTGCTTTCTCCACAAAAACAGGGCTCACTGGGTTTCACAGTTTGGTTACAGAGCTTTGACATCTGCATGGAAATTTATTCCAATGAATTAATTAGCTTTTAAAAAGGTAGATTTCAGATAAAGGTTACCCATTGTCATTACAAGTAGCCAAAAGAGACGTTTCAGGGTTAGACAAAAGCCACCAAAACCTGTTTCACTTGTTAATTTAGGATTACTGTATGATTTTAGTCTCTGAGTACAGCAAGAATGCACTGATTTGTCAGATACTGACACAGTTCTGCTTTTGAACAGCTCACAAGCTGCAAAAATCTGATGTGGGAATCTTCCATGAAAGGAAGGAAAAAGCCAGCAGCAATAATCTATTTAATAAATGCCTGTAGGTGTTCCCATAGACGGCGTTTCAGGAAATTCTGCTGTTTCCACTCATGCCCTGAAGGATTGTTTTGATGACCCTGTCAAGGGTATTAATCATGTATGGTTGATACCCTACAGAGGAAGGATCTGCTGTAGCTGCACTAAATAATTCCTCTTCCTTCTCTTCTTTTCTTTTAATATTTTTAGTGTTTTGCTCAAAATGTACCACATCAGCTCATTGTTGAGCAGTAACAAGTGCCAGTGGAGAAGGACATGGAGCTGCTGGAGAGAGTCCAGAGGAGGCACCAGGATGGTCAGAGGATGGAGCAGCTCTGCTGGGAGGAAAGGCTGGGAGAGCTGGGATTGTCCAGCCTGGAGAAGAGAAGCTTTGAGGGGACCTCATTGTGGCCTTGCCGTGCCTGAAGGGGCTACAAGAAACATGGAGAGAGACCATTGACAAGGGATGGAGGGACAGGACAAGGGGAATGGCTTCCCACTGCCAGAGGGCAGGGATAGATGGGATATTGGGAAGGAATTCTTGGCTGGGAGGGTGGGCAGGCCCTGGCACAGGGTGCCAAGAGAAGTTGTGGCTGCCCCTGGATCCCTGGAAGTGTCCAAGGCCAGGCTGGACGGGGCTTGGAGCAACCTGGGCTGGTGGAAGTTGTCCTTGCCCATGGCAGGGGGTGGCACTGGATGGGCTTTGAGGTCCCTTCCAGCCCGAACCATTCTGAGATTATTAAATATATTTCTTCTAAACCTATTTTGTCATAATTAATGACCTACCCTGTGTCTTATCTCTGCACTCCACTGAGGATTTTGAAGATTTGTTTTTGTATTTTAGGCACAATAATTTTTTCTTCAGTGTGTATGTTCAAGAATCCATTGAGGCTTGAGGGTGCCTCTGTTTTGTGGCTGCCCTCAGAATCTACACATACAAGAGACCTTCTCTGGCAGGAAGATGATCTCATACACTTGTGGAACGGGATGGATATATTTTGGATATCTTGTGGGAACCCACAGGGGCAGGGAGATTTTCTTTAATAAGATAAATCCTCTTTGTTCCAGCCAGGCAGAGAAAAAAAATCCATGAAATTTAGTTTAATGTTCTGTTCTTTAAAAGGAGAGCCTAATGGTTCCTGAACCTTTCAGGACCATCCCAGCTCACCATTTTATAACACTTTGGGACTTCCCTATATCCCCCGAAATCTGGTATCTTTAACTTGGAGTTTTCCAAGTAGGGGATTAAACCTTATTTCTAATGAAGATTGAGATCCTGTTCAGATAAGTATCAACTCCTTTTCCCTCCTTAACTGGGGAAAAGGTTGTAGAACATGTAATACATTGTTTTAATCAGGTTTCTCTACTTTCGCCACCTGCAGGACTTTCATGGTCCCAAAAAGCCAATAAAGTCTAAAATTAGCACAAGAGTCTGCTCCAATATCTGCTGTTCAGAACAGGTCACGACTTCCCTCAGGTTGGGTTTAAGCAACATTTTGGCTCCAACATTCATTTTCCAGAAGGTATATGAGCATCATTTCTTCACTGGTGTGAGCCTATGCTTGATGCCTGCCTTTCTTTTGGATATTAAAAATCATCTTGTTTAATCACATCTGTCTTATCTTAAATTCCAGCTGCTCATTCCTGCCCCCATGCCCTGGTCCTACAGGACTCAGATGCTGCAGTAACCAGGGTCCCTCCGCTCCTGGAAGGCTTACAGACCATGGGAAGGTGCCAGTCAGCTGGAAAGAGAGCAGAAAGGGATGTAACAAGCCAGACTCCACTCAGATCTGATACAAAACTCAGAGTCTAATCACGCTGCAGGGATAGATCTTAGCATTAGGAGAGACTCTTTTCCTTGGATGTGCTAATCAATTGCAAGAGCATTCAGCATTCACTTTAATATCACCCTTCTGAAGGGAACAGGAGAAGTCTCAGGGAAAAAAAATAACGGATTTCACCGTTTGCACTCGAGTCACATCTTGAAAAAAACAACTATTTCATCTTTTGAGATAAAAGCTTTGACTGGAGAGTTCCGGTGTAGAAAACACTGTGAAAGCACCAGTTAACAAGATACTACAAGATAGGTCAATGGGACTGAGCTGGGACATGCTGAACAGGGAAAAGACTTTAACTAGAAATGGGGTCCCATTTATTTAGGGGATCCCATTTAATTTATGGGCAGAGTTCTGCTGACCCCCCAAGCCACAGTCACGGGTTTCTCCTGCATCTTGCCTCTGACAGCCTCTTTCACAGACACGTGGCTCTCCAACCCAGCCAGCTCCTCAGACCCACATCAACCCACCGTCAGAGCAGGGATCTACCAGGGTCACCAAGAAACAGCAACCTACATCCTACATAGGTTTTAAATTAACATGTCAACCCCCTTCTGACTTGATGTTTTGTACCAAAATAAAACCTATCACGCATTTTCTGGTGTCCTTGCTATGAAAGAAAGCAGCCCTGCTTTGCAGAAGCCCTTCAGGATGTGTTAGGAAACGTGTATATTTAATCTCTAGTGAACCTTAATCTGTGTTCTGCACAGTGTTCTGTATGTCAGGCAATTACACCATGAAGTGTTTTTTAAATTAACAGCCTGTCTCTTGCAGATAAGTATGTACCTAATCATGGTGCAAAAAAAAATACAACCAAACCACAACCAGAGAACGGCAACCCTGAAAGTCATAAAAAGAAGTGCAAGCTGAGAACTGCAATCCAGATTTTAAACTTTGTTTTAAATGTTATACTTTGTCCATAAGGTGGTTTTGGTTAGGATTAGGAGGGATAAGACATGCTGTCTGCTCCCCTGCAAGAAATGCCATGGAAGACAATAAGGAGTTGTGAATAAACCCCAAATTGTGTCACTTTATCATATTTAGGTCACTGAAGTTCTGAGCCCAGTAGGATGTCTCATACAGTGTCATGCACAACTCTCAGTTCCACAAGGTGAATGCAGGGGCCACCAGAGTTCCCCACATTTAACCTTTACAACAGGAGAAAGGAACAGAAAACCTGGGAAAGCCACTGGAAAAGAGATGGGGCTTGAGACCTCTTATGGATCAGTCATGATATGGGCTGTAAATTAGCCATGGCACAGGGACAAGAAGACTTGGGGAGATAAAGTGGACTTTTCCATACAGTGGAAAGGTATGGAGCCTTTTCAGCGTCTTCAGCCCATGACTGATGTGGTTGTGTGGGTTTTGGATGGAGCTGCAGCATGGAATTTCTAGAACAACCTTGCTTTTCTCTTGGGAAACACAATGGTGACTTAGAATAGGTGCCAAGATGGGAAAATTGAGACTATTTCTCTCCTTCCTTTCTGACCCAAAGATCTATGATTCACAAAATAACAGAAGCATATGGTGCATATCAACAACCTCACAGGCAGGGCCATCTGCTTTGCCATGCTGCCCCCTCCAGTGACCTGCAAGCCTCAGGAATTCTTTCCAGACAGGGTTTCTTCAAGTCTAGGAGTCTGTGGACCTCTGCTTCATGCAAGTGCTGCACATCTGCTGGCAAACACAAGGCTCTGTAGAAGCAGCAATTTAAATAATGGTAGTTTGGAAAACAGAAGAACAGACAACAAGCAGGTTAACAAACCCACATCCTCGCACACCTCTTAAGGAAGCTGAAGTGGCAGAGGGGGGGATTTTGTATTATCTGGCACAAACTGACCCTTGCAAACGCATGTTTGTGTCACAATCTCACAAGTCATTCTTAAAGCCTCAGAGGACATTTTTCTATGTGTGATTTTTTCCACCTGGCAACCCTTCTTCTTTAGAAGAGAAACTATTAACATTCCTTTTCTCTCCCACCTTCATCTCCACTTACAAGACGAGCATCTTCTAGAACAGAAGGGGCACCACTTCAGTGGTGGGAAATTGGTGTTGGCGAGAAGAGAATCACACCCTTTGCCATTGGAGAGTTCAGGTGTGAGAGGGCAGAGGCACATGAACACTTCCTAAGCTGTTACCTCCATGTTCCTCCAAAATGTCTGTGTAACAGTGTTGAGACTAATGGCTCACATGCAAAAATTTAATTTCCTTTCAGGCAAACTCACATAAAAAGAAAGAAAAAACAAAGAGTAAACAAATAATTAAAAAAATCATTACATAGATTTTTAGGTGAAAATGCTGTTAAGAGAACTCTTAATTGTGCCTAAAATACAATGACCCCTCAAAAACATATCATGGGTTGGTCTTGGCCAGCTGCTGGACCCTCACCACTGTCTCTTTCCCCTCCTCACCAGGATCAGGCAGGGGGGAAATAAGATGAAAAGACTGAAGGGTTGAGATAAAAACAGAGAGATCACTTGCCAATTCCCTTCATGGGTAAAACAGACTCCACTTGGGGAAAATTAATTTAATTGATTGCCAATTAAGCTACATTTGGGTAGTGTGAAGCAAAGACAACAACTTTCCTTCCTAAACCTCTCTATCCCAGGCTGAGCTTCATTCCCACCTCCCCTTTCTCATTCCCAGTCCCAAGCAGGGAGAGGGAATGGAGGCTGTGGGTGGTTGAGACCCTTCTCTGCTTCTCCTCACACCTTCTCCTGCTCCAGGTGGGTCCTTCCCATGGGCACAGCTCCCTGCACAACAGAAGTGCTCTGGCTCAGGGGCTCTGTGCACTGCCCACCCCTCGATGCCAACACCTCACCAAAAACGCCCAAACAAAACATTTAGTTTCAGTTTGAGGCCACTGGACTTCAGAAAGCAAAATCTTTCTAAGCTGTGAGCGTCCCACTAAAGGAATTCCTTCGATACAAACCACCCGTGCAATTCCTGTTGATCAGATCATTTTGTGGGTTTAGACTCCATGGGTTTTCTGGTCTGTCTTCCCCAATCCCTTCCCTCCCACAGCCACAATAATCAGTGTGAAATTTCCAAAGAATCAATGCAGTTATGCCTTGCTCAAATATGAAATATTGGCGGTGCGTGCTTGCTCTTCAATTAAACCTGGAATCACCCTGAGAAAACGCTTAGTTCTGTGCACAGAGGCGTTCAGTGAGGAGCAGGAAAAGAATTCCAGGGAGAATTACTCCTGCAAGGCTTCCTCAAGCTGTGAAGAATAAACTGACGCTGGCTAATTTTAGCTGCCAGGGTCAGATCCTGCCTGGTGCCTCTGTTTGCCGTGCTGCGAGGTGCCAGATGGGCAGCGAGCACACTGAGCACGCTGGATTTACAGCCCCTGCGCACCATCAGGAGCTTGGAGTCTCTGCTGCCTGAAACAATCCCTGCCTCACATTTCTCCCCTCCACGCTGCTCAGACACATCCCCAGCTTACCCACACCCCAGCTCCCCCCTTCCTCCAGCAAAGTCAGCTGAAGTGTTCAACTGCAGCCAGGAGATAAGGAGAAGAAAAAACAGGAGGCACCTGAGGGATGAGACAGGGTGGGAAAACGCCCAAAGAGAAAATATTTCATGTTTCCACTCCAATTTGTCAGCATTTCCCACATGGAGAACAGTACATCCCACCACATCTGTTCCATTGTCCTGGAGAGACCAAAGGCTTTCATTGCTTTGCTTGTCACTAAAATCATCAGGATAAATTTTGATGTGTTTCTAAGGAAACTTATCGTGGAAAACTTCTTCTCCAGCCCATCCTTAAGCTCAGGCTCTTGTCCTTGGCCTGACCTTGGGCATGTTACGTGTATTTTTGTGCCCAGCCATCTGCTGTGCTGATCCCATCCTGCAGATTTGGGTTCCCGACCCTGCCCCATCACTGTGGGCTTCCTTAGTGACCACCAGACAGTGCTGGCCCTGGTCCTTGCCAGGTGACCCCCTCACCCAGGTGCTGCAGGATGTGTCCCTTGGCTCCCTGTGCCCCACCCTGCAGCCAGCTCTCCCTGCTTGCTGGCACTGCATTTCCCAACTCCCACTGGCTGCATCCTCACATTATCCTCGTTTTGGAAGTTGTGAACAGGTACCAAGAGACACCGGCAGCTTATTCCCTATTGAAATCCTAGGCTAGTAAAGCCTCCTATCAGTATTTCTTAAGTTTATTATCTGGTTCTACTTAAGCCCTTTCTCAGCAAAACTGGCCTGGAAAAAGAAATCTCTCATTCTGGGAAAATGGGAGCATGATATGGCAATATAATAATACAATAAAATGTTCCTGTGTGGGAGCATTAATTGACATATAACAGCCATGTAGGATCCTAAAATCATGGACTGGTTTGGGTTGGAAAGGACCTTAAAGCCCATCCAGTGCCACCCCCTGCCATGGGCAGGGACACCTTCCACTAGCCCAGGTTGCTCCAAGCCCTGTCCAACCTGGCCTTGGACACTTCCAGGGATGGGATTTTGGTGTGCTGGCATCCTCAGCTGAAGGGTATTACAAACCTCCTGAGTTTTCCTGCAATGTCCATGCAAGTTTCCCATCTACTCCCTAAAAAACTGGGAGTAAGGTGGACCCCTGACTGAAGAATGGGGCAGAGCTCCTTCATTGGAGCACCTGCCTTAGTAAAGCCAGACTTTATGTTTTGGTGAAGGATTTTCTCTGTCTGCAAAGCCTGGGCTTTATTAAACCAACCTTTTCCCCCATAGATACCTGTCTGTCCCCTTTATATACCAGGATCCAGCCCTTCAGTACTGGCTCTAGTGCTGCTGAGAGAACTTCTATTAACTGAGCATGTGGCAGCTGTGCAGCCAAGCCTATACCTAATAATGTTTAGATTGGGATGAAGAGCTTCATTTAGAGTGCAAACCAGCAACAGCAGTGGATTTGAGGCTCGGGTAGAGGTTTATTTGTTTTTAAGTAAACAGAAGAAAAGTAGTTGTAGTCTCTGTTACCAGTTGTGGCACGGGAAACTTCAACTGATATATCCTCTAGTAGAACATTTGCTCTCCAAGCCTCTTTGATGTAAGGCCTACGTGAGAGGGAGACTGGTAAAGTTTTGTTTTTTTTATTTTTTTACTCCTGTGGCTGGGGAAAATTGTTAATCTTTGTTATCCAAGTGCTGAGAGAAGCTCATGTGCCCTGCCTGAGGCAGAGCCTGGGCTGCAGCTGTGCTGCACATCTGGAGAGCCCTGGGCTGGCCGGGAAGGGCGTGAAAGGAGTGAAGAAAGGAAAAAGCCACGAGATGGAGCTGCTGGCAAGTGTGGTGGCATCGATCCCGTGCTGCCCCGTGCAGGTGGGAGAGAGGTGGGACATGTCTGTGCTGCAACAGCTGCCTCGACAGTCACTGAATCACACAGTCACAGCATCTTCTAAACTGGGAAGGACCCACAGGACCATCAGTCCAGCTCCTGGCCCTGCACAGACACCCCAATAATCCCACCCTGTGCCCCAGAGGATCCTCCAAACCCTCCTGGAGCTCTGGCAGCCTTGGGGCCGTGCCCACTGCCCTGGGGAGCCTGGGCAGTGCCCACCACCCTCTGGGGGAAGAACCTTTTCCTGAGATCCCACCTGACCCTGCCCTGACACAGCTCCAGCCACTCCCTGGGTGAACACATGGCACAAGTTGTTTCTGGAACATGCTGAGCTGGTGAACCAACACTATGGAAAATGAACAGAAATTGGATATGGTGCCAAACTATTTTTCCTTTGTTTTCAAATGTTTTCAGTGATGATTTATTGCCACCTGCATGTCTCATGCCTGCCACACTGAAGTGTTGAGGGACGTTTATTGCAGCACTGGCCTCAGCTGAAAACAAACCCTAGCCTGGCATCTTCCTCAAGGGCATATGTAGGTACAGAGCAGAAGGAGTGGACACAAGCCCAGAGCCAGAAGTGGTGGTTAGGAGGTGTGGGAGCTGGGAGATGCTGTTTGCTTGCCCATCGTGTGCCTGGTGCTGGTAACTGGGTAGAGCTGGGCTGGCACATTCTGGGTACATAGAAGAGAAAGCCTCAGCTGCCTTTCTCATCCCTATCATATCTGCTTTTTGAAATTGTTTGTGACCACAACATCAGGAGACATGAGACAGAAAGGCAGGAACTGTGAAATAAATAAAGAATTCTATAAGCTCTCTGAGCTTGTGAGCATCTTCTTCTAGTCCTTACAATGTGTATTACATCCATGTTGCCTTGGCTCTCTTAAAAGCACTTTCCTCTGTAATCCCCTGTTCTTCCTTTTAGCAGTAGCAGGATTCCTGTCAAGTGTCTCCTTGGGGGATTTTCAGGTTTTGCTTTCTTTCCATCGTTTCCAATGAGTTAATTGGCTGCAGGGATTGTCTTTTCAACATATTTGAAAATGTGTGCAAGCCCCACATCAGCCTGTCACATCCACAGCACTGCCACAGATAGCAGGAAGTTACGGGGCAGGTAAAAAAAGGGGGAATGGCTTCAGACTCCCAGAGAGTAGGTTTAAATGAGATCCAGGAAGAAATCCTTCCCTGGTAGGGCACAGGTTGGGCAGAGAAGCTGTGGCTGCCCCTGGATCCCTGGAAGTGTCCAAGGCCAGGTTGGACGGGGCTTGGAGCAACCTGGGCTGGTGGAAGGTGTCCCTGCCCATGGCAGGGGGTGGCACTGAGTTACCCAAGCCCTTGTGCTGCAGCTGCTCCATAATATCAGGGGAAGAACTTGCCTCTGGTGCTGGATTAAGCCCATAGTTCTGAGGACGTCTTTTTCTTTGAGAGGGATTATGTCAATGATGTTAATTACTAGCCGTAGCAATTAGAAGACCTCAGGCATTAGTGAGAGTCCAGAACATAACTGGGAATTATGTCCCTTTCATGACACATTGAGGATGCCAGTCCCTTCTCAGGGCTGTGTGTTAGATAACAGGAATTAATTGCTGCTCAAGAATGACAGGAGGACAAGGCCCATAAAATCCAGTGCATATCACAGAGAAACCTGAAGAGAATGAATAAAACCCAGAGCAACTAATTATTCCCCCACTCACAAACAAAAAGAAGAACAAAAAAGAGCAAAATAAACAGGAAGATAGGAAGGACATGTTTTATTCCATCAAGATTTAATGGCACCATTACTTTGGCCCTTTACGGGCCAAGATAATAATCTTTTTAGGTGCTTATGTCAGGTAGAATCAATCATTAATTTATAATATGTGCTTTGTAACCTGCTTCTCTTTCCCTAACTACCTGAATTACTTCACAATGTTAAATCCATAAATATTATAAGCCATCTCTTCAAGTTGCCAGGGATATTTTTAGCTATTAATCAAGCTGTCTCATTTGGTGATTTTATTTGTCTGGCTCCACTATTAATTGTTTGTTTGGCATAAGGAGGAAGGTATTAGAACGCGGCCAGTGTCTCTGCTGGCAGCCCCTGCTGAACACACCTCCAAACCCCCAGCCCTTCCCTTCTGGCATGATAGAAAGCACCTACTGGTACCATTCCTGCTGTTGAAACAGTTTTTATGGAAAAACACAAGCTTTTGGAGCCTCAAGTGGTTGTTGTTTTTCCTTGGGCCTGGGACACTTCCATTAATACTTATAGCTCTGGTATCAGGGGAGGCAGACAGTGAATAATAGTCCCATATTCATTTTCTCTATCCCACTCATGATTTATAAATCTTAATCTCAGCCCCTTCTCCAAGCCTGAAATGTCATCCCCTGCCTCTGATGATCCTTCCAGCCCTGCTGTGTTCCTGTTCTAGCTCTCTTACTCTTGGGTTTGTTTTTTTTTTTGAGGCAGGGGTTCAAAACCCCAAATAATACTTTATATGCAGGGACAACACAGTTACAAGTGCAGTAATTATATCTTTGGGGAATTTTTTCCTCCCCCATCTGTTCCTTTCCTAAAAATTCCTTACTTTATTTGGTTCTCTGGCAGTGGACCAGTGATGTGAGGATTTCATAAATGTATATATTATAAGTTCTCACACAGTGATATTTTGGAGCTCAGCTTTGAAGCCTGGCCTGTTTTTCCTGTGTTCCTCATGGAATATTAATCCTTGTTGGATTTCATCTACTCCCTCTGAGAAGTGCAGCACAGCTCTCAGGTGTAACACAGCTCTATAAAAGCCATTTGGACTGCAATATTTTAGATCTACACCGTCACTAATTGTTTTCTTAACTATAGACAGAGAGAAACCTGAATTGTAGGAGACAATCATGGGCTGAGAGAGTTAATGTTTAAATCTCATCCTTTCTGAAGCTTCCACTTTTATTTCAACTTAAGAAGCAATACAGGCAGAAAATCTCTAGAGTACAAATTGAAAAACTTTTCTGCTCCTAAAAGAAACTTTTAGCATTAGTATGATGTCTGTTAATCTGTCTCCAACAAGGAATGTTCACACTTACCTGAGATCATGGTTCACAAATCACATTTAAAGAGCTTTAAAAACATTGTAGTAAATAACACAGAATGCTTTCTTCCCAAACACCTGATTTCCTCTACTGTAAAACATCTGTATAATTCCCCAGATACTTCTCTTTCTATTAAGACATTAAAACCACCTTTTAAATGGGCATGAAGTAGTGAATTGCTGAATTTTCATTTTACTTCATTTCAATAGAGCTTTGAAAGTATTGCATGGGATCGGGTTTGTGTGAAGAACTGAAAGGCTTTGGAAATAACAAAGGAATCTTGAGAACCAATTAAACCTTCCAGAAGGTTATTATGCTGAAAGGAAGTGTTGTTATGCACCTTTTTTTTTTTTGCAAATTTACCAAAAAAATCCTGAGGAGTGATCTTGAAATGGCTTTATACCACCTGCTGAGTGACATCAATTGCAAAGCAGAATGTTGAAATGAATGTCCTAGTGATGTTGGGACACTTTGATATTTTAAAAAGGGTTGCATTTACTTTTTTCTAACAGGATAAATGTAACAAAGTTGATCACTTCAACTTAGAACTGGGTTGCTGTTTATGCAGGACTGAAAAACCTACAGGCAAAGAACTTCGAGACAAGTCGGACATCTGAAACTTTCCTCCTCTTCTCTTCTCTTCTCTTNCTAGAGAGCACACCAAAATACATCAAATAACATGTATGAGCAGGTAGTGAATGCAGTAACTCCAGGGCTCAGGGGACATATCCTCTTTTGTTGTTATTTGTAAATAAGACTGTTCTCTATAATGCAGCTGCAGCTACAAAAATATAATAGTCGTGGAGACACAAAGTGGGTAGGTCAGAAACACCCTTTTCCTCCCCCATTCGTAAACAGGGCAACATCTCTCTGTTCCCCAACCTCAAGAATTTTAATTTTACTCAGCAAAGAATCCCTGAAGACCACCTTAAATATCTATCTTACAGTTAGGTCAGCTGCACCAATATGTTAGGACTTAGTGTAAATGAGAAAGGGATCCCTGGGAGGATTGCAGATATTGAAGTGTTGCCTTTCGGGCTTGTTGTAGCCAAATACAATTCAATAGTTCTCTCTGACTGACTGGTCTTAATCCAGCAGAATGAAAAAGCACCTTATTATAAAACCTTATTATAAAGGTATTAGCCCTCTATTGAGCATATGATGCACTGTTTGGGGGATTTCATCTGAGTAGGAACTGCTGAACAAACCCTTTGTTTAGTTCTTACCTGTTACAGCAACTCTGTAAAGTCCAAGCCAGCAGAGGAGCAGCAGAGATGTTGCAGCCTCCCTTCCCATCCCTGGAAACAACTGGAGCAGAAAGGCATTTTGTCAAGGGCTCTGACCCAGCTCTAACCACCTGCTCCCAGGAGCTGGAATCGCCCATTCCCTCCTCTTCTTCACTCTTCAAAACACAGAAAGAAGATAAGAAGGGATGCTGGGCAGGATCCTGCAGTGCTGAGCCCAAAAGCTCAATAGGTGGTAGCCCCACCCAGGATGGGAAACAGATCACATCTTCCTATCATAGAGGTCTTAAGGTTGGAAAAGGCCTCCAAGATGATCAAGTCCAACCTTGGGCCAAATACCACAGTGCCCACTAAGCCAGTTCCTTCAGCACATCATGTTGTCCTCTCCCTAAACTCTTCTGCCCCGTTGTGTGGAAGCTGCACAGTCCCGTCCCTGCCACCAGCCCACTGTGCCACTTAGCCTGCACTGCCTTTCGCCAGCTCAGGTTCCACGAGGAACAGAGGTAGCTAAAGTTACTGTCTTCAAAGAACATGATTAATTATTTAATCCTGAAATCCCCACCAGATGATTTAAGTCCTAACTCAGCAGCTCCTGAGAAGTGTTGTTTCCACAACACATGGATGGACACAAAGACTTTTACAACTTTCTGTTTCTCTGTCTTGCCCCTCTGTGGTGTTGGTAGGGGTTTCTCCTTTTCCAAAGCTCAAATCAAATTCATCCTCCACTGGCACTGAGGATGTTTCCTCTGTGACAAAATGTGGAGGTCCGTCTGTATTTATATTGGACATCAGGGCCAGGTTGGACAGGGCTTGGAGCAGCCTGGGCTGGTGGAAGGTGTCCCTGCCATTGAACAAGGTGAGCTTTAAGGTCCCTTCCAGTCCAAACCATCCTGGCATTCTATGATAATTCCATGGTCTGGGAATGGTTAGTCTGCCTCCAGCCCCTGAAATGGCTCAGAATCGAGGTCAGGAAGAGGCTGACAATGGTTTCATGGCAGGCAAAGACACCTGTTGTGTTCAAGCTTCCCCCACCACAAGTCGTCCTGTTCAGCACTCCAGGCTGCCCTCTGGGGAGGCACCACATCTCTGGTGTGCTGAGGTGATGTGGCTTAGCAGCACCTCATGGGACACTCAGCAAAATTACCAACACAGGGCAGGAAATGACCATCCCAGTGTGGAGAGCACAGTGTTGGATGGCTGTAATTATTTTGGATGTCAGGGATGTAAATCTGCTGTGCCAAACAGCCTTGACCTTCTAACCACACTCACAAGGGGCAGCCCAAACATGCAATAACCACACAGAGCTGACTGTAACAATAATTTCTGCCCTGCATTGCAGCACAGCTTTCCAACCTCCACCCAGAAACAGCACATCAGGCTCACATTAAAATGCTTGGCATGCCCTGCGTTTTCCTGCCCCACAGTTTCAGGCATGCACCCAATTAATACAAGGCTGATGAACTTTATTTAGTTCATTTGTGAAGCAGAAAAGACTTGTCATAGCAGTCTCTCCCAGTTTCACTTCTCTTACCTAAAGATTGTCTGGGTTTGCAGTGCTCTGAGCAGGCTTGTGGGCAGGCTCACTGCAGCCACAGCTCAGAGAGCTCCTGCTTTGGGTTTGGGCTATTTCTGCAGACAAAGTTTTGCTGATATCTGCTAAATCTCCCGATTTGTTGAAACACCAGACAATGCAACGCTAATGAAAGCAGATGGTTCAGACCAAAGATGCAAGATACCAAAATTTCAGAGATAAAGAATGAAAAGAGAAAATCCTATACCAATTAGAAACAGGATTAGGAAGAAATTAGGAAGGAATTCTTGGCTGGGAGGATGGGCAGGCCTTGGCACAGGTTGCCCAGAGAAGCTGTGGCTGCCCCTGGATCCCTGGAAGTGTCCAACGGCCGGGTTGGAGCAACCTGGGCTAGTGGAAGGTGTCCCTGCCCATGGCAGTTTGGGGTGAGCTTTAAAATCCCTTCCAGCCCAAACCGTTCCACGATTCTAAGAATTCCATTATGAACAGAATTGATCTTGGATACGCATAGCAAATACTAAAAAGTTCTTAACATTTTTTGAAGGCTATCAACAGATTTTCTTTTTAACCATATTTGATAAAAAGAAATCTGTGTTAAGCACAAGAGAAAGAGAAAGAGAAAAAGAGAGGGGAAGGGAGTGGAATGGAGAGTTCTTGGATTTTTCTTAGTTATGAAGACTGATGTGTATGATGAAATGGATGGTCCCTGTTCTGCCATTTCTGGAAAAAGCCTTCCTAGATCCTGAATCCAGGTGCATCAGTTCATCAGATGTCCTGCTGCTGTGTTAGTTGTCTCTCTTCTCTAAGAGACAACAAAGTTGCGCGTACAACTCCTCTCAGAATTCGTTCTAGACAACCTCAGAAGGAGGGTGACACAATTTTCAAACTCCTTACTTGACACTTCTGAAAGTCCTGCCAGAAAGGAACACTTTTTCCTCGCTAACATGATTTAAAAAGGGTGACCAGTAATGAAAGAACACACACAGGCACATCTGCACATCCTTCAAAGTGACAAATCTGTCTTAAACCCACAGCTATTAGCAACCATTGATCAACAGAGAATTCCTTCCGTGGAAGGGCACAGAAGGATTGACAAGGTGTCCTTAGGCTGGCACGTTTTGTCATGCTTCATATCAAACTCCAACGAGACATAATGGTCTCTTCCGTGGAAAGTAATGTTTGTGTGGAGTCTTCTCAGCTCAAGGGATGCCCTTGGAAAATTGATTTATCTATTAAAAGCAATCTCAGTAACTCACAAGTGTGTGGGGCCGAGATAAGGCACCAGCACTGAAGGGAGCCTGAGCTGGGCATCATCCAGTGCTGTGGCACAGCCACTGAGCACAAACACAGCCCCATTTCTGCCCTTCTGACAGTGCCAATGCAACTCTGCAGCTTGTAAAGGACAGCGATGACTTTAATATACCGACACATTACTCAGTGGACCGAATAGATGGATATTCCTGGGCTTTATAAATACAGCAAGTTCTGAGAGACACATCAGTTCGTGGCAACAAGCTATGGAGATTTGCATTTGGTTTGTCATTTTTGTGGGCACCAGAATTTAGAGATCGTTCAAAGAGATTTCCAAGAGCTCAGCAGCTTCCCTGAACAGTGCAACACTCCTGTAAAACACTCCCAGCCTGCAGCAGTTCCTATGGTGACCAAACAGGGCTGCATCCAGCTCAAATCATTTGAGAAGCCCTGTTGTGTCTTGCAACGCAGACCCTACGAGCACCTAAGGAAGCTGCTCCTGCAGCTCGGGCTGCACCACTTGTCTCTTAGTGGATTTTTGGGATCTAATAAGGGCTGAGCTCACACCCTGACTCTCACTCTCAAAGGGCTCTCCCTCCCAGCTGTCACTGATGTTCCCAACTTGCAGAAATTCAGTATTTAACAACGCACTCAGACTCTCATTTCTCTTTTTCAAGATGAGCAAACAGAGATTTACAACAACTTGTCATAACATCTCTGTCTAATGAGTAGAGAGCAGTACCAGCTGAATAGAAAGAGACAGACTTATGAGCCAGCTCACCTGAGCGTGGCAGCGAAGAGAATTCTGCACCAGTTGTTTCAAGGAAGACAAAAATATTGAATGTGAAAATATATATGTCTTATTTCCTGGAACAGCACTTTCTTTTCAGTGTTGTAAACTTTGGAATATACTTAAACAGTATTTCACTGGAATGGAAAGCCTCTCTTGCAGCAGTAGATATGACTCAAACCTATATTAAAAAATCATTACAGTTGTAATTAAACAAAGGAGGGTCTGGGAAAGAGGAAACATCTGCCCTGTTGAGAAAATTTTGGACCCTTAAGTACCTTCATTGGAATTTAGTTTTTCTTCATGACACAGGAGTAACCAGAGCTATAAAAGCATAATATAACAGGATAGTAAAAATAAATTGTAACACATTTATTCCATATCATATTTGTTATGAATGTTGCTGCTCAGCAGGATAGTTAAAAATGAACATGCTATAACTCCCAGAGCATAAGTTGAAGAGACAAGAGGTGAACCTGTCATTTGCCAATAGATTTAAATTTCAAAAGAAACCAGGCACACTTCTCTGGCATGACCTTTACCTATCAGAAACAGAGAAAATTGTGGAAATGCCAAATAACTCCAGCTCTTGCTGTTGAAGGCTCCACAAAGTGAGGTTTCCAATGCATAAGTTGAAGTTTTGGCTGAGAGTAATGGATAAAGCTGTCCTAGGAACTCATCTACCCAAGGAACATCCTGGCACAACCTTTGATGTCTTGCCTGAGGAGGACTAAGGGTGTTGAACCCAATCCCAGGGTCAGTGGTGGCAGGATTTAGTCTGGAAGGAGATGGGAAGAAATACAAACCCTTGGAGGTTTTAACAGCTTGGGCTGTCGGTGATGTGGGCAGAGGGGATGGAGAGATTTTTAATGGCTGTTGTTTCACCTCCTGGAAAATGGGAAGACCATGAAAATACCTTCTCCAATGCTGAATTCCCCAGCCTGGAGCTGTCCCTAATCCAACCCTCCGTGTGCCAGGGGGAGTCCCTCACAACTAATGCCATTCAGACTGTGGCTCCCTGATGCCTCCAGAGACCAACGTGAAAGAATTCTGTCCCAAAATTACATTCAATATCATAATCGATAGTGTACTATCTGTGATCTTTGTGCCTACAACAAACAAAAAATAATTATGATAACGACAAAAATAATAATAAAATTTCCCAATTAATTTTTGCCACCCAGTTCTGTTCAGTTCACTCCAAATGCAAACTTATGCCAGTTAGATGTTTGCTCACAGTAAAACATCAAAGGAAGTGGGGTTGAATTTTTATGAAAAAAAGATTTTGATTTCCCAGGAGAAAGAACAAAGTTATCTTAAAACACCTTCTACCAGTGTCTCCTCGGGAGGGTGCTGCAGAAAGGATCAATCACTTAGAAGTTGGATTGCTCAGAGCATTTAGTTTTGCCTCGTTTCTTCTGACTTCTGGGAAGAAAAAAATACCTTAAATTGCCTTGTTTTTCTGCAGTTCCAGCCATATCTTTCCATGCTATTTTCCCCCATCTCTGCTTTTATTCATGAGTTGTCACTAAAGTAAGAAAACAAGTAGAAAACAAAGCAAAACAAAGCAGCAGACAGCTCAGAGAGTTTGACAGTAGGCTTTGCCCCAAGGCCACCAGTTCAAAGCCATCATAAGGCAGCAGTAGCTCAAGTATCTGATATTTAATGGTTGTTTGATGACCTCAGTAAAGTGTTGAGCCTGATGGTTTCATACCCTGTCACAGCAAGGAAGTCCATGCAGGGAATTTGGAATATGCTCTTGCTGGGTAGGTGATGTTTCAGGTCAGTGATGAGCAATGTGTTTTGGAGTACAGCTTAGAAAACTTGGTATTCCTCAGAAAATACATAAAGAAACACTTCCTAGCACTCAAAAACCTGGATTAGAGCTAGATTTACCCTAAAAGAGAATAAATGTGTATAGAGTGAGGTCAGAAATAAATATATAAAATAAACCAGACACCAAAACACACAATTAGACTCTTAGATGGGTTTTTAATTACACTAAAGTTGTTGTACTCCACTGTTGCTCTAAATGCCAGTTGAAATATTAGTGGAAATGAATTAAACTATTAATGGAAACTGGAAAAAAGGTTTTAAACTCCTGCTTCCAGCTGTTTTTACAACAGGCTAAGAAACATCCAGGAAAAGAGAAGGAATTAAAAAGACCAGGAAGCCCAGTCCTTTCCTCCCTTACTGCAGTTGTCACCTCCATCCTAGTGGGAGGTGTCTCTGCCCATGGCAGGGGATGGAACAAGATGAGCTTTAAGGTCCTTTCCAACCCAAACCAGCCTGGAATTCTGTGGGGGAAATAAATGTACTTTTTTATTGAAACAGCCTCTGTGTTTCAATACAATCTTAGTGATAACAGCTTTACCCTTTGGAAGAATTCCCTTGTAGGAATATTAATTCAGGGAACCACACAACCACGAAATATGCTGAGCTGGAAGGGACCCACAAGGACCAACCAGTCCAACTCCTGGCCCTGTACCGACACCCCAACAACCCCACCCTGTCCCTAATGGTGTGACTGCCTTGGGCATAGACAATTTTCCATGGTTTTTCCTGGTTTTCATCCTCAAGCTCAGGGTTGGTAGAGGGGAGCTACTCCCTCTGCTCAGGCACATGTGAGGATGAAGCAAAGCCTCACCTGGGCTGTGCCGAATCTGTCCAGGAGCTTTTCAGGTGGGAAATGCCTGGTGGAAATTGCTGCAGCTCAGCAGAGCTGCCCAGGCTTCTAAATGAGCTACTCTATCTCCAACCAAATGAGATGTTTGACAGAAGAGTCATCCCACCAGCACTGCTATCCGGGGTTATCTGGAGTGCAGATCAGTCTGTCATAAAGGTGCTTTGTGGCCTTGAAAGGTTTGACAATATCGAGGGCACAATTAAGCTGCTTTATTGCTGTGTTACCAGTAAGTAAATTAGCAGGGCAGCATTTGTTGGTGATGGTGTTACAAAGAGGGGACTTCTATTGCAGCTTTTGATTTAAATAATCTGTCCTTTTATAGTGATTAAAGAAAAACTATGTCCCCTCATTAAATCAATAGTTTGAAATGTCTTTTGCTGTCAAACTCTGTTATGGTGTGTGGATAAAAGGGGATCTGATTATTAATTAACCACAGATGAACCCAGGGAGACCTACAGCTCTCATCTGGTGCCTGCTTCAGAGGGCAGCAGTAATCAAACACATGAGTCATAAATCAATTATAAACATCACCACTGCCACAAGTATTCCCGTGGCATTGGTGCCATGCAAATGTGGATGGAGCAATCCTTTCTCCTGGCCATGACAACCTGTGCATCTCCTTGGAACCCAGTGTGAATCCCACCATGGTCTATTCCATGCTTCTCTCAAAAAGGGGAGTTTTAAGGATTTGCATTCTGCAGGGCTTGTCTTTCAGTAATTAATGCATTGGACACGGTCAGAGAAATATTGTCCCGGAAAATAAATCATTGCTGGTGTAAAAATCTAACAGATATCAAGTCCATTTCCTTTCCTATCTCCTTCTCCCCTCCATTTCCAAATAACCACTTGGTGACACAAGTCTTTAGTCACGTCCACCAACTCCAAGGGTGCTTAGCTTTTCTTCGTGCCCTTCTTTTGGGAAATTGTGCTCTTCAGCCACCTGTGAAGGGGGTCTGGGAAAGGCTGATAGTGTTCACCTCCTGGCACAGGAAGACCAATAACTTGGGATCAAGAAGGGACATGGGCAGTAAGTTTGCTCTTCCCATATTCACAGAACCATGGAATGGTTTGGGTGGGAAGGGTCATTAAAAACCACCCAGTTCCTATGGGCAAGGACACCTTCCACTAGCCCAGGTTGCTCCAAGCCCCATCCAACCTGGCCTGGGACACTTCCAGGGATCCAGGAGCAGCCACAGCCTCTCTGCCCAACCTGTGCCAGGGCCTGCCCACTCTCACAGGGAAGGATTCCTTCACAATAGCCAATCTAAATCTACCCTCTGTCAGCTTCTATGCATTCCCCCTTCTCCTGTCGCTACCTGCCCTTGTCCACAGAACTACAGAATCCCTGAAGTTAGTTGGAAAAGCCCTCCCAGCCCACGGAGCCCATCCTGTGCCCGATGCTCACCTTGTCCCCGATGCTCACCTTGTCCCCCAGCCCAGAGCTCTGAGTGCCACGGCCAGTCCTGCCTTTGGCACCTCCAGGGCTGGGCACTCCAAACCTCCCTGGGCAGCCCCTTCCAAGGCCTGGCCACCCTTTCCAGGAGGAAATTCCTCCTCATGTCCGCCCTGCCCCTGCCCTGTCCCACCTGAGGCTGTTCCCTCTACTCCTGTCCCTGTTCCCTGGGAGCAGAGCCCAACACCACCCCAGCTCCCCTCTCCTGTCAAGGAGTTGCAGAGCCAGAAGGTCCCTCCTGAGCCTCCTTTTCTCGAGGCTGGACAATCCCAAAGTCCCCTCCATCTCCCTGGCAGGCCCCAGGACTTTATCCAGGACCCTCATTCCATGTGATGAATGGCAGCTCCAGACAAACAAGCCTGCATTCCTCCTTCCAGAATAATTGGCTTTATCTTTTGCCTACCAGCAAAAAGCCCCACTTTTAATTTACTCTTTTTCTTATTCACTTTTTGATGTAACAGTTCAACAAGGGTTTAAATTCCTTTTCCCAGGCAGCCCTTTTATCGTGCTTCTAATTACCTAGCCTAATTGCTCTGAACTGGTACGAGACTGTAAATTTTTTAATTATTTCCTTTAATTACAATTCTTTACCAAAGAAATGTCACTGAAATACATCTTACTAAAACAATAAAAAAACCAACCACCACTGAAATCCATCTTCCAGCCTTCCAAAAAGTTTGACATACTTTAACTTCTCTCTGAGCTTGTCCAAACTTCAGCAGTGAGGGATTCACAGATGGGGGTAAGAGAGCCGAAAACATAATTTGTGGTGACTTTAAAGAAACTCCCCTGTAAGATACAGGTTACTGAGTTAAAAAAAAAGAAAGAATGTTTAAAAATTCAACTGCAAATTGAGCAGATCACCAAAAAAAGATGCCTTGTTCAAAACTGTTGTGGCCATTAAACTTGTGCTCTGGAAATTTAATAATGCAAAAGTGTTTCGTATTTACATTTTACAATGCAATCAGGGAATGTCATTGTTTCTTTAAGTTTGTGAACAAAGTGAGGTATTGTCTTTTTACATAATCCAACATATTGGCTGAGATTATTGCAATATAAATCGCCAAAAAGGGAAAAATCATTTCTTTGCTTAATGACATGAGAAAGTGAACGCCTGAAGATTGAAGCATCTTTATATAAAGTATTGGCTCATTTCTTGCCTTGCAAGGCTTAGCTTCAGCTTTCCCATTAGCCACTGGCACACCAGATGACATGATTTTCTATTTTCCAGGATATTTTTGCTGCCACTGATCCGCAGCACAGTTGCTGTATGAAAGATGAATGCCACCCCTCATTGATGCGCTTCACAATTTAATTAATTTCTCAGCAGTGTATTAATTAGGCAGCAAAAGTAACTGAGAACTTCCATAAATGAGACAAGAAATTGATAAAAAACTTTCCAAACTCAGCAAAACAATGTCATGCATGAGGGTGTTGCCTGTTCATTATGAGAAAGACCCATTGTCTGCCAGGAGAGGTGGCTCAGGAAAGGACCAACCTTGCAAAGTTGGCTTGAAAGAAACATTGATTTCTGACCTCTCTGGTGGCCACCGTGGACTGGGGACTGTCCAGACTACATGAGGATAACCACAGCCACGCAGGGAAGGAAGAGTCCAGTGTTCAGCATTGCCATCCTTGGGAAAGAAGAGAGGTCAAAAGGCAAGAAATGTGCCATCAAAGACAAATTCAGGAAAGTTCTGCCCCTCTGATGTTTGCTATCCATCATCACGGCAACTCTTTCAAGCATACCAGTTTAGTTTTGAGAAGAGAAGCACTAAAAACAGGCTGAAAGAGGGTCTAGGTTTTTATTGCCATGGCCATTCACTTCCTGGCAATGCCTCAGGGACAGAGAAGCTGCAAACAAAACCTTGAAAATTAGAATCCAACTCATTGCTGGACTCAAAGGGACTCAAACTTGCTTTAGAAAGGGAGCAATGGTAGAAGCACGCTCGGTCATGTCAAGCCAACACAAGTTCTAGGATTAAAGATCTTCTATACATGAAATATGTTTCAGTCACAGATTTCCAGCATTATATGGGGCTTTCTAAGGAAAATCACAGAATCACAAAATTCCAGACTGGTTTGGGTTGGAAGGACCTTAAAGCCCAGTGCCACCCCCTGCCGTGGGCAGGGACACCTTCCACTAGCCCAGGTTGCTCCAAACCCCATCCAACCTTGCCTTGGACATTTCCAGGGACAGGGCAGCCCTGCCCAGGACAGCTTCCCTGCCCAACCTGTGCCAGGGCCTGCCCACCCTCACAGGGAAGGATTTCTTACTTAATCCCTGCTTTCTTGCTTATGTAGCTGGGTTTGAACAGAGTCCACAGGGATAAAACAGCAGCTCCTATCTTTACTTAAGGCAGTCATCCTTTCAGAAAAAAAAGAGAATAAAGAAATAATTAAAGTAAAATTAAAAAAATCATTACTGTTTATGAAGGATCAGTGTCCTCTAATTTGGTTTTTAGGGCTTAATACGAGTGCCCAAAGGTTTCTGTTACTGAAGGCTCTCAGCACGAAACAAACATGACTTCATGTCTGAGCTTTCAGTGAGTATTTCTCCTGCTACTTCTAAGGTGGACTGACCTCAAAGCCACCAGAGAACATTGCTTTAAGCTGGATGGAAGCGCTCAGACAGCTGGTTCTTGAGGTCTAAGGGAAGTGAGAAAGATTAAGCTCAAGTCAGAGGTTCCTCTCATCACACTCAGAGCGTGTCCTGCTAAAACAATGAGCACTGAGAAGGCTGCAGACAGCCCTGTTGTCCCCTGCTTGTCACAGCACTGCAGCACAGCTCAGGTGGGCAGCACCACCCATGGAGCTGGCAGGACATGGGGAGCAAAGCCACTCAAAGAGAAAAGCACAATCATCCCAGCTGGGAGGGGAAGCAGGAATAATTAGGAAATCAGTCTGCTGTGGAATGATTTCCTAATTGCTCCTGCTGTTCCCATCAGATTCCCTGGAGTGCTGGAAGTCTCCAGACTGCAAAAATAGCTGAAGCCAGAAAAGTCAGTGGCAGGAACACCCTGGTGATGTGGGCACAGTCACTGCACAGGTTATGGCCACCTGTATTCAGCTAAAAACACTGCTTTGGTGCTGGGCTTGCCTTGAAAAGAAGCCTGTGAGTGTATCTGTGATGTGAAAATTATACACAAGATGTCATTTTGGGGTCTGGGAACTAACAGAATAATCACAGAATCCCAGAATGGGTGGGGTTGGGTTGGATTGGAAGAGACCTTAAAGCCCATCCAGTGCCACCCCCTGCCATGGGCAGGGACACTTTCCACTAGACCAGGGTGCTCCAACCTGGCCTTGGACACTTACAGGGATGGGGCAGCCACAGCTTCTCTGGGCACCCTGTGTCAGGTCCTGTCCACTCTCACAGGGAAGAATTTCTTCCCAATATTCCACCTAAATCTCCCCTCTTTCAGCTCAAAGCGTTAATCCGAACAAGCAGAATTAGCAGAACTAGGCCTGGTGACATAAGACAATAACCACTAATAACACCTCAGCCCTTCAGTGGGGACCTTGTTTGCCTCAGTGCTGTACTTTGCAAAGAACAAGAGAGAGGGCAGTCCCCGTGCCCCAAAATTGCCATCTATGCAAAAACAGGAAGGCAAAGCCATGTGGAAGAATCAAACTTCTCTATTCTCTTCTCACCCTTTGAGAATAGCAACAAATAATGGCTAAAATTAGTCAAAGTAATTTATTTGGGTTTTCAAACGCCTTTTGTCAAGTTCTCTAGAGAACATTCCACTCAGCAGTCTTGCAAGAAGAGGTAAAATAGCAGAAAGGAGTGATTTACTTTAATCACTGGAAAAAAACATAACGCTTGGGAGCTGCAAAATTTCCATACTCAGACAGAAATGTACAGGCTTAATTTTTGTGACTAGGGGAGGAGGAGTAATGGAGCAAAGTTTGCCAATTATTTGGCTAAGTTTAGATGAAAGGAGACACATTAAAGCAATTCCAAGGAATCCAACCAAGCTGGGTGAGCAGGGCAGGTACTGATTTGGAAGGATGAGTTGAAGCTGTTCAGACACAATGCTGGAAACTCCACACGAAAAGAGCCATGGTTTGGGGAAAGGAAGACTACGGGAATTTATGAATTTCTATTTATTTTTCATCTCTCTTGCATGCCCATTGAGCTGAGGTGTCCTGCTGCACACTGTGCATTGATGGTCAACACTTTTAAAGCACAGTTGCAGCTGTTGCTGTCTTTAAATATATCATGGTAACCTTTCCCACCAAAGACTCCTAATGAATAACTTGTCACATCTTCAACATCCTTGGATCCATCTCAGCAATGCAGTTGTTGCTACCCGTACCCTCTCAAGGTTAGTGAAAGAGCAGCACAATGAAGTGTCTCTTCTGCAGCCAGGGTTTGGTGATTTATCTTCAGGGCCCATCCAGGAGCTCCCAGCAGCCCAGAATCGATGGCTGTGGGAGGGGGAGCACAGCAACGATCCCAGTCCTGTTCATCACTGGGCTTTGTTAAATAAAATCCATGGCCCTGGTTACTTGGAACCCAGCGAAACCAAGATTGATAGACAGCATCCAAACACATCATACTTCCAGAGCTATTAAGCCACAGCCTTCTAATATTTCTAAACAATCAAATTCCAGTCCTTCTCCAGGTTCAGCGCAGTGTGCTTTTCCATCAAAGTAGCCAGCCTTTGGCAGACAGAAGGATTTTTTACACTGGATACTGGAAAAAAATGTGTTAGCAATTCCTCTGCTGCCATCTACCCTCTAAAAAGTCTATGTGCAGCCAGCCTAGTCCCCTCTTTACAAGTTGGGAAGTCATTAAACCAGAGTAAACCCTACAAACAAAAGGTCCTAACAACAGCTACCTGTGTGCGTTCCCATTTTCTTAAAGACATTTTTGGAAGAAAAAATTACAATAGCACCGAAATAAAAGATAAAAGGATGACTTGAAGCATTGTCCTTCACAAGGAAACTCCCTGAATGAAAATAGAATTGCAGGCATTTAACTTGGAGAATGTTTTCTTTTTAAAAGCAGAGACATGTTTGATTCAGAGGATATGCAGAGAAACTTTGGCCTGATGAATGTTGGCAGTAACAACCAGGAGGTAAAAGGTTTGTTAATTTTCCCTGTGATTTCACTGCCTCCTTCAATTTGTAGCCTGTTCGTGTTGGGCTTAAGCTCCATGAGAAGCATTTATAAGAAATCCAGACTCTTGGGGGGTTTATTTTGGTCAAAAAAACCCCACTGAGCTGGATCTTGCAATATAGTTTTGTGTTCTTTGCCAAGTGCAAAACTCTAGAAACTCTCTACCTGGAAGTGTGGAAACATCTTCCACTCAAGCATGGGGCATCTTCCATTCAAACATGGAGCATCTTCCACTGAAACATGGAACATCTTCCACTCAAACACAGAGCATCTTCCACTTCACCATGGAGCATCTTCCACTTCAACACGAAGCATCTTCCATTCAAACATGGAGCACCTTCACTTCTGTGGGTTCTACATCCCTACACTGCAGCTGGTGGGGGCAGGAAAAGCCACAGTTAATCAAGATAAAGGTTCTGCCAGGACTTTCTATACCCCACTCACTCATTTTAGGGACACGGGTGAGTGGCGGGTTCATGGTTGGACTTGATGGTCTTGGAGGGGTTTTCCAACCTGAAAGATTCTGGGCTTCTCTGGTGTAACACCTTTCTCTTCTCCCCCACAAAAGAAAGGGTGTGCAGGGATGAAAAGGAGGTGGGGTTTTTTCCCTCTATTTCTCCTTTCAGATGTTTTCAAAGCATCAATACTGTTTTTCAGGAAGGTGGGACCTTTAGCTTTTCATTTGTCCAAGGAGCATCCTTGGAAAGGGGCTCATAAAGACATTCTGGAGTTTAAACCAAGCTCTGAGATGTGGAGCCCTCTGTTCCTTTCTCTGAGAGCACCAGGTGGTGAGAGAAGGGTCTGCCACTCACCCCATCTGAAAGGCTTTTCCCTCCAACTGGAATAACAGTGCTGGGATCTTAAAATCAGACGTGACTGATCCATGTCCTCCTGTGGCAGGTCACATTTGTTGTGGTGGGGTTGATTTATGTTCAGGTTTCACAGAATCCCAGAATATCTTGAGCTGGAAGGGACCCACAAGGACCATCAAGTCCAACCCCTGGCCCTGCACACACACATCAACAATCTCACCCTGTGCCTCTTGGGATGCTCCTGTGCAGGGCCAGTTTTAACCCTCTCTTTATCACGAGACCTTCTGGAGTCATGTTCTAAACCAGGATAAATGCCAGAAACAAAACCAATAAAAACTCCAAAGCACTAAAACCCCATTACACGGCAAATCTTTAGTGTGATTAGGAACAGAAACCATTCAGACCTGCTGAAGGGCTGACAGAAAGCCCGAGGTGCCACATCTGTCTGTAACTTCATGGAAATTACAGGTTAAGTGTTTCATTTGGGAAATTTCCTCCTTTCTTGCATTCTGAAATTGGAGAGGAATAGCTAAAAATATGTTTAATGCCACATTCCTAAAGCACACACACAACTGAAGCAGGAAGGAGGTGCCGGGGGAAGGCAGGACTAAAGCCAAAGAACTTCTTCTATTGTGTATTTTTACCACTCCTCCTTGGTAAAATCCAGTGTCAATTCTATTTAAATATAACGCCATTCCCTAATCATTCCCCTCTCACAGAGCAGACACAGCTACTGGTGAGACTGGGATTCACTTTCCATACCAGTAACAAAATTTCTTTGGCTTTTGTGTGAAGGTCTGTTCTCTGGTGTCTCTTACTCTCTTCAGTCTGACTTCAAGGAAATACTTCACAATTTTAGAGGACAGACAGATCCTACTACTTAGTGTCCAATGAAAAAAACCTCAGTGTTTCATTTATTTAATTATTTCATTGTTTCTCCATATTCATCAGCATATGAAACACGAAATGGTGTTATATTGGATTAACTGAGCCATCGAAGAGCAAATATCCCTTTTTCTGGTCATATCTCTCCTCCACGAGCTCCTGGCATTGAAGCAGGTTGCCAAAGAAATAGGGAAGCAGATTAGATATAATTCAAAGCTATTCTGATAAAAATCCAGCAAAGGATTCTAACTTGTTTCAGATACTCCCTCCACCTACTGCTGCCAGGACCTGCATTGCCAAAAGACTGATGGAAGATTTAAAAAAGCAGAAAGAATTTAAACTCTTCCATGTTTAGGCTTATTAGAAAGAATTTTCAAACACCTCGCTGATTAATTACTTTAAATCACAGAAGTTAAAAAAGCAATTACATGTAATGATAAATTGCTTTTTCAGATGGATTGCAGGTGTCACATCTGATGCACAGTGGAGAAATGTGGATTATGTGTCAGCTCTTCCCCTGTACATGGAATACTTTCAGCTGGTGAGGAGAATACATTTGCTTTCCTTGCTCTCCTCTCTCCAGTGCTGATTAAGGTATATAATAGGTGAGAATTTCCATTATTAGCAAGAATCTATTGTTCAAACTAAAAACAAACAAACAAAAAACCAAACAAACAAAAAAAAACCAACAACAAACCCCCTACATTTTTAAAATATCATTAAATCACACTTTTTCATAGAGAACCACAAGCCTCGAGTGATTCCAGTGGGAGAAAACATGAGGTGCTCAAATAACATTCTAAGAACAAGTTAAAAATTCAAACTACAAGGTGTGATCTTACTCCAGCAGCAGCCTGACCTTACTGTCTGCTAACTTTCTTTAAAAAAATAAATCAAAATAAGGTTCCAGAAGGGAAAACCAACCAATATTCATCATGATGTGCAGACCCAGAGCTGGTGGATCTATAATATGCAAACATAGCATGCCGTTATGTGCTCCAAAATTTAACCAAAATAAAACGCAGCTAATTTGCTTCATTTTCACCTAACTGGGCTCACCCTCTGAGCTTTAATTCGCAGGCACTGAAGGTGAAACTCAAGCTGCTAATCTGAATCTTTGCTCTGTACATACCAAGAATTACGATTTGACAAGGTTCTGTAGGAACAAAGAGGTTAATTTACAGAAATATGATGATACAAGGAGCACAGCAGCAAGTGTTACACAGAGGGAGATATTTCAGGTGGAACAAGGAGCTGGATAGCAGAAGTCCTTGGTTCTGTCATTTGTAACCTCTTTGAAATGGGGCTTTGGGACAAACACAAACAAACCTTCTGAAGTCCTGACAGGAGTTTAATCCTTCAGTGAAGTTGTGCTTGAGAAGGTGTAAATACAGAAGGCACAGCAATTAATACAGACCTGGCTGTGAATACAGTGGAAATCAGAGCAATGGGAAGAATGAGGATTCTGAACACTTAGTTCTGAGTGCAGGAGTGAACCGTCCTGGCCTTCAGCATTATCATTTCACTGTCCCTGTGCCACCCCTTCCTGTCTTCCCTCTGCCATGGCTGAGCTGGGGGAGTGAAGGAATGCTGCTACCCTCACCTGAGTTCTGCCAACACTGCCTCTGTAAGGTATCACAGAATCTCCTGAGCTGGAAGGACCCTCAGGACCATCCAGTCCAACCCCTGGCCCTGCACACATCCCCCAGCAATCCCACCCTGTGCCCCAGAGGATCATCCAAACCCTCCTGGAGCTCTGGCAGCCTTGGGGCCGTGCCCACTGCCCTGGGGAGCCTGGTCAGTGCCCACCACCCTCTGGGGGAAGAACCTTGTCCTGAGATCCAACCTGACCCTGCCCTGGCACAGCTCCAGCCATTCCCTGGTGCTACCCCTGGTCCCCACAGAGCAGAGAAGGAGCTGCAGCCCTGATGAGCTCTGTTCTCCTCTTCTCCAGCTGAACAAGCCCAGTGCCCTCAGCTGCTCCTCCTGTGGTCCCCCCTCAGACCCTTCCCCACCTCCATGTCCCTTCTCTGGACACTCTCCAACAGTTTTAGATCTTTCTTCTATTGTGGTGCCCAAAATTGGTGTGAGACCTTGATTTTGCACTGAGACCTGTTCACATATTTGCATCTTCCTGCTCTGGAGCAGCAATTAACCATCCCACCCACTGGCTCGTGGGCAGATTTCCCCCTGTGACCTCCTGGGATCACACACTGAAGCTGCAGCTGTCTCAGAGGCAGAGCAGGTTCCTTAGACGAGCTGAACAGAGGAAACCTGTCTCTCCTCCACGTGCCAGCGCCTTCACACAGGGTTTTAGTCATGCTTGCATGTCACCAGGTTTTGGGGATTCTCTAAAGAGCCCATCAAGCTGACCATCTCAGACAGACAGGGCCAGGGACTCGCTGCTCTCCAATTCCAATGAGCTGTGGTTAATGCAGCATCTGCCTTGTCTGTCTTCTGCCTGCCCATGTATTAATGCACAGCTTTGTGCCATTTCCCGGGGCTCTCGAGCATATAATAAATAGAGTTTCAGCTCTCTGGAACCTCCTGCAGTAGCTGATATTGGGAGTTGTTTTCCTGTGACTGCTCATTTGGAAGTTCTCTGGTTTGGCAGGACAGCAGAAGCAACCACAGCTGAAACAACACACACTTGGGAAGTTGGTGGCATTCAAATGTGCTCCTGTTAAAGCTGGAAACAGAGCACAGCGGCTGAGGAACCCCCTCTGAACCCTCCTGGGGCTGGGAGAGTCCTGAGCCTGGGCAAAAGGATGGAGGACGTAGGTGCATGCACAGGAGGTGGGCTGTTTCTCTAGTGGTCTGCAACACTATAGGATCACACAATCATTGAGGTTGGAAAAGACCTCTGAGATCATTGAGTCCACCCTGTGCCTGATTCCCCCCTTGTCCCTCAGCCCAGAGCACTGAGTGCCATGTACAGTCATTCCTTGGACAACTCTAGGGATGGGGACTCCACCACCTGCTACTCGATACCATAAGGCAAGGGAAATCTCCTCTCTCCTCTCCTCTCCTCTCCTCTCCTCTCC